>JAEMWC010000564.1:135000-367500 GCA_016490735.1 Pachyseris speciosa | reverse complement strand
CATGAAGCCATGTTACCAGAAGTAACCTTAATATATGTGTCGTATCTATGAAATCACAAGAAAATTTTCAGTAACTTGGCCCTTTGAACCGACGCTTAGTCATTCCGAGAAAGTAAAGTGCCGTTTCTGAGAAAAGCGCATCAAGTGTCAACTAACAACAAAGGAAAAAAGCGTCATGTCTCCATTTTTGTTTCACTTGTTACTAAGGATTGCGTAGCAACTGTCATTGCTATGAGCAGGGTGCAGACGTAGCCATTAAATATGCAGCGCTGATTGGCTTTTCTTTTTTTTTTTTTTTAAGTCTCAGATTATTTTAGAAATTTCTTTAGTCAACATAGTTTAAATACGCAGAAGGAATGTGCATATGCATCGATGGGCCTTCACTGGAACATAAGCTTTGTTTCAAGAGATCGCCTTGAGGCAGTAGATTTATTTGTCGTTTGATCGGTAATTCCTCCAAATTTCGATAAAGGAATTAAGTTTTTCTCCTGTTCAATTGAGAGAGTCTATACCAGGCTACAATTTAATAAATTGCTATTCGTTTTCCTCATTGCTAAGGTTGACCAAACAAGAAACTGTAAAAAATAGACCCTTCAAGGATTTTTCAATTTTTGATATTGGCAGTGTAACGAAAATCGACTGTGGACACTCTCACTTGACTGGAAAGAGCACCGTAAGATGAGTAAAATAGCCAAGCTTGGGAGTCGTATCTTTTAAAATCCCAGCATTATAGCGTCGCAAAAATTTTACAGACGTTTCTATGCAGCTGGGGACAAACTTGAAGCAAACTTCAAGCATGAAGACGTCTGTAAACTTTCCCGAATTCATAGAACCATATTATTTTTGGTATTTTGTACGAAGTGGGATGGTTGACATTTTGAAAGCTTCTTTCTTTTTCAAGCAATTTGCCTCTTTCACATCTCCCATAATACACTTTGTTTGCACACACTTCGAGCCAACGGCCGCTCGGCGCAAGGTCAACTGAACCAAGTCACGCTGTTGACTGTTGTCAGTGCGTGACTTGGTTTGCTGGGACGCAAACAACCCACTGGACCACAGGTTTCCCAAGCTCAAAATTCGACTCTGCGTCAAATTCAGAAAATCACTTGTATGCTTGAAAGAAAAAGATTGAATGACGACATCTTTGACTATTCGCTTTTTCAAACAAAAATATCTGGGTATGTTTGCTCAAAAGCCATACACTGAAATTGGAGGAAAATTGTACACAGATGTTTCTCGAAAGATCGTTCAGCATTTGAAGAAATTCAAAAGAAAAATGGAACCAAAATCTTCATCTATATGTTTGGAAAATGAATTTAAATGAAAATACTTTCCTGGATTGGTTGCAGTGGACAAACAAACCCGGACAATAAGGTCTGAATGAAGTTTAATCGAAATGAACCTGCTTACACAATACGAACACAAAATCTACAAATCCTACGACAAAATTTTCTGTTCCTAACATCTCAACTCGTGTTGGTGTTTGGTCTGGATTCTTCACTTTGTGTTTCTCGTTGTCTGCATAAATTCTTGTGCTTGTGTTTCTAATTGTTTGTATGCACTCTTGTGCTTGCATTTCTCCGTGTTGGTACGGAATCTTCGCCTAGCGTTTTTCGTAGTGTTTGTATGGACCATTGTGCTTATGTTTCGTAGCCGCTGTATGGAATCTTGCCCTTGTGTTAATCGGTGTTTTCTTGTGCTTTTGTATTTCACAGGTTTACAAGGACTGTCATGTTTGTGTTTCTCAGTTTCGCAGTGTTTCTTTGGAATCTTGTGCTTGCGGAGTATTTCTAAGTGTTTGTATGGAATCTTATGCTTGTGTTTCTCGCTGTTTGTATGGGTATTCGCGCTTTACTCAGTGTTTGTATGGAATGTTAACGTTATACCTGCATTTCTCAGTATTTGTGTGGAATCTTGCGCTTATCTGCCTTAGTGTTTGTTTAGAATCTATAGTTTGTGTTTCACAGTGTTTGCATGGACCTCTGCGCTTATGTTTCTCAGTGTTTGGATGGACTCTTGTGCTAATGTTTCTTACTGTTTGTATGGAGGTATGCTCGTGTTTATACGGAACGCTATGCTTTTGTTTCTCAGTCGGTTTGTATGGGCTCTTGCGCTTATGTTTCTTAATGTTTGTATGGAATCGTATGCTTGTATTTCTCAGTGTTTGTATGGACTTCTGCGCTTATGTTTCTTACTGTTTGTGTGAAATGTTATGCTTTTGTTTCTCAGTGTTTGTATGGGCTCTTGCGCTTATGTTTCTTACTGTTTGTATGGAATCTATAGTTTGTGTTTGTCAGTGTTTGCAAGGACCCATCTCTTGTTCTTGTGTTTCTCAGTGTCTGTATGGACTCTTATGCTTGTGTTTCATAGTGTTTGTATTCACTCTTGTGCTTGTGTTTCTCAGTGTTAGTCAGACCTGACTTTTGTGCTTGCGTTTCTGATTGTCTGTATGTACTCTTGTGCTTGTGTTCCTCAGTGTTTGTATGCCGGCACTCTTGTGCTTCTGTTTCTCAGTGTTTGTATGGACTTTCACGCTTGTGTTTTGTCATTACAGTGTTTGTTTGCACTCTTGTGTTTGCACTTGTTCCTTAGTGTTTGTACAGATGTCTTGTGTTTGTGTTCCTCAATGTTTTTACGCTCTTGTGCTCGTGTTTCTCATTGTTTGTGCAGACTCGTGTGTTTGTGTTTGTCAGTGTTTGTATACGGACTCTTGTACCTCAATGTTTGTACGGACTCTTCTGCTGATGTTTCTCAGTGTTTGTACGGACCTTTGTATGTGTTTGTTAGTGATTGTATGTAGTACCCTTGTTCTTGTTTCTCAATGTTTCTAATGACTCTTAGCTTGTGTTTCAGTTTCTGAATCTTTTGTGCTCGTGTTTTTACCAAGCCTTTCGTCATCGTCTTTCTTTAAATCGTTTTAAATGAGTTTTCCCGTTGCATGGTTTTCTTCGGCAGTTTTTTGGTCTGTCATGAACACTGTTACAACATTTCAGCTGATCCATGGAAACTTAATGTAACTTTGAGCTGCTCCATTCAGACCTTACGAAAACACTTCTGCCGACTCTTTTTGTGAGTGAAAATAAAAATCCTTATAGAATTTTAAGATAAATGTGATCTGATTCTTATACCTCCTCCTTCTCCTCCTCCTCCTCCTCCTCCTCCTTCTTCTTCTTCTTCTTCTTCTTCTTCTTCTTCTTCTTCTTCTTCCTTGAAAATGTAGGATTCTTCAAGACTTGTATTCTTCTCAGCTCATGATGTGACTCGTCGAACGCAGTTATATTTCTGCAGAAAAGAAAAGAAAAATAATTTGCCAGTAACTACGATTACTATTGCGTAAGCTTTAATTTTTGCAAGAAAGTTTTTAAGAAATGTTAAAACCTCAAGATTTAATCAGAACCACGTTGTACAGTATATTATGAAATGTTCAAATAATTGCGCGCGCTGTGATTGGTCGAATCGAGTTCATGATATTTCAACACATGCACGCGCCTACGTCATGCGTGTGCAAAAAATGAAGGCAGACTACCGGTAGCTCACAAGTGTGCGCACGCGAATCTCTGGACATGCTATAAAGAAAATAAAGTAGAAACAGTAAAAACATGTGAGCAATTCATATTTGGCATTATTTTCAGTTTGAACATAAAAGCAAAATTTCGGAGTTGGAGTGTCGTCAAATTTTATCAGTTGAAATAAAAATCTTGTTTATTACATCCATCTTATTTATTACATCCATTTTGAAATCACTGGCTATCCTTGTAATCTGACTGGCTCTCAACAGTGCAATTTATTCCCAAACTGCACCATTTTTTGCTCTAAATCGCATCCTTTCTGTAACTCATCAAAATGAAAGTGAAATAACACTAACCTATCAAATTCATGGATAAACAAATAATAATATTGACAAAAAACTGTGTGATTTCAAAATGGGTGTAATAAAGTGGTAGCTGAACTTCGTGTCGTACAATTTTGGTCTGAAATCATACTTCTGATTTCAAATCAAACTCGCGCTGCGCGCTCGTTCGATTTTGAAATCACGTGTATGATTTCAGACCAAACTGCACTCCACTCAGTTTAGCGTTCTATCACGAATGCCTTTCTCTGATTGGTTACGCTACTCGCTATCTATTCTGTAATAGACAGCGAGTGACGGTTGTCAACAAAATGGCGGCCGTTTCTTCGCGTTTTTGAAGTGTCTGCGAGGAAGATTTAGATAACTCCTTGTTTATTTTTAAAGGACTAGTTGATTTATACTAAAACAATTAGATTATTCGCTTTCGATTTCTATGCGTGATAGCTGATTCGGGCTGCCCATCATCAGCTATCACGCGATAGAAATCTCGAGCTCATAATCTAATTGTCAAATAGAAGCACTTGGGAATGAGAAGTGCGGTAAGCACTTGCTAAAGGCTTGTGCTTCTCTAGGCATTTCTGTCGTGTTCTTAAAAATTCCAACGTGCTTATATAACTCTACAATCGGTGCGTTTTTTATTTCTTTAATTCACAGACCACAGGAAAATGCTGCTTAGTTCCTATCATTCCCGGTTTCATTTGAACGGTTACATGTTAGGATTTCATCCACAGACTCAAACGTTAGATCCACCTTGTACAAAACAAACAGTATCACAGAAAAGTGCTCAATTGCTTTCACAAAATAGCCTCAATTTAGAATCTCGTCCGCAGACCAACAGCTTGAGCCACAATTATTACTCAAGATCTGGCTGAAGGCGAGTGGAGTTCGAATGGGTCAGTAATCGAACGCGAACGTTAAAGGGGCAGTCTGGTTGAATTTTTGGGAAAATATGGTGAATTGAGAATGAAAGATAGAAGGGTAGAAATGAATACGCACCTTGTTGGGGTGGCGGACTGTCTACTAATTATTCACTTTAAATTTTAATTTTCGACCTTTCCATAATTTTCCACATTCCCATTATCAACTTTTATCCCTTCAAAACAATCCAAAAATCATCCACAAAATTCTCAAACATTCACTCTGCCAAGGGCTCCAAACTAATGAAGCCATTTTTCGATTGAATAAAATCTGAGCAAGATTTTTAAGAAAAAGCGCTGAAATGTAGGCCTGAAAACAAGACATTTAACCTGACTGCCCCCTTAAAGTAGTTGGCCATGTTCTAAACGAGTAAGGGCCTGGGAACGAATCCAAATTTCATTGAAAATCAATGGCATTGAACTAAATCGATTCTCATATGAAAGGGTATCTCAAAATAAGTACTTTCAGCAATCAAAATTCGCCACTTGACATGCATTTAGATCTTTAAAAAATCCCATACAAATGTCTCTATTTTGGAGAGTGTGTCCCTCCAAACCATACAAAGTCTCTAATTTTCACAATTTTCAAAAGCTTTTGTTTCAACTCCAATTCAACTGAACAGCATCAAAGTTGGCAAGGTGACCATTTTTGAGATGCTCTTTCATGCAGTGTCAACAATTTTTTTCCAATCGATACATTTCTAAACTCATTCCCAGGCCCTCACTCGTTTAGAACATGGCCAATTCCTTTCAACACGTGCGCGCGCATAAGCACCACGCTCTCATTGAAGAAACACAAACTGAGTCTACTGAAAAATGGTCATTTGCTGTCTTATTGTAGTGAAGTTTCGGTCGTCAGTCACTTTTTGAAAAAGTGAACGATGAATTTTGTTGGAGATTCCGCAGCCTTTGTATCAAAATGACCAGAAATAACTCTTCGACTTTAAGACTTCATCAAATGAAAAAAGGAATCTTAATTAACTCTATGAACTTGTAATTACACAGAAAAATCTATTGGGGTATCTTGGAAAGATCTAAATTTATGCACATATCGAAGCTTTGTGACATTTTAGCGGTTTTCAAGCAATCGCAACCACTTAGGAGGCTCAATGTACATCTAAAAAGAGTTGCTACCACGATAATCCCTTTTGCAAAATAAATATCCGGAAAGAGGAAAGTGTCAAGTTCTATTTTTCTTGAGATCTTGAAGAAAAATTCGGAAATTAACAAAAAAATGGTTATAAAACAAGTATATTTGTGATTCACTAGAAAACGCTCAAACACGTATTTCCCTAATTGGGCCTACATGTGGCGTTGATTGAGTAGTTCGCCCCCTTAAAGTGTCGCTATGAAGTGCCTGATTGGATTTCGAAATTGACATATGATAACAGCTGTTGCTTGGAAACCAATAGAAGCTAAGCTGTTACTATGTGTCGAAAAGATGTTGTAGTGTCAAGGAAATCGAAGCTTATCTTCTAAGGCAGTCTACAGTGCAGGCATTTTATTTTGTGAGTGCCGTTTGAAATAGTCGTCAGTGTATTAAGCCGCCATCTTGGATTTTCAAACCCTGGAGAGTTGGAACGAATCAAAGGGGGGTGGGAAAGGGGAAAGGGAAGAAGCCCTCCCCTCCCCCTATCCCCTACTCCTTCGCCTCTCTGCCTGACACCCAACCCCTTGGTTGCATTTGCTTCTCTCGCTAATCATCTTTATCATAATCCAGGGCCTCTTTCGCGAAATATATTTAGCCTCCGCTCGTCCCAATATACATCTGCGCCGCCGACCGGTTAGCTCAGTGGTAGAGCAACTGACTACCGTGCGGGAGGTCGCGGGTTCAAACCCGGGCCGGACCAACACTCAGGGTTTTTAAATAATTGAGGAGTAAGTACTGCCTTTGTAATGACATCTACAAACGGTTAGACTTTCTAGTCTTCTCGGATAAGGACGATAAACCGTAGGCCCCGTCTCACAACTCTTCATAATTCTCTAATTCTGTGGGACGTAAAAGAACCACTAGGGACGTAACAAAACTCTGGCAGTGACCACCCCTAGTGTCTGTCTTAATTTGATATTGACATTACGGGGGCACTCATAACTCAACTTCATTAATTGTAAACTGCGTTATAAGCAGTCTCAACTGGTAAAGTCCCCCAGCCAGTGTTGTAATGCGCATTTGAATATTGCATAGAAAATGCGCAATATAAATGTGATATATTATTATTATTATTATTATTATTATTATTATTATTATTATTATTATTATTATTATTATTGTTATTGTTATCTGCTCTACAGGCTACTTCTAAGGGGAACTTTTGTTTCCAAAGGTGCATTCAATAAGCAAAAAAGTTGCAAGCCTCCTTACACAAATCGGATGATCATGAGCCTACGAGTATAGCCGAAATGGGCTCCAATCAGTCGTTTTTAGTCTATTACAATTCATTGTTACAAACAGCCAGTCAGATGTGAGCATTTTACAAGCTAAGATTAACTAAAAACATAGTCATAAAATTTTAGAAAAGGCTTATTGCGAGGAATATTAACGACCGCTGCAGCGATTTTCAGTTCTTTTCACCTTGAATGCGGCCTCCGCAAGCGTGCGCATTTTTTTTCCGCCACTGGCTTAACAGTTTAAGACGTAAAACAACCTAACATGGAGCGAAGAAATCACCTGTTACGATGTTTTACATCTGGAAATGCGTAAAATGCGTTACGTGTTCGCTGAACCAACCTAAAGCCTCTATTTTCCAATTCGTTCACTGTTGCAATTCATGAATTGAAGGTCGCTCGAAAATCGCTGTAATGTTTACCAGAAGGAATACAATTCAACAAAACAAATAAACTCACCTCTTCAGCAATGTAATGTTGCATCACTGCTGAGTGATGATATTCATCATCATCTCTCATTTCGCGTCTGATGTTTGGCTGCAAAGGGATAAAAAAACCGTGTCAGCACCTGCTGAAGCGGTAGAGCTCACTTTCTAATTTAGTTGTCATGGTCCCCTTTTGTTGACATAAGGGGGATGATGGGCTTAGGGCGGATTATCTGGTTATTTCTGTTTCGGCTTGGCAAAGAGGGAAAAGGTTGAGTATGGCTTTTTGCTGTTGGCGGAGTTGACTTGAGACCAGGGCACAGAACAGTATGGACCAATCGTTTGAACCCAACTTCTTCCGGTGCCACGTCACTGGCTTGGAGGTCCGCGCACGATTTTCCCGCCAAAATGCTCCAAAAAGATCACATAGTCTGCGTATCCCAAAGAATCGTATCCTGTTCACTCTGCTATTGAGAGCAGAATGAATGGAAGATTTGTTATTAGTATATACTAAAACAGTGGATAGTGTTGAAGGCGCGCTCTGATTGGCTAATCAAACTCCGAATATCCTTTGCTATTTACCTCCGAGCAACTCGGGAGTCTCGTGCTCCCTCGTGTGAATTTCGAAAAAATGGAGTCCCGGTTTTCGTCCGTGAGAAGCGAAGAAATCATCTAAATTGACGACGAAGCAGTCACTGTAAACAGAAAGCGACTAAATTTGGTTTGGCCGTGTTTTAAGGTAATGGTTTATGTTTTTAACCCGGAGTTTATCGATAAAAACCAATGAGAAAGGTTTTGTTTACAAATGCAAATTAACCTTACGTAACCTCATTTGTTCACTTGAAAACCAAAAGTTGAATGATATTTTTTACATAATGGTTTCAAATACAGAAAGAGTTTTCAACTCAGTTTGAAGAAATGTCGCTACCAGAACTAAACAAATGTCTTCAGAAATTTTATCTGTCAGCGAGAAAACGGGCGGCTTGTTGTTTCAGTCCTTTGCGCGCTGGAAAATATTGCAATCGTTGCTGGAATATATGAATTAAAATCAATGTTTTGCGGTGTATATAATCTCACTGTTTTAGTATATACTTAAACAACTATCCACCTCAGCGTCGGTGACTAGCGGTGGATATTTACCTCGTCGCTTCGCGGTTCGGTAAATATCCACCACTAGCCACCTCCACTTCGGTGAATAGTTGTTAAATAGTACCAAAAAGAACGCGTCCTTAGGATCACCGTCACCGTCACCGTTTGTGACGTTCTCGTTGCCATGGCATGTCGTTGATGTTGTGGTAGTTTAAACTCCCCAATAAAGGATAGACGAACGCAGTTGAATAGGATTCAGGAATGGCTACTACAAACAGGCTGGCGCATTTCCCATATAAAGCAAAGTTGGTTTCTGGGAGAAAAGGAGTGTTAAGGATGCTTTTTACTGTCACTGCGCATACTTTCCGCGCATCTCAGGATTGCCTGACAGTCAACCTTGTTCCTAGGTCTTTTCCCTGGGAACGAGGTTGCCTGAGACTATGCCTATTAGGACAAAAGTATTTTTGCGTGGTTTTTAACTGTGCAAAAAGAGCTGATAATAACTACTAAGGCCTATTATCAAGAAAATTGAGAGTAACTACCCATTTTTCAGAGATAACTATGCTTCAATCTGGAAAGAAGTTACTATATATTGTTACCCACAATTTTCTTGTAGGTTTTAACAGCCATTGCTAATATCTGATTGCCACATACCTAAAACCCCGGCAAGAAACCCCCTCCACACATAGTACTGTCCTTAATGGTATTTTTTTTAACGACATTATAACTTTATTTACTACTTCACAAACACTACATCACTATCTTACATTACACTGCACTACCTCACTTACATTTACTAACTTACATAACATTACATTAGAGTACAAATAACAATACACTGAAGTTAATTAATAATTACACAGCTTACAAGAACACATTACAACAGTTGTACAAGTTTGTGTAAGAACCCGAAAAAAAAGTAAAAACCAAAAAACTTCGCTTGTTCATTGGTTTCCACTTTTCATTATGGATGGTTAGTCTGTTGTTCTTCAAGGCAATTGAGCGTTCAATAGATTCCGAGTATTTTAGTTTGGCAATAACTTGGCTTAAAGAAGGTAAAGAATTTTTAAGCCGATTATGGTATATTATCTGTTTCCCAGCAATAATTACATGGTTTAAAAAAGTCCAATTAGGACGCTTAAACGTAAAGCCAAGAATGGTATCGCAGTCGTTTAAAGAGTGAATACCAATGTGTAACGATTGAAGCCAGAGAACTACAGACTTCCAGAAATCTTGACTAAACTTACATTGGCAAAAGAGGCGCTCGAGAGATTCCTCTGACGAATGGCAAAAAGTGCCTGATGATAAAGGAGAGTCAACTATTTTCATTTTATGTAAAGAATTGTTAGTGTATAATATACGATTGACAACTTTGTATTGAAAAATTCTTGTTTTAGTGGCAAGCGTAACGACATGTGGAATTAAGTAGATTGTTTGCCAATCGAGGTCTCTATCGGGAAATATCTTAATATACTTGTGTTGCGCAGAAGGATGAGTTTGAATCATCTCCACCAATTCCCAGTAAATTTTTTTTTCGAATTAATCTAATCAAGTGAAAAATATTTATCGTTTAAAAAGAAAGAGTATTGTTTCGTAGAAGGGCCCTGACATGTAAATGAAGCCTCGTCGTTCAAGCTTAAGAGTTTTTTCTATGCAATAGGAACGGCATCAGAGATACCTAGGAGTAGGAAGAAGTCATTAAGATGAAGCCCTTTCGCCTCGCAGAAGGATCATGGCTTAAGAGAACCTTTATCCGTCAGAATGTCGTAAAAAGAAATAACTTCCTTCAAAAATAATTTCTTACAAAATATGGCCTTACTATTGATGCGTATAAATTGGTTATTCCATATGATCTGTTTAAAGACTTCTTCGCGAGATTCAACAGGTTCAGTAGCATATAGTTTGGACCAGATTGTAAGGCATTCTCTGTAAAAACAAGGAAGGTTATTTGGAAGGTCAGCAGGGCTAAAATTGCATTGTAAGAAAAATTTTTTTCCGTGTTCCTTAAGAAAAAACGAAAGAATATGTTTCCAGGGACTTTCGTGGTCCTCGATGTACTTTTTAAGGCAAATAATGCGTTGCGTATCGATGAGAGTTTCGATATGAGGCATTCTCAGGCCGCCATTCTTATAATCGCTAATGAGTGCTAGCCGTTTAATTTTATCTTTTCCTTTCCAGACAAATCTGTAGATAATAGAATTGAGGTCTTTGATCAGATTTTTTGTAGAGCAGATGAGAGATACACGAAACATAAATTTCAGGATTACAAAAGTCTTAACAACCTGGATTTTACCATACAATGTTAAATTTCGCCATCTCCAAGCCTTCAGTATTTCAGAAATTGTTTTTTAAGTTTCATCATAGTTAAGCTCTTGTCTTTTCTTCCAATCATAAGTAAAATAAACACCTAGAATTCTAATTGGCTTATTTATTTTATCAACATCAATACCAGCAAGCGGGAGTTGATTGATTTTTTTTCTTATGATGAGCAGTTCCCAGCCATAGAGCTTCAGTTTTCTCTGTGTTGAGCTTTAAACTGGAACATTTTCCAAATTTATCAAGTAACGTGGAAAGATTTTCATTAGACTGAGAGTCATGTAGGAGGCTTGTTAAATCATCGGCGAAAGCTGCAATCTTAACTTCTTTGTTCTCAACAGCAATGCCTTTTATTTCCTCGTCACTCCTTATTTTAACGAGCAACACATTGTTACCCACAATTTTCTTGTAGGTTTTAACAGCCATTGCTAATATCTGATTGCCACATACCTAAAAACCGGGCAAGAAACCCCCTCAACACATAGTACTGTCCTTAATGATATTGCTATCGATTCGCACGACAACGACAACTCGAATACTGATGCACGGTATTCTTGCATCAGACACTGGGTTTTACTGGTTCATCCGGAATATTTTATGCACTAAAGCAACAAGTTAAGACACCACCGGCTTTAAAAGTCAATGGGTTAGTTTTCAAAGGTGCTAAAAGTCCTCATCGACTCATGAAGATTAAAACATATAGTTTCAACTGAGCGCTTTATGCACATGTCATCGGCTTCCCCGTGGGGTCGATCCCCAGGCTAACCAGGGAGATTGTAAAATCAGTCAAGCAAACTTGAGGAATTTTCCCGGGGGGTCGGGGAATCTCTCAAGACAAATTCCCCGGGGTGAGGTGTCTCTCAGTGGAAAATCCCCGTGACATCCTTTGCGAACTTGTGAATTCCCCCACCCCCTAATCTTTGATCGTAAAACAATGTCAAGATTTTCCCCTACCCTTGGGAAAAGAATCCCATCCATCTCCTTTTATTCCCTCACATATCTCCCTGGTAGTCCCGGGGGTCGAGCCCACGGGGAAGCCGATGACATGTGCATTAGGAACAGTCAGTTTGGAGAGCAATCACAATCACAACTTCGGCTTACCTCTCAAGTAGAAGTTTTCAACAACGACATAATTTTATCTCCAGTTGGTCCACGTGTTTGGATCTCTATCATGTTTGAGCGTTCGTGTCGCGTATACGATCTCGTATGATATAAACGGTTTTAAGACACAGTGTGTCATCGCGAACAACGGTTTAGGTGAAGGTTTTAGGGCTCCAGGATAACCGGCTTCAAGTTTAGATTCGTTCTCCATGTTCGTTCTTCGTCGAAAAGGTGGTGGAAATGAAGAATTTGGTGAATATCATTTGCAATTCATTAATTTGGTAACCACTGGGTTATCGTTGCTTGCACGTGGACGTGCGTTTGAAACATCCGTACGTGCAATGGTGTCTGTAGTGAAATTATCCTCAAGAGATTTGCAAACAAATAAAAAAAAACCCAAATTCTAGGCAGAGTTTGCTGAGACTAGATTCTGGCGATTTCTGATGATGCTAAGGCACCTTCACTAGGAGCTGTTTTCCAATTCATTTCGATTTGAAAATGGAGATATTTTTTGCTTGTTTGGCTGTTTTTTGTTTTGTTTTGTTTTGTTTTTTCAGATTGAAAAAGATGAAAACATAGGATACGGGAAAACACTCCTAACCATACACTGTAATCATATTTACGGACCAGGTCTAATTCATTCTTGCCACTAAAGATACATCGGTTTTTTGTCACACGAAGCAACTTTCTCTCAGGCTACAAT
Organism: Pachyseris speciosa; assembly: GCA_016490735.1. Lineage (NCBI taxonomy): Eukaryota > Metazoa > Cnidaria > Anthozoa > Scleractinia > Pachyseridae > Pachyseris > Pachyseris speciosa. The sequence continues at coordinate 354,714 of JAEMWC010000564.1, read as the reverse complement.
CGTAGTCAAAAGTTCTTGAGACACTTTTTCCAATGCACAAGCTTATAACATGGTTATACATTTGCCTCCACTACATTCTCCTCTTTACCTTAACCTTGAACACGAGAGATGCAATTTTTTTCGCTTCTGTCAAACGCACTACCACTGAGCTACGGGAGATTTATTTGAACTAGGCCATTAAACTGCAGGTTAAGATGACAAACGTCCTTGCACAGTACTGGGATCTGAATGTCGATAGGTGGCATGTTCGCAATGAGCGTGAGCTGAGACGGTAAATTGTATGCGTTGTAATGAAAAGAGGTAGCTTTTTCTTTTCGGTCACAAGCTTATTCGACAAAAATACACCTTGAGACGTATACTCAGCTAGTCCCTAAGGAAAATGTTCATAGCGACTGGAATGAGCCCCTGCCAAAAAAATGTTGGGTGACCAAACGTCATCAAATCTTGTTTGGTGACCAAACATTTTACCTTTTGGTCACATTGCCTGGTCTTGTTTGATCGTGTTTCCTAACCTTTTGGCCAGGGCTTAAAACATCAACATGTTTGGACACCAAACATTGTTTGATGATGCTTGGTCACCAAACATATCCAGCTGGGCCAGGGTTTTACGTGGAAAGTACACTAGAGGGATAGTTGGTGGGGACAGTACAGAATACGGTTTACTCGGAGAAAAATTCATCTTTTCGTTCCATCCTATCACGGGCTCCAGGATGATAGAACCACAAAGGCCATCGCCTCCCCCGTTCTCACTCCTAAGAAACTTGATCCCACATTCCCATTCCAAGTGCCTCGTATGGACATAACGTGTTCTTTCAGTACGTACATCATCTTTCAGTGCGTACACCGGAAAATACTTTGGGTCTAGAGTAAAAGTAATATTAAGATGATGTTGCTGGAAAATTAGTGGTACCGCGGTTCCAGCGGTACCTTACCAGGAGATGCACACAAGACGTTAGAGAAGAACAATAAAGAATCCCGGCTGAACTTCTTCAACTAAGCAAACTTACGGAAGTAAAGTCATAGACATGATATATTGAAATAAGAAGGAAACAAAATTTCCTCTGTTTGAATGTCAGATTTAAAATAGAATCCATATTGTCATCTCTCACAGTATTGATATTAATAAAGGATCTAGAGATGACGCATCCATAAGAACAATTGTATAGAGCGTTCAGTTTTAAGTTGAGTGTGTAGAGTAGCTCGTGTTTGCTTGTATGGGGCTTGCTTTATTACGCTATGCTGTTGATTAGCAATCTTTTTCGCAACAACTTGACGTCGCAGAAGCAAAACCAAGAACAGTTAATCGCAATATGCTCACTCGCATTTTCTCGCGCTTATTCCGGTTTTGCATGTATTGGCTATCCATCCTGATTGGTTAGCTGCGCTATTTATGTCTGTAGCGATTAGCTAAACTAATTCCTTTCTTTGGTGTTCAAATGAAAACTGCCTTACCGTTGTTTCATCAAAATAACCTGGTAAATACCAAGGGCTTGATAGTTCAGGGATAATGCAGTTGCGTTACTATGGCCATGATTGGGGTTTTAACTGTTTACTTGTCAGACTTGTGAGTGTCAGCTGTAAAAAGATTATCCCCCGCCCTCCACCCTGTAATATTATTTCCAATACGAGGTACCTCTTCCGAAGATAGCAGCGCTTGTCAACAGTGAAGGAGAAAAATATCGGGGACAGAGGAAGCCGGTTAAACAGGTCGACGTCATTTGGGGTTGTTTATAGCCCGGTTGATATTTAATTGTCGTGAACGAGCGCGGGGGTGCAATGGGAATTCCCATATAAAATCCCGTATTTGGTTTCTCCACTCAGATTCAATCGTCAAATTAAGGGCGAGTTCTTTTATTATTACATGAAATATAATAAGATAAATACAAGGCATGATACAATTATTTCTTTATCACTTCGTCACACTGGACAAAGACACACTTCAGCTTGCGCCAGATACTGTTGGCCCTTTTATACTGTATATGTTGGGGTTCAAATTTATCCTTGGTTAAAATTTTACTCCCTTCGTTTTTGGGTATTCTCTCTAGGATGTTTTGTATTGGCCATATTTTGGATTAAATTATTTGGTTATATTGTAAATCTTAGAATTATTTATACATTTTTAGATTGGTATTGATTTCATTTATGTCATAGGATTTTTATATAGTTGGTATATATATTTATACATATTTATATATATTTACACACATACATATCTTTTTTCTTCTGGGGGTCAGCTTCCATATGAAGATTACGTTCTTCCCTGTTGACACCCAATTTGCATTTATACTTCTTTTTTTTTCCAGTCATTATATGCAAATAAAGTTGTTATAGAATTATAAATTATAACGAAAGGAGAAAAAAGTTAAGGCAACTATAAAATTTAACCACAACATGTACACCTCTTGATGTCCCCTACTTTGTTTCATGAAGAGGAGTCAAGACAAATCCAACGAATGCACGTCACTGCTCAAAGACTCAATCATCTGACCTGATTATGAGGAAAGCTGACAAGCATTTGTACAGTACGGGCCTGATGTTACACTACCCACTTCACATAGTAGGGGGAGGGGGGGGGGGGTATTTTAATGCTCATCACTGCAGTGCTCTTGCCAATTGAGGCACCGTCCAAACTAATCCTGATAAATTTGTAAACGGCGTTTTCGGTACGAAAAACGGATGAAATGCTTTCCGTCGACACTATCGTTTTCGTATCGTTTTTATCATCCACACACGAACGCTGCGACTTCGATCCCAGAAACACTTAAATAGGTGTTAGAGCATGCGCACGTTACTTATTGTGGCTTGTGCATCTCCAGAAAGCTCCGCTTTCGCCGTCCTTACTACATGCATCGCCTATCCGGTTGTTTTCATATTTATCCACTTTGAAGAGTGTTTTCGTTTTCATTCGGTGGACAATTTATCTGGATTAGTGTGGACGTTAGGCCTAATCGAAAGAATAAAGTTGGCGTAGTGTTGACGGAGCCTTAGTGAGCCGGACAGCTTTGTACCTTGGACTCGTCATATGTACGGTGGCAATTTTCGTGCCATGAAGCTGTCTAAAGTATCATTGGTGATTTAGTACTGCTTGACAGGGCATTCAATTTTAAAATGGTGTTGTTGGAGAGCGGACTCTCCTAGGATACCTATCCTGTTCTTGTGTGTAAAATGACGTCAAGGAAGGCCGGTACCTCATAATAAAGGGGTATTTTTGAGGGGTTTATGACCATTTAGATATGAACAAGACCTATTGGAAATTAGGGGTAACATGCACATTTATGTCCGGATAATTGCCCTATACAGATTATAGAAAGCTTGGAAATGCATGACCATGTATGGCTTTTTCTATTAATAAAGCTTACTTGTCTGAGTAAACTGCGTGGTTACTCCAATTTTCCAAGACAACTAGTCAAAATGTAATTTTCGTTGATATTAATTGGACCATTCACAAACACCTTTGTATAGAAGGCACTTATGTCGCTTAGCGACAAACGGCGATAAATATAAATAACTACCGACACGGGGTAAAAATTACCGATTACTGACAGGAAAATATTATCTCACAACCGACATGGTCCGACATAGTGGGGATCAGTTTGTATTCGAAAGTAATGCGTAAAATCTTTTTTTTTTTGAACGTGTGAGGTAACCTATTTCTCCTCCTTTTCAAGGAGAGGCGCAGGATCATTTCCCGAACAGCGGCTTGTAATCGAGTGCTGCAGTATTTTCACTGCCTGGTCTGACTGTTCTGCCTATACGTTCCATGCGGCCGAATCATAGGAGGAAATGAGTTTCTTTCGAAAAGGAGAAGACGTCGCAATCGAACGCCACCTTAGCCGCGTTCCAATGGACATATCAAAACTTAAAGGAGTCTTGGGGTTAAAAACGCATGTAACGGAATTTTTAGGACTGAAGGAGTATGCCCTTCAGTTCGGAATTGGCGGGTTCTCATTCCGGAAGGTATTTCGCCTGGCAAAATCCTCTGCGGGTACTGAAATGCGAGAACTTTGCTAAAGTCACAGATGGACAGTGGCAACTTGGACAAATTTGATCAAACAACATCAAGTTTGAAGGCAGCATTGAACTCCATCAACGCGGGTAAGTTTGGCCGAACGTTGTATTTAATTGTTTTTGGTCGTTTTTATGTGCAGCGGAGTTTGCTGTATTCAGAGTAACGCGTCCAGGGTCCGGTTTTTCTAACTGTCAAAAGCGGGTCCAAGTGCAATCAAATAATGAATTATTTCAACTTGTACACTTTGTATACAGTTTAAACTGTGAGAATCAGTGCATAACGAAATGAATAATTAACATATATCTTTACTCACAAAGTGAGATTTACCGCAATCGACAAAGATCGAAAATCGAAAATTTTCCTGACTGACAACCGACAAAATGGATTGAATTTTAACTGACATACTGACCCCCACCACCCCCCCTCCGGAACTGTGAGCACACCAAAAGCCTATTACCTAACTTGCATACAAGGTACGGGAGGGGAAAGGGCAGCGAGTAAGCTGGTGTAAGCCCTTACTCGGAGTGTGCAATTGCCATACTAATCCTGAACCACTGTATCTTGACAGATAGGTTTAGTTTTAGCCAGGTTTTTCCGCAAAATATTGTGGGCGCGATTCTCGCGAGTCCATATTGATAAAACGTGGGAAGAAATTAAAGAAATTGAAATCCCCGCCAAGCTGTCCGTTCTCCGTGAAAAATGCTATTCCTGCCTCTATATGCATGTTTCTGTGATTGTTTCATAGGATCGTTATCCTTACGGGAATCTGAATTAGCGAGAATATCAGTCTAAGGAAGCAAGACTGTGATGCCACTCAATAGACTGAAAACTTTCGATGGTCAATCATGATCTGGCTATGCTTTTTTTTACCATCAACTGCAATTTCATACCTCACTTTGGACCCCCCTTAACTTTAGAAACTTAACCGCAAATCGCCAGTCTAGTACAAGTACGTACCTTGCGTAGGAACGTACGTCATCAGAATGGAATTTCGATATCGTTCCCTAGTTGTATCAAGACGTTTCGTCGCCAGCGTACGTCATCAGTAATATCAGCCTATTTCATATATGAGATTATCGGTAAATATCAGCCCGCGCTCGGTACGATGCCTTGCTTATGTGGGAAGCTGTTTCGCGGTTTTCCTACCAGTGAGAAGTCGCCCGAACAAATGCTCGATATATTGAAATATTGCTAAAATATCGTTTTATTTTTCTTCTGCTTGAAGTGTACGGCACGTGTGTACGAAGTGTACGACACGTCTCGTGGAAAGAGATTGCTGGAGCCAATTTTTTTTTATGTTTTTCTCATTTTGTTGCTGGTATTGTTTCCAAGTATTTCGCAACTTGTTGCTTAAGTTCAACACAAGTTGATTTAAGATTTTCTTTTGAATTAATACAGCTTTGAGACTATATCGAGCTATTTTGTTTTCTCAAATTTCTCGCCAATCTGTAGAGATTTCAGTTAACATTTGGACTGAATTAGGATCGCGTTAAGTTAATTCATGTTTCCGCCGAAGCTTGCGAAGACATAATATCACCACATTCATAAACTATGTTGGACGCAAGTGCCCTAGCTCAAAAGGCTCAATTAATGTTGCAGGGGCATCTTACGATCGAACTCTTGTGGTTACATATAAATGGGGGAGAAATAATCATGTCAGAAATATCATTAACAAAAGAAACTACAGACATTTCGTAATCTTTACAGACTGACAACTTCCTCCAGTGCTCGGTAGATACTATGAATTAATGCCTCTTTCCATGTCTCTTGTAGACTCAACAATTAAAGATTGTCTCCGCAGTTGATCGGTGCCTAAAGATGCGGAACTTAATGGTTCCAAAGTTCGGGATATTTCAAAGCCGCGAATATTTATCTCTTCCCGTGATATTTCGCATTTTCTGGGAATTTTAACAACCTTGCGCGAAGTAATTTACGGGGCTTTTTCATCATCTTACAACTCTAGTGCTCCTCGTTTTACTCTTCTGGTTTTGGAAACAAAGACAGTGATTGTTACGAAATAAAAATATGTATACGACCGTAATCTCGGGACACCCTGCAGCTAATCTGGCTGAGACAACATTTTCTGATAAAGAAACATTTGGGATATTTGTTGCAGCACTGCTCGAAACAAGCAATCCGCAATACCAAACAACAGGTTGCAATACTGTGCATGGATGTTTCAAAATAAATGACTCTCCATTTAAATTCCCATATTAGACGACCCTTGTTATAAGAGGTGACAATATTATTGTATCTGCTTTTTGTCCTTGCCAATACCATCCTTGGTTGCTATGGCGAGGCCAACGTCACCAGACAATACTGCCACTTGGTTGGTGAACCGGTAGAATGCATTATAAAAGTAACTGAAACTTTCAACAGCTATGAAATATAAATGACGCCGGTAGGGCTTGAGCGAATCGACCTTTGTTGAGATCTTGGCGATTCGCTTCAACATGTCGGACTCAATGTGGAATAGGAAAAACTCGTTTGCGATCACGTCGCACTCAGCGAAGATTGGCAAACCTCAGCCAGAGGAGAACACGCCGAGTAGAAAAGTAAGTCAAATTTTTCTACCGTGATTGTCAGTTCATTCGACATCCGGCCGGTAGGTAGGAGAAAATTATGCGATCTGTGGCAGATATTTCAAGCCGTGGCTCACGCAAACAAAGCCGAATAGAGATGTTTAATGCCAGTTCTGTTCGTTTATCTTCTTGAAGGACAGAACAAAGTATAAAATGGCAAAATCAACGAATAAGTCACTATAATTTATTGTCATTGTGTGCCAAGCTGGCTTAATTACATGCGTTAAATTCTCGTTCCTCGAAGCCACATATATTCTAGGCGTCTTACGCCGTAACATTCTTTCTCTGCTGCAAGTTGAAAACACTTTAAGTTAAAGTCAGAGATTGAAAACAACAGTTAAGTTCAATTGCGTTAGAGTTACACAGTTATTAAACACTAAGATGAAGGAAATAATTTTTCTATCGGCGAGAATGAACATTGCATGTTTGGCCGGTTCTCTCCGTATACAACAACAGTTATAATTAAATACGTGGATCGTGGTTCCCATGTGCGTTTGAGTATTTTACAGACAAACGTATGATCTATATTTATTTTTTATTTGCAGTACATTCGGCCACAATATTCGCACCGATCTTTGTCGAGAAGTAGCTCTATTGAAAGTTCAGGTTGGTCCGGTAATGTCAACTTTTCATTTTTTTATAAATAATATTATATTAAGAATTATGGTGGTTGATTTTTGCTCTGAAATTAGCTTAAAGAACGTAATTGTTTCGCAAATGTGGCTTAAGTTTCCTCGAAGTAAGACCTGTCACGGTTCATGCCTTCTGAAAAAGTTCTCGCTCACAATTTGTGATGCGAACTGAGCCGCAATGTAGAATTCAAAACAACACACCTGAATGGCTCAATAGCGGTTGCATTTAATTCCAAACATCATAGTCACGCATTTGTTGTAATCAAATGAACTTGGATTAAAACCTGCAAAAAGTCAATTTCCCATTGATTCGCATTGATCAGTGGACTCAATGAGTTTCTTAAGTGGTGATATTCTAAGTACATCGCATATCGCACTTGATGTAAATTGCGTGACCTTTAACACCATATAGTCTTCGGGAACACATGGCGCAGGACTGAAGTTGGGGGCTGAATTAATCTATTTAAATCTTGAAACAAACAATCGTTGTGGAAAAATACAATTCCGGTCTATGGAAGGTCCATGGTTTAAAGGCCATTTTACATTTCTGGGATTAGTACTCCTTAAATGTGGCACTCAGTTCATGTTGTAACAATTTTACTGGTGATGTTTGTGAACAGGAGATGCACATAGGATTGATATTTCGAGGTTTCTCTCTGAAAAGATCGACAAGTCAGAGCCCTCTGCGTTTCAGTGTATTTTCAATAATGTATCTTTTTAGCTTTCAATGTGTTATTGCTAAATTTTCCGAGAATGGTGCCATATTTGCCTTGTAATGTTTTAAAATTCAGACACTTCTACCGGCCGCAAATCGCTTTCACCGATAATCACCAATTGTCGGCACACGCGCCGATCTAAAGGTACATTCACCAATATTCAAAAATGTTCCACGTTAAATAAAAATCAACAATAATTTTATTGCCCCTCGAATTCCTGTCGAACAAAGGCCTCCTCGAGTTTTTGTTATAAATGGAAATGATTTTATGTATTGTATGGCATAATATGCAAATCATCGCACCGTTAAAATTTGTGCGACTTGATACAAGTTTGATTGTGAAATGTAAATGCTAGATTGTTAAAATAAGATTCTTCATTTATGTCGAATGACGAATGCATCTTTTCCGCAACTAAGAGTTGCGTGTTTTCTTGAAAAGATGATAATTTGTTTGGATGTTATTGTGCCTCGACAAGCCACCCGCTACAGCTTTTTATCACGTGTTTGTATTTATGCGAGATCATTTGAAAGTACAAAACGCGCGCCTCAAAGCAAGAACCGAAGTAAAAAATTTCACACATGATAAGATGTAGCAAGCGTCGCCTATATGACAAATTCGACGTTCTTGACGTAAAAATGAGAAAGGCAAAATATCGAAAAGCCGATAGTGATAAAGGTGTCAAAGTCTGTCTGTCACTGCCTTCACATGTGACATGTGTGTAATGTTTTGTTATGTAATAGAATACTTTCTGGTGCATTCTCAATATAATCAAAATAACATGACCAGTTATATCTTCTTTATCGCCGGACTTTAAAATCAATAATAAAAATTCAAATAAATAAATGAAAACACCATAGTAACCTTACCTTACTGCGACAATTTTGAAGCGTCACGCTGTCACACAATCTGCGAAGGCCGGGAAATTGATATGCACATGGCTAACACGTGTAACAACATATGACGTGCTGCGTGTTACGATATTCTTGACCTTGAGTTTCCCCTGTTATTATAAAGAATAGAAAGCAAAACGTTTTATGCGTCTGTGTTGAAAATAAAATAAGAAAATATCACTGACTTTTAAAGCCCACTTTTCAGGTGTTTTCAGTGAATTTTCACTTTCCTATAATCAAATTTCCTAAACTTTACACGAGTAGTTACTAGCCTCCCATGCCGTCGTTTTTAGGGGAGTCGTACTTCACCTTCTCCCGTGGGAGGTCAGGTGGGGGAGGGGGGGGGGTGGGTATTCCCAGAAAAAAATTGGGGAGGGGTGTGCGGCCCGCGTCCTGAAACCCCTATTTCAGACCAAAATCTGCGATTTTCCCTACCCTGTTTCAGACTGACCAAAAATTCGATTCCCTATTTCAGACCTATATCTCGTACACAGTTGGCGTAAACATAATTTGAGAAGGGCTTTTTGTTGATGGTCTTATCGCCTTCATGATGATGAAGAAGTAGCTTCTTCTAAAAAACTTACCCAATTCAAGACTAGAGTGCACAAACCATACCCTATTTCAGACCAAAATTGTCAAAATCGATACCCTGTTTCAGACCAAAACGGCTAAAAAAACGTACCCTTTGGGGCCGCACATACCTATATAGCCCATTTAAGGGAGTACCTCCTCCCCCGGGGAAGTGGGAGGCTACGCCGTAACTACGAGCAAATGACGGTTGGAGTGAGCCACAAGTATGCAAACCGTTCGCATATCGCTATTTAGTTTATTTACGTAGTAAACGTAATACGATTTAGTTCGTTTATATGTTAACCCATCGGCGGCAAATAAATCCACTATCGCTTCGAGATCAAGTTCCTTTCAACCACGAACGGAAGTTTCCCAAATTTAATCTTCCGACAGGAAAGCCTATCGACAGTAGTTTCGTGACTTTGAATTTTTTTTTCAACAATTTACGAACTTGCGTGTCATGGATATTTTTTTTTATATACGTTCACAGTAAGGGTTCTCCATCTTTGATGATGGTTACGTAATATTCTGAGTAATTATCGGATCAACATGAAGCTAGTATTTTATCATATCGGCTTCAGTGCACAAAGTGCCCCCTTTTACTTAATGTTCTGGTATTGCCATCGTTTAACCACTGTCGATCATGGTGCTCTGATACAAACTCAAGTGAACAATGCTCGCGTTCTCGCGTGCGCCATCGCATATGGTGCAGCACCTCTCGCGCGACTTCACACTCCAGTGCGTTTTTCGCGTGTTCTCTCGCACAAGGGTACCCAAAACAACTCTTCTTGACACAAAATTCAGTTCTTGCTTTGTCAATAGGAGACCGGCATTGCCGTATTGATTTTCTGGAACGCTCCACTTAAAATACAACGTGAAGGGAATATTTGATTGTTATAAAGAGCCTGATAACATATTGCGTTAAAAAATTAATGTTCCTCACGCGATCGTTCTGAATGAGTTATATGTACCAGCCATTCATGTGCACCAGTTACGAAGAATCCGTATTTTCTTTCTATTCACTGAGGAATTGCAAGCAATCAAAAGACGAGCTTGAAATAAGTCATTTCTGCGAGAGAACAGCCTCGGAAAGACTGGGCGATGGAACTCGTCGGACTCATTATTGAGGGTTGCCCGAAGTAGTCCTTGAACTTTAAAAGAATGTGAATGTGCTATCACAGAAAGAAACGTCGTTAATCAATTTGTGTCCTTAATGATGGTGGAACGACATACTGGGCACAATTAATTATATTTTTGTAATAGCTTTCAATTTTCGATTTTCAATATTTATCGAAGGACACGAATATAAAACGATTCTGTTCATAAGTATTCAGTTATTATTAGGCAAACTCGGAAAGTAAATTGCTGATTGATATAGTGGTTACGATAAGTTGCGTCACAGCGTTTATTGTTGAAAATTTATGTCATCTGACTCCCAGTATTGCAATACTGAGTGAGTTCAGTCTCCTTCGCTTGGGTCATATAGTTTATGCGTTTCTAGTTTGACTCTGAGCCGTGAAACTTTAAGGAAGAAAGCTACGGGACTGTACTTTCCCGTGGCGCTGTCTATGATACGTGCTACACTGCAGTTGGGATCAAAAGCCTCACCTGTCACTTGTGGAGTCTCAGTTGAAAGCAACTGCACTCGGACGTTTTCCATCGTGCTTTTTATTGTTTCATAAACAGTTACGAGAAGTAATTTAAACTTCGCTATACAGAACATTAGTTTTTGTTGACTGCCCCCTAAATCGTTTTCTAATCTTTGGAAACTGTGCCGTGTTATATATGAGGCCGCTCCCCCCCCCCCCCCCCCCTTATCTCAATATGGAACGGTTACGTAACAAATCAATGTTTTGAATGATCTTCACTGTTTGGAGATGGGGGTGTTTTTAACTCATTAATGCGTTAAAACAAGAGATCTAACTTAAGTTGTGATTTCCGGAGATTTTAACAGTACATGTATTTGGCGGGACGTACAACTTTTCATGCATTTGCATGCATGCCGTGGTACTAGGCAGTTTATACCTAGCCTACATTTCACCGCCTCCTCCGCTCGCTAAGTCACTCGCCTCTTTTCCCGAGTGACTTAGCGTGCGGAGGAGGCGGCTATTCAGGCTAGTTTATACCTGAAAAATTATTGTCTTTGTGGACGTAAGTGGTTCAAATCCTTACAAAACCTAAGCAGTGACTAATTCTGCCAAATATAAGTCACAGTAATTATACTGTATTGTATTCCAGTGTTTGAGCACTATCTTTCTCGCGAGTAAAGTGCGTTCAGATATTTCATTACATGTTCAGAGTCTTAAATAGTGTTTTTCCCTTCAGGTGCAAGGTCCGCTCAGCTTGTGTAGTATATGCTAAGACAATTATTCACCTCAGTGTCGGTGAAAGTGGTGGATATTTACCATTTGTAATTGTTTTAGTATATATCACACAAGCTGAATAATAGCGGACCAAAACATTACGCGCCTACCTACGCTTGGTGACCGAGCCTTTCAGTCGGCTGCTCCGAAACTATGGAACAGTCTTCCGGCGGAGATCAGAAGCATTCAGATCCTCACATCTTTTAAACGAGCTCTCAAAACATACTTTTTAAGAAAGCTTTTTTATTGATTTACGTATACATTTCTATGATAGCTTTTTAACCGACTTATTAATTTTGATCTTATTGCTTGTTATGCGCATATGAAAATATTTATATTGTATATGCGCAATATAAGTTTTATATTTATTATTATTATTATTATTATTATTATTATTATTATTATTATTATTATTTATTATGTGTGACAATATACCGACAAGCGGTCGGAAATTGTAAAATCTCGCACGCCGGCTGCTCGGTGAATAGTGCTTGCTAATCACCTCCGAATTAACCAATCAGAGCGCGCGAAAAGCACTAGTCACTTGTGTGGTATATACTAATAACAGATGGAAGTATAGAATCACGAGAGTAGAAAAGAAGTGTTATATTTATAGAGAGAATGAAAAAAAGAGAGACTACCTTACAGTGATTGAAAATAATCTTTGAGTCTTTGTCTATAATTAGAAAGAGCGAGAGTATCGCGAAGCAAGAGCGGGATACTGTTCCAACAACAACTTTATTGACCCTTATACTTGAGAAAAATTAAGTTTACATGAAATAAAAATTAAAACTTAAAGGGTGTTGGCTTCCTAAAATAACTAGAGTGTTAACAAGGCTAGGAAGCCAAATTACATAGAATAAATTACACTTTTCACCTCCACTTCGGTGCATAATTGTTAATTAGTATAAATCTACTAGCGTTCTATCACGAATGCCGTTCTCTCATTGGCTACGCTACTCGCTATCTATTCTGTGATAGATAGTGAATAGCGGTTGTCGACAAAATGGTAGCAGCTTCTTCGCGTTTTCGACGTGTTTGCAAGGAGGATTTATATAATCTCTTTGTTTGGTTTTGAACGACTAGACCTAGTAGATTTATACCAAAACAATTACTGTAAAAACTCTATTAAGCCTCCGGGGCTTATTTAATTTCAGGCCTTATTAACGGGGGGCTTATTGGAGAGGTGGGGGCTTATTTCAAATCTTTGAACACGCCGTTTTCGTGTTAAATAGTTTTTGTACAAATCTCAAACAACTGCAGTAAAACTTTATTATTTAATACCGAGCAGGAAACAGTATTGTGTGTTTTATTGTATATTTGTTTAAAATCAAACCAACTGGGCCGCATAAAGTGTATTTCGTGACAGGGAATAGGAGGGAATAATTACAAAATCTCGTGTCCCGCCAAAAAAAGGGGGGGGGGGGGGGCTTCTTACAAAAACCGACTCCCAAACGGGAGGCTTATTAGCGAGGGGGCTTAAAAGAGAGGGGGGGGGGGGGGGCTTAGTGGAGCTTTTACGGTACATTATTCGCTCTCGATTTCTATGCGTGAAAAAACTCGAGCTCATAATCTAATAGTTATATATAAGCAATAACAAACCTTCATTCACTTGTCCACCTATGTCTACCTCAACCAACTGAATATACCTTGATGGCTGGTTTCATAATTATTCCATTTATTTGTTTAGTCATTGATGTATTCATCTTGTACTTATTTAGGCACACCTTGGTATGTAATTTTCACACTATTGGCCTATGCCATATAAGCCCCTGGCTTTAGACTGCGAGTAGTCTCTAATTTCGGCGATGAATTGTGGGGCGAGCGAAAGACATGCGCGCGCGCCAAGTTGCGAGGAGACGCGACGCGAGGTTCGGCCCTCCCCTCGCGTCGTGTCTTTCGCCCTCCCCACAATCCATCGCCATCGCCGAAATTAGTGACTACTCGCAGTCTACCCTGACTTTGGCTTTTCATTGTATTTTCTATTTTGTGCTACTGGCTGTTAATAAAATTAATAAACTTAATAAAAATTAGCTAAAATTAATGAATTAATTCAAGTTGTACCCACCGCAGGTTCCCTTTTCTCGCTACCAGAACCAATTGAATTGATATTTTTGGAATTATCGAGTGGACGGAAAATCCCGAACGCTTATGGCTTCTTGCCTAACCCGACTCTCTCTGTTGTGCTTACTGTTTACAAAAACGCAAAAAAAATATACAACCTGTATTCAATTCTCTTGACAACTCATTGCTCTTGAAAAGCAATGCCATTTTGGTTCAATAGTCACGTAAAGTTGCCAACAGTTTTTCAGTTGTTAACATGTATCTTTTTGTAGCGTTTCTATAGACTAACCAACTGGCAACGGGTTTCAACCGTCCTAAATTTCTGAACTTTTCCAGAACTCAACAAAAGCGTCTTTGGCACATACCCTAGACATTTTACCTGCGTCCCACCGACATTAATTATTAACAGATGATGGCTTTTTATGTGGTCTTCAATCTTTACCGCCAACAAATTAAAATAAACCATTACGGAGAAAGGATTCAATACAGTTTTGTTTTGATTATGCGAAATAAGGAAATTAAAAACGGACCAACAGAAACCGTACGCGCTTAATCTCAAGTTACATTTTGTCCAGCGTAAGAGGTTTCTCGCTGTAGCCAAGAAAAATAAAACCGCGTTTAAAGGCGAAAGACATTGCGGAGGTTATGAAATCATTTTTTGTCTAACTAGCACTAATTGTCTACTCACTGTACTTTGTAACAAACAAAACAATGCAAAACAAAAAGTAAACTGCTACGTTTTCTCCCTTGGCGATTTTGAATGACCTGCCATCAGTTGTTAGGATTATTAGGGAATTATTTCTTTATAAGCCTATTTTTGAGTGGTTCATAGTCCAAACAATTAACTTGGATAAATCCTCGTTTGACGAATGTAATTGAAACATGTGAGAATGAATATATGAACATTATATATTTGAACTACGGATTAAAAAGAATGAAAATGTGCCGTTAATGATCATCGCAGTTATGAGCACTACTTAAGCAGTAGTGAAAATAAAGCCTGAAAAAAATTCAGGCTCGTACAAGCCCGTACAAGCCTGATTTTTTTTCAGGCTTTATTTTTGCTACTGTGCTCAAGTAGTGTTCATAACTGCGAAACAACCTCGTACTCAGGTTCTTCGTTCCCCTTGATCAGCGGTCGGGAAACGAGCGACCCTGGAAAGTCCGAAAATATCGGACTTCCGGCTGAACTGCGCGGCATGCTCAGGGTTCAGAGAGTTTGTAAGAGTTCTAGTTTACTTCCGTTTATTTGAATTGTTTGAAAAAGCCAATCAGAATCGTCAACCTATCGGTTCTTTCGAGAGTCGCTTGTTTCGTCAAGCCTGCGCAGTACGGAGCGAAGACCCGAGGGACGAGAATGTGTTCAAAATTGAGACACTTTGCTGGTAGGCATGCGTAGTATTGTTTACGCGCTGTGAGATAAGCTCTGCGAATGCCGATGGAATCTCCGTAAGCGGACATCCGGCTCTCATAAGCAGACACCAAAGTTTCTCCACTGAAGCTCTGCACCTATAACCTTCCATAAGCGGACACGCGGGCTAAAATAACCTTGCTTAAGCATACAGAAAACCAGGCCTCCTGAAAGCAGAGCTTAAACGGCAGCCTCAATCCATTTGCACGACACCTCTGTGGAGTTGTTTCTACATTTAGCGACAGCGTACAGTTTGTCAAATGTTTCCGACACCCACTTATTAAAATGTCAACTGCTTTTGTGTTCTAGCAACATAGACCGTGCTGATTTTAATGGGCGGAACTCACACACCCTACGTCCTATGATGCCCTAACTGTTTTAACCTCAAGAAAGCGAAAACCTCGCAAACGTACACTGCTCACTACCACGAGTGCCCTTTTACGGCAGCTTTGACTCCACACTCCAGAGACTATACGGAGACTGGAACGAGTAAGAGAGTATTGGATTAAGGGATTTCGTATAAAGAGAAAAGACATGTTGTGGAAAAAGTTGGATCTCGACGCGCTTATGACTTTCTGACAATAAAATATGCTTGTCTCTGAGCTCGTTTTTGAGTTATTGTCGCTTAAAACTAAAATTTGGGGGTGTTTCTCACAGGTTATAGTGTTGCTACGTTAACCGGAGTTAACCTATTAAGTGTAAAAGAATTTCAGAACTTGTTCACCGACGATTGGGCATTTGTTTCATGCCACTATAAAGGTAACAAGGTACAAAGATTGGTAATAATGATTCATCAAAGTACGAGAGGTGAAAAGTGATAGAAACCGGTGTGAGCCAGCTTAAAGTCGGGAATGTCAGAAGAGTGATGAAGTGATCGGCGAGGTAAATTAACCGGCCGCGAACAGACTCTATTTTCGTTTCGCTTAGTCCGGCGGGAAACGGGAAACAGGAAGTGAGCGGCAACATAAGAATGAGGCGATATTGAACCTTATCGCGGGTTACCAGCGTGAGCGAGGGTGCCGAGCCCTTCCGGGACCTGTTATACTTAGAAAAATATACCCGCTTGATGGAGTTGTCAACCTCTATAAAGTCGGAATTGGTACATTTAAAATATTTTTACTGCATCGGGGGAAATGGTGCGACATTTGCGCATATCAATGAAAAGTCAAATAGTACTGTATAAAAGAAAAAACAAATAGTACGAACAACTTCTTTTCTGTGATAAAATTTTCTGATTGAAGTATATGTGACATTTACTAAGTCGTATACCCTGTACGTATAAAGGCAAGGGTATTATTCTGGGAGAAATGTCATCTACGGGAAGAATTAAAATTAAGGACAAAATAAATAGATGTAACCACCTTTAAGTGCTATTCAAAAGTTACAGAGAGATAAAGAGAGCAATGGTTAGTGCTGAAGTATTGGGAAGAGTAAACTCTTCAGATTGGCAGCTGGTTTTCGGACGAGTTGTTCTCTTGGGGGAGAGGCTAGTGAAGGCTCAAGTACTCAAGTATGGCATGGTCTTTGCTATGGAGAAGAACACAGCTGAAGGGAATTTATCTGCTGAAAACTGTCATTATTGATCCCACGCATTGTGCCTGTTTTCAAAAGGAGCCCAGTTTTAAAAATAAAGTTTCATTTTTTTTGTAGACGTTTTCAATGCGTCTATCATTTGGCTTAAGTCGATTTGAAAACGTCTTCAGTTCAGATTGTCCATATAACGGCTTTTCTGTCAGCAGCAGAAGAAAAAACAACAACGCTTGGCTGGACATCCGCTTTTTTTGTTGATTTTTCGTTTATTCCGCTTTGAAAGAAAAGTGTCTCTTCTTCTCACGAAAACCTGAAACCTACAGTTGATATTCTTACGAACGGAAACTACAAAACTGCAGAACCTATCTTTGCAAACAAGGGCGGTTGATAACCTAACTTCCTTAGTTAAAATCGAAAGCGAAATATTTCTTTTACTCCGTTATGCCTTCCTCGTGCTGGTGACGTCATTTGGTGGGAACAAACTTAGTCTGACAGACTTCCCTCACAGAAACGTGTTTCCGGTTTCCAGTGCAGGTGCTGTTCTATCTGTGGTTTTCTTTATGTAATGCGACACCGCAATTCCTGTTTTGCCGTGTGATGCAAAACTTACAGATGGTTTTTTTTTTGGCAATGTTTCGTCTCCGAATTGCTTCCCTGATTACTTCTCAGGACGACTAATTAGCAAGAAATAAAGAGCTTGAAGTTTACGTATTTCCTGTAACGTGATTGGCCGCCTCGACCCCACGCTAGTGTGGGCCATTTGCTATTATGACAATAACATGGCGGCGTCGGATGCTGATCATCGTGTTCAAAAATCTCCGGCCGCGGCACAAAGGCCGCCTCATCTCAAGGCTCTAGAGGTTTTTGCGGCTTGTGTTTAACATTTCGTCTTTCTGTTTTAAATTGTTCCACTCATTTTTGCTGCGTTTTTCAACCTAGGGGTTATCGTTTTCTGAGAGCATGTCAAGACGTCCCCCTCGCCTTCGAAGGCGCTCAATTTCGGTCTCCTCAACCGATAGTTATGGGAGCTCAGGTGAAGGGAACGTTTTTTTTTTTATTACGATCAATGATTTTCGGGAGTCCTAGCGATGCTTTGTTTTCGTACACAAAGGTTCCGCTTTTGTTATTTCGTATTCCTTGGGGTGGAAGCTCATTTCGACACACTGTTTGCGTTCGTAACTGCTGCTCAAGGGAAACGTTTTTACCCTCCGTAGTATGGACAATTTTGATCTTATTAGAACAATACTGAAACACTTCCAATTTCAGTGTTATAGAAACATTAATCTGCCTCTCGCCTTTTAGCCACAAAGCTCTTGGAAATTTTTAGATAAGTTAACATAAACTGGTCTTTCTGTCATATTATTTAAGCCTAACTTATGCATTGTTATATTCGCCCTTTTGCAGCGAGTTACTCGGACAGCTATTCTTCAGATGAGGACGATGTTTCTCCAAGGGAAAGATCTCAGGTTTGCTTTGAAAGCATCAGTTATTTACTTGCCATAAGACATGCCTTCCAGTTGCTTTTAATTTTCTCTTTTAATAACAGCTAGTAAAGCTTATAAGCTATGCATAAACTTTGCACTGTACGCAAGACTGGCTCGATAATGATTTACTGCTCGCTTGATTCTATTCTATTCGTCCTTTTCGTCACGAACGGGACACTTTGCCAAAGACTCAATATCTCCCATACTTAAATCGGACTTAATATTGCTTCAAATCGCGAACAAAGTTGAACAAGGTTCTTCATGTAGTTGACACGATCGACGAAATGAACAAAATGAACACATTTTCCATGGCATTTCCCAGATGGAAAGTTGTATCACTTGGAAAACGATTAAGCTTACTTCGCCAACACTTCAACGATGTAAGCTTGGGTTTGCAAAATCACGCAGATTTGCCATAATATGGGCACAATGTTAGGTATCATTATATTGAACCGTCTCCTGTGCCGGTAAATTATTTTGTAATGTCTGACGTCACGATCTTTAACTTGCGTAATGCAAGCTTCTGAACGATTTGTCAAATCATTTATTATTGTTATCTGATTTCTTGCTTGACCAACGAACTGTGAGCGCTTAATTTTGCAGGTGAATAGTGTCAATTTGTGGTTGAATTTTTGGTCCTTTCTCATCACCCATCATAGAATGCAACAAAACAAGTACAGCAAATGTACAAGAATTCTACATAATTTTTGACTTATTGCTTTGTTTTGAAAATATTCTCAGCTAAACAAGTGAGGCTTCACAACATTTTTATTTTGTCATCTGCTGTAACATTCTCAAGCAGCTGTTCAAATTTGTCCTTGATGTTTTAAACAATCTTCTTTCTTTGTAGAGAAGTTTGTTTTTTTCTTAAAAATTGGCCTGAACTTTAGTGATATGGAAACATGCAAGAGAATACATAGGATATTAGAATCAAAACAAACAGATCATTTACATCACAACTGCCTCCATCTCAGATAACACTGACTGCTTTAAGTTAAAACCCAAACAGTTTTGATTTAACAAACCATCGTTTAACAACAACAGCGTGCTTTATTTCCCCCATTTAGTGACATTACAGGCATATAATCGTTTAAATAAAAAGAAAAAGAGGGGACTGGCTACCTGAAATAACCATAAAGTTAAAAAGGGCAGGCAGCCAGTTTAACAAAACTGATCATACTAATTTAGGTCGGTACACAAGCAGATACAAACACATACACAAACATGTAACAAACCGTGAGCAAAAATAAGATTATGGAGAGAGAAAATACTATAAAATAGATAGGAGAAGACTAGAGTTAAAAAACTTTGGCAGTTTAGTTTTCATGTTTTAGACTTTCTTATCTTGCCCAGATTCATATTATCTCTAAGATTTGTCTGTTTTAGTCATTAATTACCATGACAACATTTCAATGCCAAAATCTGACAGAAATTAATTTGTTCAAGTGGAAAGCTCAGATATTCATGTATTTGGTCCCAGCCAAAACCTAGTTGCCCATGTCACTATATTAGGATCACCCCAACAGAGTGTTTTTCTTTAAAAAAAAAAAAAAGACTGAAAAGAGAAAATTATATGTTTAAATTTCCTATTGTTGTAATTTATCAAATTGGATTTTTTAAATCTCCAACAAATCAATGTCAGTGACTGTGATTTGAAGCCTGGCAAAAACACCTGTTACTGCATTTTTCCCAATCCCTGATTTTATAAGCTGTAAATCCTTGAAGTTATGACTGCTTGAGTTGTCATCTTTTAAACAATTACCTGCTTGTAAATATTTTCGTACGTGCTACATAGTCATGTTACTGTATACTACAGTGCAGTGCAGAAATAAGCGACCCAAAATACGCGTGTGACACGCGTCTACCCAAATTGCGCATACGCGTCTGCGTATTTGGCACGCGCATCAAATGCGCGCATACATCAATGCTCATCAGTATGTATGAGCTAGCTCATTGTTCCTTTATTGTTTTTATTTTATTGTTATTTTCAATTGGGCTTTTAATCCATTAGGCAACGGCTATTAACAGCGAAATCGTCGGCTGAATTGGTCGCCCGTAATCGTGTGTCAATGTCACAACAAACTACCGGTACGCGAGTATATATTACTAGCGAAATTTATGTCTGGCGCGACAATAGACATTATTTTTCGAATGAATAACAAATAAAAGATAACTGATATTTCTGATAAAGTAAAGGATAACTGATCGAGCCTTTTCCCGTTTCAACCTCGCTGATCGGGATGAATTAGAGCTAGAGTCGAGTTCAAAAGTAGAGCGACACGAAGAGACAAGAATCAACATACTCACGAGGCAATTCGCTTGCTACAAAACAGCCTTGGAATGTGTGTTGCTTCAAAATCCATTTCGTTGCGAACAAAAGAGTTTAAAAAATCAAAACACATTTACTTTCATTGAAAGTCAAATACGACTGTTGTGGAAATTATTGCTTTATCAAACCGAACGCTAGTCTCCTACGCAGCCGTTCTTTGTCTCGTCACGCAAAGCTCCTCGCCACTAACGGCTGCTGAAAACCGAACCACATTCCTTTCCCTTTGTGTTTGCGGTCTAACGAATTAACCAATTAGGTATCACAAAAATGACAATGACGTCAGAGGAAATAGCATGCTTTTCATTCTGTCAGCGATGTCACGGACTCTGGTCATGAATGGAACAATTCCTAAGAAGATTGTCCATAGTGTTTTACGTGATCATCGCCGTCGGCAATGCAAATCACGATAAATACTGATACAGGCAAAAGTTCACTCAATTGTCAACAAATCATTCAATCGTTGTGGATGTGAGGTGTTTTTCAAACAGCAGTGAATTGTTCATTTGCAGTGGACGCTATCTGTAAATGATGTGGCCGGGTATTCTGTGTTCTGGCCCAGAAATATTTGCTACAAGCGGTTGACAAAGTTCCAACGGGCTTCGTAAAAGAAATTCAACGAGAAAGAGAGAAAGTCTTCAGTAAAAGGGAACCTCCAAGAGCAAAGCGATTCCTACGAGCTACAGAAGAGATGCGAAATATTCCAAATGGAGAGACTATCCGCGAAAACGTTTCCGTGACTGACCGAGTGAAAGCATCTAAGTCCCTGCAATTTGGCAAAGGCAAAGCTAGCGCTCGTATTTCTTCTCCTATTGACTCCGAAAAGCGGGACTAGGGCGCCTATGACTTACGTTCCTGGCTTTGTATCTCCGATTCAAAGACACGAGGCCTACAATCTCGTGTTGAGTGTATTACCAAAATAAAATATGACAAGTCCCAAAAAAAATTGTGACATTCATTTCCTCCACGATTAACCTCAACACCAAACTCGTCTACACGGGAACAAAGTCAAGTGCAATTACTGGTAAAGATCTAGTATCCTTGCATTGTAAACAAAACGCCAACCGTTTCCTATCACTCCACTGTAGTCCATTGTTAGCGCACGCTGGACACCGATATAAACTAGGCTGTGATTGGCTGTACGCCGAACTGAGGAATTGGCGCGTACACTTTCCAGAAAATGGAAGGCTGATCCTGGTTGGCTAATAGTCGGGAAAGGAATGTGGTTCGGTTTTCAGCAGCCGTTAGTGGCGAGGAGCGTTGCATGACGAGACAAAGAACGGCTGCTTAGGAGACTAACCGAACGCGCGCTCACATCAGCAAATTTTTGTCACGTGCTAGGCAACCAGTAATTTGGCTTGTGAATGTCGTACTGCCCGTCGTCTCGTGGCAATTTTTTTTATAAAGTGGTCACGCCGCCGATTTGGATCGCACGTTCTTGGTTTTCATCTTTGCACGATGAGGTCAATAAAGTGAGGGAACAGGTTAAGTTTCACTTTCTTTTGAAAGGAAAATGTATGAACAGTGTTCGTTGATGCGGTGAATTCGCACGCTTGTTGTTCTAGAACGGTGTTGCGAGAACAAGCGCCGGCTGGTATGGCGTAGTTTTGCAAATTATGAACTGGGAACCGTTGCAAAATAAATGTAGCGAATTGCGACCGCAGTGTTGTTACGAAACCATGTCAACAATGTTTATAATTTGCAGTCAAACTTCCGACCTTGCAGTTCATCGAAAAAGCCGGTCGAACTCGTCGGTATTCAGTGGCGGTGAAAGCTCGAAGCAAGTGGAATATTTAATAAAAACAAGACACTGCGGCAATAAAACAGCAATTAAATTATAGTTGTAATCGCAGTGTCTTCGGTTGTTTTTTCACGGGGTTCATCTTTTTCCGTTTTCGCGGTAACGAGTGAAGTAAATAAGATCCACTGAAGATGATCAAGAAAGAAAAGTTGGTTTCCACAGCAAATCATCGAGTATAAAACATTGATCTCTTTGTCGAATGTTCCGGCGTTTTAAGGTTGGATTTTAAATATTCAATTTTGTTGTGTGATGGTAACTTGTCTTTTGTTTTGCGGGATAATGAACCACAAAGCAAAGGTATAAGCCTGAATAACAAAAGCAAACACGCGCATCAAATACGCGTGTCGACACGCGCATTTTAAGACGCGTATACGCAAAAAACGTGCGTGCCCTTTGCGTGTGCGTAGGAAGCTTATTTCTGCACTGCACTGTACATTTGTTGTCTTGCTAGCTTTTTGCATAACATAAAAATGCTGCTGCTGGTGTCATTTTATTGCATGTATGAGAAATTATAATAAATTATTATTAAGTAGTGTTTTATAACTTTTTACTCCCAGAGGCCAAACTTGTGTCATTTTACCAATATTCTCATTTCCTGTTTTAAATCCTTAAGTCTGGATAATAATTATTATTCAGAGTTAGTATATAACACAAGAGTGAATAGTGCTTTTCGTGCGCTCTGATTGGTTAACTTGGAGGTGATTAGCAAAGTACTATTCACCCCGAGCAGCCGGCGCGCGAGATTTTCAAATTTCTGACAGCTTGTCAGTATATTGTCACAGATAAAGTAATGTTTTGGTCTGCTAATTATTCAGCTTGTGTGGTATACTCACCTCAGTGCTGGTGAAAGTGGTGGATATATACCTCCACTTCAGTGAATAATTGTTAATTATTGATCTGTACTTTCTTTTGGTACTGTGAACCCATTAGAAATTTGAGTTGTTTATTAAAGCTGAACAAGGTGGATCTAACTTTGTTCTGTGGTTATGGTTTCGCATATTTCACAAAATTCTTGGTTACAAAAACTGTTAGACTCGTTTGCCTCTGGGAGTGAAAAAAGTCCAAATGTAGAGTGTAATGCATCCGTTTTACATCCCTGTGCAGAAAAACAGCAGTGGTGGATCCGATTTTTGTGTTAAGAATATTAAGCTGGCTGACTTTGGTCGCAGGGAAATTGAAATAGCTGAACAAGGCAAGCGGAACTTTGTAATATTCTGTTTGGGGACTCCTTTAATCTCCTCACATTGGGAACTTGTGGACAGCCACAGCTATTGTACCCTGAGCTTAGGGTGTGACCTCTGTTACATAGATCTATTTCAAGTCCTACATGGGTAGTCTAGCTGTTCATGGGTAATGCAGTCCCAGCAATTGAGTATGACAGATTTAATGGCATTATATTTGATGGCATGCCATTTTTACTTCCCTGAAGTAGAATACTCAGTGTTGTGAAAATACACAAATGGAAAATAAAATGTTGTGCAGGTAAACTTAACTGTGGATGGCGAAGTGATAATTTTGTTGTTAACTGGTAAAATGGTCTACAGTGTCGTACCTACAGTATTGCCCAATCCCATAATATATCCATACCCCACCCCCACAAATGTGCACCTTTCATGGGAGGGTACCGGTATGTATTATAATTTATGGACCCCCTCTCCAGCATTGTTACTGTTAGGTACAACAGATTTCCCTTCTTTGACCACCCTGTTACATGTAGATGTAGGTGGATGGATTTTGAGTTCCATCAGACTTTTTATGGAATGCCTTCCAATATTCTTATAAGTAGTTTTTTTCGAAAAACATTTTAGTATAAAAACTAGTGATAAAAAACGACGTTTTGAAGTGGTTAAAAAAAGCGAATGAAATATACATATATAAGTACAAATTAGGGTGCATGAGAATGTCCAACAATAAAATATGTAAATACAAGCGCAAGTAAGTGTTAAGATAATAAAAACTATATAATGCAAAGTTATTTATATAGCTTTAATTTATTATTAATTTTAGCACTTACATTTTAGCGCTTGTATTTACATATTTCATCATTTGCATACATTACACATTTTTTCATTTGCTTTTTCTACTGAAAATGATCTCAGGGAGATTGAAACTTTGTTTTTATCGCTAGTTTTTATACTAAAATGCCATTTGTTTTACTGGGCAAGCTCATCCAATGGTACATATGTACATGGTTTGCTCGTATTAGTAGCAACTGAAGAAACATTTTCTTTCTTTAAGCGGGGTTTCAAGCTCTGAGTAACTGGCTATGTATCGCCATGCTAGCTGTTGGATGCTGGCTAATAATGACTCTTGCACTTCACTGAACTATACTCTGTGTGCTTTGTTGTATTTTTAATAATGTCCTGTGAATTTGGAAGCAGCTGGTTTGTAATTTTCCTAATACATTTGGTCACTCTTGTATACCAAGTCAACCAATTCCAAAAGGTAATTGTGCCTAAAAATTGGAATGAAGAAAGGAAAGACACCAGAGCAAAGAATTTAAAATCAAATGATATGAAATCAATGTCTTGTCATTGTTTGCTGAAGGAAATTGTTAGTCCTTGTCCTTTGAGAGCTCAGGTTCCAGAATAAAGTTGAGAACATCTGTTGACATGACATTAATCCTGTAAATTTCCAGAAAATTAATTTTAGTCTCAGAAAGTAATGGTGTCAAAAGTGGTATGAACAATTTAAGGAAAGAACACTCCATGTGGACTTGTTCTGTTCTTTCTTTGTGGCCATACAAAGTTCATAATTTGGGGTATAATAATGCAAATGATTGAAGAAAGAATAATAATATTCTTGTTGTCAAAAATGGTATGATGAATCAATGCTTGACCTTAACTTTTTAACAAACTATTGCTTGAGTTAGTGGATTATATTTTTTTTAACATACTAGCCTTATGGTACGGTGTTCAATGTTGTGATTACTGAGCGTCAGTATCAGTTATTTTTTCATTTATTTTTGGGACTAACTTAACTCAAAGCCAATTGAATTTCTCTTCATCAATGCTATCTCCAAAACCTCTTCTATTACAAGTAGCCCAGTGGATAGTGGTTCTCAATTTTTCCAAGACCATACCAAAGTTCTGCTAGTCCTGGGCTAGTGGACTACTGCTAAGGTCAAGCACTGGGAATTTAAGAAAGAGCACTGCATTTAGACATGTTCTGTTCTCTCTTTGTGGCATTACGAAGTCATAATTTTGGCTATAGTAACAGGGATGATTGAAGAAAGAATAATTTATTTTTTTAATACGTGTGTACACGTGATTGAGTTAGCACTCTGGCTAATGTATTTGCATGGAATAAGCAATGTTTTGTGCAGTTGGGGGTATAGCTTTCCTTGCCACTTGAATTTGTAAGTACAAGTGAACAATTTGGTTACCATGTGATGTTGCCATAACTATTGGATTTCAATAGATTCTGTTACTTGATTTTCTTTGATGTAATTGTGTGAAGGGGTGCTTTTCTATGCAAATAGTAATCACACGACCCTTTTCTTTTAAATTCTAACCCCTTTTATGGAGCTGATTATAGTAACAGGATTTGAGTTGAGTTACTTCTCTAATAAAATTTTACAATCTTCTTTGTAGAAATGCCAGGTCTTATGCTGCTTCGAAAGCGGAATTGCACAGACAAGCCATTAGAAGGAGCTAAAATTGTTGGTTGCACTCATGTGACTGCGCAGGCCGCAGTGAGTAGCCTCAGAACAAAATATGCTTGTACACAGAATTGTACACTGAGTGTGTTGAAACTTGAAACTCAACACTCAAACGTTGATACCTGATAATCAAGTTAGGGTGGTGTTGGTTAACATTTGCCCAGTAGTGTTGATTGCTATATGTGGCTTGGGATATCCAGGACTCTACTTAACAAATAGATTGCATTTGGCAACTTGCATGTGTACCTTGATAATACACAGATGACATCAAAATGAGGCTTATAATTAAGAACAATGTTCTTACCATGTTTTCACATCCTATGATCAGATTATACATGCACTGCCAATGTTATCTACTTGTTTTATACTAAAACAGTTTTTTTCTAATTTTTGTTTTTGGCTCATGACATCATTCATGTGTCTATGGCCTTGCGCACGGTATTGGTTACCAACTCCGTTACAAAACATGTAACGCTAAATAATGAACTAGAATTTAAGATTTCAGGACAACTGTTCAGTAATAGTTTGAAAACAGGAATGGAAATGAAATTTCATGTGCATTTAGCTGGCAAAAAGAAAGCATTGAAATTCCTTTTCATTTTGAGTTAAGAACAAAATAAAAAACCGTACTCAAAAATTAGCGATAAAAACAAAAGTGAATGTGATTGTGATTTTTGAGACAATTTTTGCTTTTACGAAAAATTTGACCCCAAATCCATGAAAATCGAGATGCATATTAGTTGAACAATCCCCTCGAAAAAGTTCATAAACGGAAACTAAATAGTTTTAGAGTTTGAGTGATTTTTTCAGCATTACATAGGTAATTTTCAAGCTAAATTTCGACAAAAGGGTCAAAATGCAAAGCGTGCGTCTCGCCATGCATTTGAATAGTTTGATCGATAGTTTGGTTCGTTCGGTTCGTTTCGTTTGAAACGTTTCGATAGTTTACAAATAGCACTCGACTTGCTTCGTTTGAATCGTTCGAATAGAATGAATGGAAGCTTTCAAGCAAGTCATATATTTCTGATTGAGGCCCCAGCTGTCAGGGGCACCCAACGAGCCGAATACACCAAAAGCTGTAGAAAGTTATTTTTAAGTCCCTTAAGGTGTTTGAAGTCTATTCAAAGTAATGTTTTCCTAAGCTAGAAGAAATTCATCTGTTCGGATTCCCTAGCTGAAATTTTAATTGCCCGAAAATGCTAGTGAACAAAATCTTCCTTTCAGAAAATGCTAGCGGAAATCAACTTTCCACGAACTTTCTAGGGAACTATTTCCTTTCCAAAAATGCTAGCTGATGTTTTTGACCGCCAAAAACAGCAATTACGACCTTTCCGAAAACCTCAGCGGCTATGATTTCCCAATTGCGAATCTTTTAGGCCACGTTTTAGTTACGAAAATCCGAGTGCACTCTTTAATCACCACCGAAAATCCAAGGCGAATTACCCTCCATCGAACAGATATCTACCGAAATTTGTCGTTGGGTGCCCCTGAGCTGTTCATACGATGGGTCTTTATATTGTCCGTCTGAGTTTCAAACCTTTTCACGTCGCAGTTTTCTGAAGGTTTGCACGTCCCTGTCGGCGAATTCGTCAAGAGTCACTGATATCAATATTTCGGAGAATGTTTAACGTAAATGGATAGACTAAAGTTCTATTTTCGAATAACCATAAACTGAATAGACTTGTAATTGATCAGCTCGAAGGGCTGGAGGTTATCTGATCATGACACACTCGAATCGAAAAGGAGCAATAATTATTTTCTTTTGACCGGTGAGGTTATTTCTTGTGTGAAGACGCCCATGTAAGAACGAAATGCCACGACAAGATTCAAGATTTTCCTTGCTGATTTTTTGCTTTGTTTTTTAACCGAATACTTCAGAATTTTCTCACAAAGGTCAGATAAACATCACGGAATATGCAAATTCCTGAACATTCGGCTTTCAACCGGCTTTTCCAAGAACGTGAAATTTAGTCAAAAATTACTTTTTTTGTTTGGCTTTAAACAAGCGCTGTTAGTTAGTGTTTTCATCGTAGCAAATAGGTAAACAATGCCGGAAAAAATACTCGAAAAAAATATCTTAGTGCCGTCAAAGCCGCCGAATGATGAAATATGATCACCCCGGTTGCCTAGCACGTGACGTGTTTCGGAACTCGCATGTTGACCTTAGGAGTGTGACTCGTACTATAGCCGCCTGATTTCGCTTTCGCAAAGAAATTAAAAAACACTCTGCAAAAAAAAGAATTTTTACCGCAGAGTGGCAATTCAATCGGAGAAAAAGCATCGCTTTCCTGAAACACACAACAGTCTCACCACCGCACAAAACCATTTGAATGCTTGAAACGCTTCAGACGCTTGAAACCTTCTCCGGCTTTGAAACGTTTCAAACGCTTTCTTGTAATCGTTTCAAACGATAGATGCCGCCAACCAAACGAACGATAGCAAATTCTAAACGCTACAAACGCTGGAAACGAAACTGAAAGTGCATGGTTTCGGATGAAAATGTAACGCCCCCGACAAAAATTTTGATGAGTCCGCTAACTTTGCTGTGTTGTTACACGCAGACCAAGCAAGGGAAAAGCAAAACAAACATCAAAATAAATAGTTGACACAATAGAGAAACTTTTACAATGTATGTTTTAGTTTTTTAGGCAATTCCTCCACAGCAAAAAAAAAATAACGGCTAAAAGTCGAACATTGTCAGTAATTGGGGATTGGTAACCAATACCGTGCGCAAGGCCCTATACTTTAATTGCAAACTCCGCCAGACCAATCAAAGCACAAGGATTACGCCATCCATTGTATCATGTGCCTTAATTATAATTCCTTAAACTCAACATATTTATTCAAGATTCTTATTTCCTTTGTGGCTAGGGAGCCCAGGTTTATAAGCCTCGGGGATTCTTCTGGGCTCCCTTGCCAGTTCACTATTATTGTGACTGGGAGCAGGGATGGTGCAGTAGTGAGAGCACTCGCCTTCCACCAATTCCCGGACTCAACGTCATATGTGGGTTGAGTTTGTTGTTGGTAACTTCTCTTCTCTGCTCTGAGAGGTTTTTCTCTGGGTACTCCGGTTTTCCCCTCTCCTCAAAAACCAACACTTCTAAATTCCAATTCAATCCGGAATGCTTGAACGTTTAATACATGAGCCCTCCTCATGCTATCACGCTTGAATAAATTGATTTGATTTTTGATTGATTAATTGTATTTAATTGTTTGTTGTTTAATTGGCTAAATAAAAGAACTGAACTGAACTTATCCCCTGAGCCTGGAGGCATGTATATGTTGTAGGTCAAAATGGTTTTAACCTACAATTAGGTCAAAATAAAATTCCTTTGTCTTCTTACCCTAATTATTTGGGATTTATAATTAGGGTTAGAATTAAAACAATTTCATTTTGACCTGTATTTCCTTTTCACCTACAACATATACATAGGGATGTGTTACACTGCCTAAATGTAACGATATTACAAGAATGGTGAGATAAAATGCTGTGTTTTTTATTGCAGGTTCTTATTGAGACTCTTACAGCCCTCGGTGCACAAGTGCGTTGGTGTGCTTGTAACATTTACTCAACACAGGTGTGTTCAACACTATGTTTGCTTTCAAAAAAATTGTGATGCAAGTACAAATTCAAAGTGGTAATTATGCAGATTTAATCCATGTGGGTCTTATTTAGAGATATTTGTGTTGAATAAGTTTTATCAATGCTAAAATATTAATGTGGATCTGCCATGTTTTTCAAAACAGAATGAGGTGGCAGCTGCTTTAGCTGAAGCAGGTACGTAAGTTGGCTGGAGACTGTTGACTATGTGAATGTTGCCATTGAACTTGTGATCAGTGAAATTCAAGCCACGTTGATGTCAATTTAAGCACATTTTTTGAGTACGATCAGTAGGCTCGACCAAGGAAGACTGTTTAAGTTTAAATTTATTAAGATAATGATAAAAATTTGTCTTGAAGTTCTCATGTTTTTAGCAGTTTTCACAAGAAGTGGCTAGCTTTTAAGGGACATTATTTGGTCAAACAGTAGTAGACAAGACAAATATTGACACCTTTAATTTGGTCTTTGTCACCAGGCTACCCCATCTTTGCGTGGAAGGGAGAGTCTGAGGAAGACTTTTGGTGGTGTATAGAGCAGTGCATTACGGCAGACAAATGGCAGCCCAATATGGTGTTGGATGATGGAGGTGATGCCACTCACTTGATGTATAAGAAATTCAATGGAACATTCAATACACTGAAAGGAGTTGTGGAGGAAAGTGTGACCGGTGTACACAGGTGAGATTTAATAGTGGAACTGGAAAAGTCCTTGGAAATCAATGTACCTGATTGTTTCAAATGGTAGCAGGATTTTTCAGGCTTGGGCAAATTCTCAGGAATTTCTGCTCTGCCAAATTGTTATTTGATAGTTGCTGTTGCTTTGAAATTTGGCAGGATCGAATATTTTTGCGCACCAACAGTTTTCTTGTCAATCAAACTCCTTGTTGACTGTGAAATTCAATCGTGCTTAAAAGGATTTGGGTGATGATATGTATATAAACAAAAATGTGCCAGATTCCCTTGAGGTTCCTGTAGTCTCTTTGAAATGTGGTTACTGGGGTAGGTCAAAATTTTGTCAAAATGAACTGTTCTGGTTTTGAGGCCATGTGGATATTGTCTGGAATTATTTTCTTGTTGAGCATGTGATCAGCCTTTGATGTGTGAATTTTTTAACTTGCAGCAACAGATGCTACTTCAGTATTACTCACATCCCTTCAAAAGACACCGTTTTAAGAGTGTCCTTTTCATTTTCAGATTATATCAGCTTTCCAAGCAAGGAAAGCTAACAGTTGCTGCCATGAATGTCAATGACTCAGTCACTAAAGTGAGTTAACTATCTTCTGAATACTTCTCCTTTGCATGTAATTAGTTGTCATCTAGGATCAGCTAAGACTATCAGGGCTCTCATTAACTTTTGAAACAAGCATAACATGAAATTTGTCACCCGTGGCATCTGATCTTGCCCTGTGAACATTGTCTATTTACAAAGCAACAATCACCTATAACATTGACTGAGTTCAGCCATAACAGGTGTTACATGTTGTGGCCCTTACTGACAGCCCTGGCTATGGTCAGAGCATCTCAGTAAATTCAGGACTTTTTATTTTTTATTGGTGCATTGTGTCACCACACAGAAGAATTGTAAGCTTCCATGCTCTATTAAGATATGTGCAGTATATAAATACATTACCATATGTAGTGAACATTTCATGTGCACAAATAATATTTTAGTCAAACCACTATTAATCTTAGCTTAAACTTTGATTTGTTTACTTGCAGACAAAGTTTGATAACATGTATTGCTGTAGGGAATCAATCTTAGACAGGTCAGTGTTAAATCTTACGACAGATTTTACTGGCATTTGTATGTATCTTCGATTCCCTGCCATATATATATATATATATATATATATATATATATATATATATATATATATATATATATATATATATATATATATATATATATATATATATATCTTTTGGTGAGGCGGTCTCATTGAACACATTAAAAGACAACATGTGAATTAAAGTACATGAGACAAAATTGCCACCATCATTTAGATGCTAGTAAGACTTTGAATGCAATACATGTTTGGCAAATTGAGTACTTGTTAAGGTCTCCAAAGATTCCATAATAATTAATGTGCATTCTTCAGTTTATTGGCAAGAATGAAACATTTGTATGTCAGGCTAGCCGCAATAATTTGTTTGCATTCAAGTACGATGTATTAATATTTTAATATTTAATATGTTATTAATTCTGATTGCTGACAGATCAGATCTCTTGTCTTTCAATCTTTAACCCAGAGTCCTCAGACTCTTTGGCTAGTGGTTAGTCGCCAGGAGAGACTCTGGGCTTCTGGCATTTTTTTAGAAGAAAAGTTCATTTTTTTGATTGGCTGCTCCATAATGGCTTCCATTGTCTTAACTGCAGAAAACCTGCGGTGAAAAAATTCCAGTACTCCTGGTGACTAACTGCTGGCCAAGGAGCCTGAGGACTCTGGGTATTAGATTGCTTGTCTTTGTGAATGCTGTGTAACTTATTAATAATTATTTTCTTTTCTTTCTCTGGCAGTTTAAAGAGAACTACAGATGTGATGTTTGGAGGCAAGCAGGTTCTTGTTTGCGGATATGGTGAGGTGTGTACAAGAAAATTTGACTTAGTTCTCCTTGATTTGATTTGACACAATTTTCCATGTACAGATCCAGACCTCTTTTCTAGAGTCATAGATATCATGCCCACATTTAAAGATTTTAATTCTCTACAGGTCGGCAAAGGTTGCTGTTCTGCTCTCAAGGGTCTTGGTGCCATTGTGTATGTTGCAGAAATTGACCCCATTTGTGCTCTACAGGCATGGTGGGTCTCTGCTTTGGTGTTTACTGATGTACAATCATATTTACATCAAATTTAGCCTGCGTTGCAGATGTAATCTAACCCCGATTAGAAAGTCTACAAAGCAGTGCTGAATTCCTTGAGTACATGTTATGATTCGCCAATCATAGCGCATACTCAAATTCTGGTACACAGGACAAGTTAGGACAGAACAAGGAATTTGGTGCGGCTTCGCAGATGTTACTAACCAGGGTTAAATTACATCTGCAACACAGGCTACAGGTACATCAATTTCTGTGTTGCTTAAAATGATTTCTACTGTTTGACAAATTAATTGGATTTGTCAAATATTTGATATCATTTATCAGTGATGTAAGTTCCTCTAAGTTAAGGTGTTTATAACAGTTCATTGAATTGTGTTTTTGGCCTTGTCTCTTTCACCTCCACGTGTAAAACTGGAAGAGGACGCAACAGAATGCACACACTGATTGAAAAGAGTAGGGAACATAGTTCATGGTGCTGTGGTAGACCTACCATCACACACATGTATCCCAGAGTTGGGTGGAAGGTGGGTGATGGGCTGACCACCTGTCATCAGGAGTCTCTGCTGGTCATGGAAAACTCTTAGGAGACCCTGTATGCACCATTTGATGCAGAAATTTGATTATAATGATTTTGTTTTTCAGCATGGATGGCTTTCGAGTTGTCAAGATTGACATGGTTGTGAAACAAATTGACATTTTGATCACATGCACAGGTACGACATGGACCAGAAGTAGCAAGCTGGAATTACAAGTACCTTTGCCATTAGTGTATAAAATAATACGGAGCCGAGGGATATTAGTTGAAAATTTGTTGATTGTTTTAATACTGTTTGGCATGTCTTGTCAACTGAAACTTTTTCGTGTTAAAAGACAACAAAACCATAAAGGAAAGTTCACCATCTTGTATCTTTTTACAAAGATTTTTTTTGTGGACACACTGGCTCTGAAAAAAGCTTAAAGGGTTTGGCATCATCAAGGGAATGCTATTTTACATGTTTTTATTAAAAGAAAGGTTTTGGTGGTTTGGCTGCAACATATTTGATAATGGCCAGGAATATGAAGGGGGAATTATCTTGTAAAATATGAAACACTAAGGAGTGAATTAATTAATAATGTCACTCATTATTTTGGTAATTAAACAGGCAACAAACATGTGGTAACAAGAGATCATCTGGACAGAATGAAGAACGGATGCATTGTTTGCAACATGGGACACTCAAACACTGAAGTTGATGTGGTAAGATGAACTACGCAGTAAGGCCTGCTGCTTCACATGACTGCAGTATACTTGGAGTCAGAACTCGACCTGACGACCACACCAGTTGTTAACAGTTAGAAGGGAATTCGTTCTGTGATCATGCCATTTTCTGTTAAAAAAATCTGCTTAATAACTTATATTTGTTTAGATTAAATTTAAATAGGCATTTAAAGATAAAAATGAATGAAACAAGTCTTTCACAACATTTCAATGTTGCCTTGACAGGTTAAAAATTTTTATTTTCAATTGTCACTTGAAAATGGCATCCATCGCAACATTGAAACATTAAGACTTCTTTTGCTAAAATTATTTTCCATCCTGAAATAAATTTAATTTATTCATTACAAATATTTATCTTATTAATCGTACAAGAATTGCTTTCAGATCACCAATCACATAAAATCAAGTGAATTATTTTTTGAGGAAAGAATGACTAGCTGCATTATAAGTTATTATCAGTTTTCTTCTGGGATAAACCGTATTACATTGCCTGATGTTTTTGAAGTTGTTACCCATTATCATTTTGCACATCTGTTGATGGAAAAGTGTGTGAAAAGTGACAGCACTGTGAATTGTTTCAGCGGGGTGGTGTATGATTGTGTAGAGTAAAACTTGAAATTACTTCAGTCTGAAAAGTAGATAATGTCCCTACTTAGTTGAGACTTAATGTCCTTCTTATAGGCTAGCCTTAGAACTTCCGATCTGACGTGGGAGAAGGTCAGAACGCAAGTAGATCATATTATCTGGCCAGATGGCAAGAGAATTGTGCTGCTAGCAGAGGTAATTGTTTCTTCTTCTTCTCACCTGCAAATGTCTTTAGTGTGATGCTTGTTTGAATCCCAATAATTAAATTCCACCAACCCTGAAATTTGAAACTGTTCATGCTGTGATCATCGATGTGTATTAATTTTGTTTGGTCGATGTGAGGTCCTGTATTCTTGGGATTTTGGTACTTACACAATGTTCACAGCAGACTGTTTGATGTGTAACATGCAAACTCTAAGTTTAAGACTTGATCAACCCCCCCCCCCCCCCTCCACCAGTGCCCACTACCACCACAACCACCCATGCACACTGTAAAAACAAAATAAAATGAATATCAACAACACAAAAAGTAAATTATTAGGTTTTTAAGTTCAGCATTTTTTTTGTTATTTATAGGTTATGTAAATGTGAATATAGCAATGAGTCTCTATTGATGTTTTTTTTTTTCATTTCCAGGGTCGCCTTGTCAATCTGAGCTGCTCTAGTGTTCCTTCTTTTGTAGTTTCCATTACATCCACAACACAGGTACTGGCAGTCTATCCACCATAGTTTTCTCTGTCATTTAAAAAACTCATTAATAATTCACGAAGGAAATACAAAAAAAAATAATTTTTGATTCATGAGTGTCTTTATATCTGATAAAGACACGGCTAAATTTTACGTCCGATCTTCTAGGCCAAAATAACCCAAAATCTCAATTTTAGTGTAAGAATGGATAGATATACAGTAAAATTTTTTAAGCCGTTCAATAAATTTATCAAGTCCTAAAACACTTGGCTGTGCCTCGTGTTTTAAACTTGATAAAACACTCCTGCTCATTTATTAAACATTACATAAACCCATGGTCTTGATGTGTTTATCCCATAAATGTTCCCTAACATGCTTTAATTAAGGTACACTTCAATGACAGTTTTAGAAATGTGAATACTTAGTTACTAATAACAATGACTACATATATATGAGTATGCTAAGATGCACTATGGAATCTATTATGGACTCAAAATAGAATGTTATAATAATTATTGTGTTAACTCTCCTCTCCCTCTTAGAAACAATAACACATTTTTATTTACCAATATTTAAGTAAACATGTCATTCATGTGATCTTTTTTAACCTGGCAGGCAATAGCTTTAATTGAACTGTACAAGGCACCCCCTGGTAGATATAAACATGATGTCTATCTTTTGCCTAAGAAGATGGGTGAGTATCCACATAAATCATATAGAATATGGTGTTAGTACTTCAGCCTTTGCTTTTTAAAGTGTTAAATACACAGATTTTTGAGGCACAAAGTCTTGAATTTCTTTGATTTGAATTTGTTTTCTCGATCTGTTCTGAATGAATGAAAGAATCAATCAATGGATCAATCAATCAGTCAGTCAATCAATCGGTCAGTCAGTCAATCAATCAGTCGGTCACTCCATCCGTGAATCAGTCAGTCAGTCTGTCAATGAGTCAGGGAGTGAGACAATCAGTCAGTTTGTCTGTGGGTCAGACAGTCAGTCAGACAGTCTGTCAGTGAGTCAGTCAGTGAGTCAGTGTCAGTCAGACAGTAAGTCAGTCAGTCAGTCAGTGAGTCAGTAAGTCAGTCAGTCTGTCAGTCAGTCAGTCAGTCAGTCAGCCAATCAGTCAGCCAGTCAGTCAATCAAACACTGAGTCAGGTGATTAATTTTGTAAGTTACTCATAACTGTGGAATTCATTTTTCCAGATGAATATGTAGCAATGTTACACTTGCCAACATTTGATGGCCATTTGACCGAGCTTACAGAAGAACAAGCAAAGTATCTTGGTGTAAACAAGAATGGCCCATTCAAGCCCAATTATTACAGGTTTGCCTGCTCCCTATATTTTTCACTAAGTGTACTTTTTGCTATTTTGTCAGCACTGGACAGCCAGAATGGACACTTTTTAAAAACATATAATTTCCAGTAGTTTGAAGGGCTAACTTAAAATTTTGCAGTTGTGGTGGTTGTGTTATTTATACTGCTTCTAAGCTTTAATTCCAATAATTTTGTTTGCTTTTTCTTATTTGTGTTATTTTATTTCTTTTCCAGATACTAATGGCAAGGGACTGGAATCCGTAAAAGCCACAGATAATGCTTGTAAATTCTGGAACATTTTAAAATCACTATTTATGAACGAAAGCGTAGTATTTTGCCACAAATTTGGCCCTACAAGAATAATTGTCTTTGCACTTCTCACAGTAAACATGTACTACGAATATCAGTTGAGTTTGGACCGAGAGAAGTTTGGTGCCTAAGTTTTGCCGTTGAAACCATGTTGTTGCCAAGGCAAACGAAAATAGTATCCATTGGCAACTTTTCAGTTGTGATGTCATCGGTCTTACCTTCGTGTGAAACTTTCAACTGGCAACAAAAATCAAAGTTGAATATACAGGCGTGTTTCATGAACAATTCCCGCACATTTCATTTGATGACGTCAAACAAAACTTGAGGTTGCCTTTGGAAACAGGTCTAATTGCCATTGACAACATCAGGGTTTCAATGGCAAAATGTGGGTGCTAAACTTCCCTTGGTCCATACTCAACTGATAATAATGTAGTAACAGTTAAAAAAAAAACTGTTATTAGCTGTGTCATTTCACAAGGCATGGTGTTGTAGAGTTTTCTAGTTTTTAGACCTTTAACTTAAGGAAAATAATTGTTTCTCGACTTTTGCAAAATCAACATAATTAACCTCTGGACTGGTATATTATAATGTGTCCAGTAATTTGGTGTTAACCTTCGTTCACTTTGCATCACGCACGCTCAATTTGTTGCCATTGTTTCCCTGTAGACAGAGTGGAAAAAATGGCTCGGAATGGAGCCTGTATTAACCTCTCATGCAGGAGATTTTAGGGGCATCATATTTAACCTCCTCTGCACCAGTTCACGTCATAAGGACTAAATTCATTGGTCGTCACCATGGATTGTTCGTGATTGGTGAGCATCCATTTTGAGTCAAGTGTTGGGAAAGGAGTGTTGATTTCTGTCAAACAGGCATTTGTGGTGGAGAGGTGAAATATGACTCCTCTAAAAAATGACTGGGAGGCCCAGGCTGTGTTACCTTTGGTTGATTTCATTCCTTGTTTCATAAGATACACCAACAGCTTGTTTTTGTTTCGCCATCATTGTAGTCTTGGTACTTGTAAAGAGCAGCTTCCACTTAATCTTGTTGGTAAATGCTGGTGTCCTGTGCATGTTTGGTTAGTAGTTTGTCACATGATGCAACTCTGTTAGCGCAACTGAATGTAGCTGGGCTTTAAACTGATTCATGATAATGAGACCACAAGAAAATAATGTGAACTTAGTGTCTGGGTGTTTTAGCAATGCTGGAAGTACAGATGTCAAAATTCCAAACGTTTTGTTCCTCTGCCTTAATTTCCAAATTTCAGCACTTTTTGTCATAGCTTAGACTCCCATCAGCCTTACTGTTTGTTGTACATGTGAGATACTATTGTAGCTCTGTGTGACAATTTATCATTCTGTGCTGTGTGTGTCAGTGAGCATGGCAAAGGCCTTCCAAAGGGTGGTCACTGTTGCAAAGAAAACAAATAGGAATCATGGTGTTTTGGGAGAAGATTGTCACCTGTTTTTGGAGCCGTGTCGCTAGTCACTTTGACCCCTTGGAAGGCCTCATGGCATTTACATTACACAAAACGATATTTATTGGCACTTAGATACCAACTGATTAGTGCTTTGGTTTGAAGTATCCATGCAGTGTATTTTGTCACAAATTAAGTGAGGTTAAGATAATTTTTTGGGTTAATTCAAATCAAGGTTATTTGCAGTGTTCCTTTAACAATGTCATGGGTGATTTATGGAAGATGAAAAAAAGAGAATCATATTTTTGGTTATTTTTAATTTGTCCAAAATGTAAATTATTTTGTTATTGAATTTTGGGTTATGTTTACCACAGTCTGCAATATTTTTATTGACTGTCTTGCCATTGGCTTTTTTGGCAATGATAATTGAAACACCCTTGCCCTATGGAAACACAAACTTTGAGTCTTGGCTGTGAAATCCTGAAGTGTGGCTATTCAAATGAAAGCTACTGAGCAGTACTTTGCTGTGATACTGTTTATGTTATGCTGTGCAAAGTGTTTTTAGGCCCTGACCACACCTATCTGATATTTTTGAAAACAGAGATTTTTTCTCCATTTTTCAAAAAATATGTGTCCACATGTAGCGTATTCGAGCCGTTTTCACCTGTCCACGTGTAAACGCTAAAAACAGTGGAAATGCAATAGCTTCCCTTGCAGAGCATGCACAGTGCGGACGAGACTGACTGGACTCCATCTATGACATCATTGTATTCAAAAATCTCCATTTCTGTCCATCCACACAAATACAATAAGGTGGTGTTTTCAAACAGCTTCACTCTGGAGACCATTCTAAAAAACCTCTGTGTTTGGTGCCTGAAAACACCGTAAATGGCAAAAACGGGTGTGTGGATGGACAGATGTGTGGACTGGTCTTAACCTTTTGTATTAAAATATGAAAGGTTAATTAAAAAGGATACCACTTTGCATTTTATGTGAAAAATATTCATTGGTTTTGATAGATTTGTTACTGTCTTGTCATATATGTTACTCTTTTGCCAAGTTACAGGTGTATAGCTTACAGTCTACCAGCATGGTTTCGTGGGAGATTTTGTTTGGAACTACCATACGGAATGATATTATTACAATTAAAACTACTGTGTGTTTAGCATCAGGGAATTGTTTGCAGCTTTCCAAAGTAAAATAATGTGAAACATTCAAATGTCAAGTTGTAATTTAAGAAAATGGAAACAGCTGCTTACAAAATCAATTGAAATAAAGAAATTTGTTAAATTTTTTCATGTTGTTAAGTTGAAGGTTTTTAAGGGAATAGTTAAGGTGATAATTTAAGGCATGGTTGAGTAGTATTAACCAGTTGGCAAAAATGTTTATGAATGACTTCCCGGAAAATAGCCTTAGATAATCTTGTTGTAATCTAGTCTCTTTTGAAATTTGGGAGTCAGAGCTCATATAATTCAATTATGAAACTTCTACGCAAATTTGAGTGCCCAAATTTGCGCCAGTATACAATTTTGCATACATGCATAAGGATCAAATTCTTGCTGTCTCGTATTTAATAATTGTATGAAACATTTATGTCCCTGTATTTGTACACGCTCAAACTTGCAACATGTAACTTTGATGTTGCATACGACATGGGCTGCGTATGTTATCAGGATACAATGCCCTTTATCTCAGCCATCATCACATTCTCATCTCCTTGGTCAATTTCACAAAGATTTTTAAATAAATAATAAACTTTATATGTCCTGGTAAGACCAATCAGATGACCATACAATCAGCTGGTATTAACTGGTGTCCAGCAGTCTAATTGGAAATCTCAAATTAAATCAAAATGTTCGTTTTTGGGGAGAGTGGAAAACTGGAGCAGAGTAGAGAACCAGCAAACTCAGCCCACATAATGACGCCAATTCCAGGAATCAAACCCTGTACTGTCTCCCAAGTTTTTCCTGTTGTGTAATGTATTCTAGTTGATGACGATACTGGCAGGCCTCTTCAATAAAGGTGCAGCACTAAGAATTTATTTTTCACTAGTCTCTGCAAGCTTGTTTCAAAAGTGATTGAATGGGATCTTTGGTGAGATCTGACTGCTTCCAAAGGATAAAGATTAGGTTGTCCATTTGACTGGAGCTTACAGGGGCTATGTCATCAATGTATATTCTTTATGTAAGAAGCCATAAAAAATAATCATAAACTAAACAAATAATTATAAACTAATGGCAAGAGGGACTGCTCAGTCTACCCAAAATAATGGTCCAGTTTTGTTGAAACTACACTTGTTGTGAAACCTGCTTTTCAGTGCCCTTGGTCACTGATACATAGAAACACATTTCATCTCAAACATTTTGGGCTACTGTTTTTCAAGTTTTCTCCCCAAACACCTTTGTTTTAGTTAACATACCTGTCAAATAATTAATGCAGTTTGAATCAGTTTGGAGTATTACCACCCCTCCCTGGTTGCCAATGGATGCTTGGAAATTCTCACCCTACCTTTAGTATAGCTTGAAATACTTTTGTTCTCTGAGGGGTAGCCTGTTGCAAATTATATGTGCAAGTATTTAAAGAAATAAATAACAGTGATCCAGGAATTCTACCTTGTCCCTCATGTATGTTTTTGACTTCTTCTGGTATATAAATAACTGCCTATAGGCCATTTTGTTCAGCATTTAATTTATGCAGACATATTTTCACTATTATTCCAGGTGATACATTATCAGCACGACAGCACCCCTTTCAAATATAGATTGGTCTCTGAATTGCCATGTTACTATATCTTTCTTTACCCAGGTGCGCAAAAGCACTAATGGGAAAATGCTTTAGTGGATCAGCAGTACTTGTAGCTTCATGCTACACAAAGAAACTATTGGCCATCTGTGCAAGAAGTGCAGCTCTATCCCACCACAACTTAAAAAAATCCCAGGAAAAAGTTTATAGGAGACAGTTTGCCCAATCAAGGTTTGGTGAAATCCCTTGATCTCATCTCCACTTGTCTTTTGTGCATCAAACAAATGTCATTCAAGTGACACTACCTGTCATCTAAGAAACAATCTGTTCAACAACTCTACATAAACCACCTTTTTATTGTTGCAGTGACTCTTCTTTAGATCTGCAGTTCTCATCTAAAAAAGTGCTTGTAAAAGATCTCAAAAACTAAGCACTTGTCAAAATCACAAATCAGACTGTTTCAATTTCTGACAATCCTGCCATGCAGTTTGCAAGTAAAATCAACATTGAAAGAAAAGAGTAACTGACTTATGCCTTGCACATCAAGAACTGTTTTCAATAAATATAATTATTCTAATTCCACAAAAACTAATAACTTTCATGCTTGGCTTTAAATATGGGGATAAAAGAAAGAAAGAAAAAATAATTATTAAAGTGAAATTCAACCAGAAAGAGAAATCAACCCAATTAGCTTTCCTTCATTAGAAGTCATGCACCTTGAACAAATATTACTCCGAGTCTTGTTAATTCTTTCACAACTCTTATTTACATATCTGTACATTACCACAGTGGTGAACCCAGTCGTCTTCTGAAATGGCTTGAAAATCAAACTGATGCACCCACTGTTGATTTGAGTGCATAAAAAAACAAAACTCAGTGAAGTGGGTTGAATTCATAAACTGAGAAAATAAAATTGACTATCACTGCTTTAGTGCTTGCAAATCTAGTTGACACTCTTGCAGTCAGATCGAGTACTCATTATGCAACTGGCAGTAGCTACTGTATCAGGTGCTCATGGCCCGCGTCCCCTTTATGCCACAACATCAACATGAAAGTTCTCTTCACTGATCTATGCACGTTCCTTAACATACAGTGTACTTGTTGGGAGACCAGAGGCCATTTCCTTCATTTTTATAGCACATATACTCAAATGGTGATACTGTTGCAAGAAATTAGATGCTGGGTTTAAAATAAAACTACAAAAATTAATGATAGCAACAGTGGTTAACTTTCAAGCCATTTCAATAAATCGTCTAGGATCAAAGACATGAAAGTCATCTTAAAGTAACATCAGTTCATAGGATCTTGGGCATTTTCAAGCGTAACTACTTCTACAGCTTGTGTAGCAACAGGCACACCCTCACAAGTGTCTACCATGTGGGTGTGGTCATCATGTCCTCCCATTGCGGAAGTGGTTACTGTCTGTATTATTGAATGTGGTGCCATGGCTACTTGAGGTACTGACGCTGACATGTACTGTGAGTGAGTACTTACTGGTAGATGGTGGGTTTGAATCTGCATGAGCGATGCCGCAGCCTGGACTGGGATGGTCACCATGTTAGTAGTGTTCATGTTATCCTGGACATTTGCTAACGCTGCTGCAGCAGCGGCAGCATGCTCTGGTAGAACGATTTGACCTCCATCTGCTAAGGTTGCTTCAGCAAGAGTGGCTACTGCGGCTTGTGCAAGGGCTTCGCTGTGAGACAAATCACTTTGATCAATGGTTACAGTATCACCTCCTTGTCCTGGGTGTGGTAGGGTAACTTCAACTTGAGTGGCTGCTGCAACTTCGGCTAATGTTGCTACGGCTTGAGTTGCTTCTGTTTGCGATGTCGCTGCATCTGACAGTGTGCTTACGGCACCTGAGGCATCTACTTGAATGAGAGAAACAGTTCCATCGGCATTTGAAATGGTATGGACCATCTGATGAGGTTGTTGTACATATTGGTGCTGTGGTGCTTCTCCTTCGGAGAATGCAGGCAACAAATCTTCTCGGCCATGGAACTTGTAACAGTTCTTCACGATCTGCCGCAGAGCATTTGTCCATGAAATCCTAGCTTTCTCATCTTCACTGCGGCAATCGCTACGTACATTCTGCCAAGGCAAATCAGAAGGCCACCATGGTGGTCTGGTGGAATCTTTACCCCATCCAGGCTTCCCACGACCAGTAGAATACCGCAACATCATTGGAATGAAGGCCCGGAGCTGGGCTTGGGTCATCTTGTCAACAGGAGTTGGGATGCCATCAATAACCAGCGGGGGTAGTGTATAGATGTCAGGATTCTCTGGGGGTGGTGGAGGGGCATGTTCTGCTAAAGCGTGCTCTAAATCTTGAAGAATAAGTTGTTTTAGATTTCTAACCACATTTTCAAGCGGTACAGCTCCAAATACCTTGAAAAGCGGATTTGGCTTGCCAGGGCAGACACACAAAACAACAGCTTGCTGACCCACCCTCGTTGTATATTCATCAATGGTGGCTCTTAATTTTCGTAGAAGTCGAGTTTGTTGTCGTTTGCGAATAGACGGGTTCGTTTCGAAGGAATGCGGTCGTTTTCTCTTCTTTCCCGTGGCAATGGCCGCCGCAGCAGCAACACCGACAGGCCCTGCGGCGGCCAGCTGCGCAGTGACTTCATCGCTGACCGTAGAATTTAACAGGTCCGAGCCATCGAAAGTTGTCGACTCCGGCGAAGAAGGCTCATCGTCGGACATTTGGCTCATCGATTGAGACATTGAATGAGACATCTGTATGGTCTGGGTCATGCTTTGAGACAAAGCTTGGGATAACCCAACTTGGTGAAGGCTTACTTGCGCCAGTTTGCTGTAAAAGAAGAGAAAATAAACAGTCAAAGCCAGCGCGAGACAGTTGACAGCACAATAATCGTACCAGTTCTTTGATTCCCGTTTATTCAATTTTCACTCCACGTATGAATATAAAATTTGTTTTGAAATGCTCGTCTTAAAGCGAATTTTTCCATGCAAAAACATCAAAGGGCATCAAGAGAAAGGCCACGACACAATCTAGAAAATCCCAATTGATTACATTCAGTCGGCGACTCCTCCAAGGCTAAACAACTCGCGTTTTCGGTCCAAAATAGCGATCTTTTCGTCTGGTAAAAATCGTTCACTTGCTAGATTAGCGTCGCCTTTGAATACTTACACTGGCGAACGGCAAATAATGCTCCATTGCCGCTCAAACAAGACCAAACCCTAAGCTAAAACACAGTCAAAGATACCTGGTTTGACGGCAGGATCAAAATAACTCGGTAAAGGTTCTGAATCTGCGCAAAGAAGATGCTCGCCCGACTTGCGCGGAAAGGAGAACGCGATGGCGGCTGCTCAATAGAACGAACTGGCGAGGTGCTGCCACGCATGTGCTAACAAGCTGCGGGGCGCCCCGATCAACTCACTTCTGTAGGGCTTGTTGCGGTTTTACGCGTACCGTGATTGGGTAGTTCTTTTATAACAGCTGTTGTGATTGGCTAAAAGGAGTGAGGGCACCTGTTCGCTTAAGTTCGGTTACTGACAGCTGTTGGCTTTCTTGGCTCGTGAATATTTTTAGAGCCTATCATCATCCAAGCTATACTGTGATTGGTCAAATCTTCCCTGACCAATAACTAATCTGACT
This sequence comes from Pachyseris speciosa, assembly GCA_016490735.1. Lineage (NCBI taxonomy): Eukaryota > Metazoa > Cnidaria > Anthozoa > Scleractinia > Pachyseridae > Pachyseris > Pachyseris speciosa. Next base: position 310,320 of record JAEMWC010000564.1, on the reverse strand, counting down.
ATGGCGGGTACACCTGTTCATATTACCTAATTTTCTTTCTTTTGTGTTGAGAATTAATGAAAATAGGGAATGTAGCAGGTACCCATGAGTTAAAAGAAAATCATCGTTTTAATTTTTTTCCATCAGTACATCAGGCAACACACTTTGACTTATCTAAGTTGGGCCCATGGGATAGGGGGATGGGCAGTAGTTGAGTCCTCGCAGATGTGGGGAATTTCGGATATTGTTCTATTCAATTTGAAGTTGAGAAACCAATCATGTTTCTACGAAAAACTATTGATTACAAACAATGCAATGACAAGGGAACTTGGAAGCACTTGAACTTTTTCCCATCCCTTCCTTCCCCACCCTTACGACACCCGATATTGGGAGTTCTGATAAAAAAAATGAAAAAAATAAATAAAGAGATAAATAAATAAATAAAAAGAAAGGAAGAAAGAAAGAAAGAAAGGAAAAAAGAAAGAAAGAAAGAAAGAAAGAAAGAAAGGAAGGAAAAAAGAAAGAAAGAAAGAAAGAAAGAAAGAAAGAAAGAAAGGAAGAAAGGAAGGAAGAAGAAAGAAAGAAAGAAAGAAAGAAAGAAAGAAAGAAAGAAAAAACAGAGAAAGAAAGAAAAAACAGAACAAAAAAAAAAAAAAGAAAAAGAAAAATTGTATCTAAAATCAAACGAAACAAATAAGATATTCTTAAAAGGGGATGAATGCTCCTCAACTTCCTAAAGTCTACCCAAGTCACTGAAGTGATCTTTTGAGTTCCTCATTCACGTTATTGCAGAATCCCAGGACACCCAATGACAATAAGTGGGATTCAGGCCAGGTGGGGATTGGAGGTAGTGGGGAGGGAAGAGGTGAGTTTTCAATGGATTTTTATATGGCAAGGCTCCGCCTGTGGGCCAGCCCCTTACCCTTTTATATATCATTTTTGAAAGTACAGGTAACAACCCATTGAAAATGGTACTCCTTTCGTCTCACTAAAACACTGGAAGTCTTCTTGTCATTTCCATGCAGTGATAAATTACAGATTTCTCTACCCTTTCATATACCTCATGTTGTAAAATCCCTTCCCTTTTATATACCTGCACCCTGAAAAAGATACCCCTTTCAGGCACCCATATAGGCCATTGTAGGGATTATCCCTCCACTTGGGATTCAGAGACCTCTGGATGAAAGGTCTAGAATGAGAAAGGCCGGCTTGGTGGCCTGACCCTGGATAAACAACTACCCCAATGAATAAAATAAAGAGTATGGGACATGACTGACTCATGTAACTCTGGTGCATTTTTGGCTGATTTATGTTTTTATCATTAATTCTATACAAACTTCCATGGATAAAAATGGGGCTAAACCTCTCTAGCCTGCAACACCACACTTATATAGCTAAAGGTTGAAAAAATAGTGTCTGCCTTCTCTCTGGAAAATGTCAGACAAACTGTTGCATTTTTGTTTCATTTAGTACTCTTCATTTTGCCCTAATTCCTGTCACAATTCTGCATAATTGAGATAGCGCTAATAATGCAAAGTTTGCAAAGCATTTTTTTAAATTGCCTGATAACTGACTTGTCCGCAGTGTGTATAAGTTGTCATTTCTTTGTGAGAGTCAGTGGATGAGAAAGGGAGCAAAGAGGAAAAATTACCTCCTGTGGGGATGCATCTTCAGTGATGTACACCCGGGGAGGGGTGGGGTGTACTAAAAAAAATTAATGTGGGGAGGCTCCGCCCAGAGGTCCAACCCTTTTATATACCATCTTTGACAGAAAAGGTACGCCATTCATATACCTTCCATTGACAAATGGTACCCCTATCATATACCTAAAACAGTAAGTCTTCTTGTCACTTTCATGTAGCATTCAATAATTAAAACAGTATAGTCATAAGGTATGTGTTTGAAATATTTTAATGAAAGGCCCTTTAAATACTGAAATGACAGATTTCCCTACCCTTTCATTTATTTCGACTCGTGAAATCCCTACCCTTTCATATACCTGAAGCATGAAAAAGGTACCCCTTTCGGGTGGAGCCTCTCCGTATGGGCCATTATAGAGAGTACCTCCCCGGGGATGTATGTGTACCAAGTATATTTTAAATTGGCTTCTTTTGTTAACTCTGCTTTCTCAGCAAGGTGAGACTTAACTCAACAGGTACATGCTGTAAAAGCTTGCTTGTTTACTAGCATTACTTCTGAAAAACCTTATCAGAGAACTTAACTTTCAGGCAGTTTGTGTACGCCCTTATGACAAGGAAGCTTTCTTTCATCAACACATTAATGGTTTACTTTAATCATCCATCATTAAATACACATCTTAAAAATTCTAATTGAGAAATCTGCCATGCTTTAAAATGTTTCATTCCAAGGGTCTAGTTTCTCTCGCTTCAAGGGGTTGATGAAGAATACCAGGAGCCCATTGTGATGGGCTCCTGAGAATACAGAATATTAAAAAGCTAGTATTATTCACAATAGCCCTTGATAAGAGTGTTCTCTTTTTCTTCTCTCCAATGCACATACCCCTGTAGCTAATCTTTGGTCAGAGCATTAAAAAAATCAATAAATAAAGGGAGTAGGGGTTATCAACAGAACAAAGGCATGCGACACTGTATGTACAACACAACTGCTTCCCCTCAAATCGTCCCTCCCCCCCCCCGCACTCCTCTCCCACCCCCCAAAAATATGTTCCCATAATTGTATGAGGGTGGAGTGAAGTGTAGACAGAGGTGAAAGCAAAACAGGTTGCTTCCTGGATTCCACTGGTTCTTAGCAGAGTATGTCCAGCAAATAAATAACTGTGTTTGAACCAAAACACTGTCCATCACAAAAACTTCATGGTGACAGGTTTGCTATTGTCTGTGATATCGTACACCAAGCCAGCACTTTCCCAAAGGCAAGGTGGCAGAGCTCATGCCGCATAAAATAAATCATCCAACTTCGAAAGATTTCTCGAGTGACACACATTGCAATAATCGTTTCGCAGACGCTGCCTCACACTTTTATACCGTGTCTATAGACGCGCTGATTACCGGCACGTCACGGGACATTTTGCATGGAATCAACACTCTACGATGCGTCATTTCTTCTTCTTCCCTTTCCCCTTTTTCTTTTTCTTTCCTGCTGCGCCTGAGTCCCAGCCAAAGCCTCTGAACTGCAGAAATTGCTGGGCATTGTGCGAAATGTAGTATCCGTTTGACATGGCGTCAGGGCTCAACAGATCAACATCTCGCTTTGTCTTGGAGGGTGATGGCGACCGAGATTTCTTTCCGCTTTTCTTTCCCCCTTTTCTCGAAGGACTCCTACTGCTGCCTCTGCTTCGACTTCTACTTTTCCCTGATTTTCTCACTTTACCAGACTTGTGTCCTGCCGGCTGAAGAAGTCGCAAATACAGTATTACGCGTTTTGTGTCACAAAAGAATTGAAAAGGTAAACAAAACCAGCAGGGAATTAAACCATTGAAATGCCGAAAGCCATTCAAGTGACACACGTTTCGCGTGCGGATCATTCGTTTCACTTACCATTTCGAAGTTAAAAAGACTCCCCCTAGAAACCTTGAAATCTTTACAGCAGCAATATCGATATCAACATGACCTTGATTGATTGCCTTTCTTCTTCTGATCGACTGCCCGCTTCGAAGGAATGCAAATAAAGTGTACGTCAACTCAATGTTGCCATACCAACCTCATCGAGACACACTCGCGCGGCGGGTCGCGTGGATTTCCTTCCTCTTGCGCGTTACGAATATTCGAAGATCAAATAACTTTAAATTAATTCACGCAATGAATCACGTTTAATTAAAGTCCTCGTTAATGTGTCACGCTTAATTCAAAAACAACTTTCACGCTCACGTAAAAATGGTCTTCATACGGTCAATCACGAATCACGAATAAATAAAAACTTAAATCACGTATCATGAGGAAATAATAGGCTCAATCACGTTTCCCCCAAAAAAGTATAGGTAGGTATGTTGCTGTGCGGTGGGAAGGAAGTTGAGCACTTTCCTGGCCAATCTAAAATCTATCTTGGAATGTTCACATCGAGAATAATAAGATTGCTTCTGATTGCTATTGGGGCCCTGAAGCGCATTCAACCTTTTGTTCCTTGCAGAACGCTCCTATTTATTTACAACTCTCCGATCGAACCTCATTTCGATTACTGTAACATTGTTTGGTGTAACTGTAATAAAACTCTTGCCAAGAAACTCCAAAAACTACAAAACCGTGCTGCTAGTGTTCTGACCTGCTGCTTTTGACACCAGAAATGAATATCTTTTCCAAGCTTTGAATTGGAGAAAGCTTGAATCTCAGCGCCAGATTCAAAAAGCTTGCATGGTGTATAAATCTCTAAATGGGCTTGCTCCTGATAATCTTCGAATGCAGTTTGAATTTTGTAACTATAGTATTTTAGAAGTAGTAATGACCCAGTGTATTAAACTGATGTCATGAGACCATCGTGTAAAAGTAAAGTTATTTGATAAATTTGATCTAATTGGCGTAATATAAACAACGAATATAAAGCAGGGACCAATACAACACAGAAATGGTTTTAAATTCTGTGTACTATATTTAAACAGGCCAAGCCAGCCTTCTTCAAGTACAAAGAGAATTTACATTAGAAGGGGTGTTTATGCAGTAATATGCCAAATTTACGTAAATCTAAATTGATTGACACGTTAAAATAAAATACTAAGTTACAAAATATCGCTTAATTTATAACAAAAATTAACGTTTCAAAATTAACATAATTTTTTAACACTTATCTTCTGTCGAAGAGATGCTGCATGGAGATTTATTATTTATTACTGGTTGTGCCCACCTTGCTAGAAAATTTGAAGGTGAGAGTCCAGACTAAATGCAATCTCCCCATCCCACAGGTTTGGGGGTTGGGCTGTAAGCTTAGACTGCGAGTAGTGTTTAATTTTGGCGATAGATTATGGGCAGGCGAAAGAAATACATATGCGAAGTTGCGAGGAGATGTGACGCAAAGGGAGCACATCTCCTCGCAACTTCGCATTTGTGCGTGTCTTTCGCCCGCCCCACAATCCACTGCCAAAATTAGAAACTACTTGCAGTCTACTGTGAGCTTATCCCTCACTCCCATGAAAACCTTTTGATTATGGAAGTCAAGAAAAGGTTGGTGATGGTGATGATGATGATGAGGAGGTTCGGAGGAGGATAAGGATGGTGATGATGATATGATGATGGTAGTGGTGGTGATCATGATGATGGTGATGACGATGATGAAGATCTTGGTGAAGAACAAATCCTAGATTTTCGGAGAGTCTGACATTTATTGCTATCAGTTCCAATAATGTGAGATGATCCAACAATCATACATGTCACCAGGGTATAAAAACTGAGATAAACTTGAAAACTGAAACAACTAGTGTCTTGCCAAGATAAACTTATTAAATCATTGTCTGTCTTTAAGTTCTGAGCAATTCTGTGATTTTATGCATACGACAGACCAAAACAACAAAATTTAAACAAGAATTTACATCAGGGGATTTTCCAGTGTATCTTCTTGCTACCTTTTTCTCTTTCTTGATGCGTTTTTAGATGCCATTCCTTTTTTGCTTTTCTTTACACTGTTCCTTTTATCTATTGATATCTCTTCAATAACAGGCTTTACATGGCCTTTAACTGTCTTTGAAATTACAAAATTCTCCTCTGTAATGTGTCCATGGTCGATTTCCTGTGTTTGAATGTCATCAGAATCATCTTCTTCTTTGTCATCACTTTCCTCGTGTGAATCTTCACTGCTGTTCTCCTGTGTTTCCATCAGGGCCAAACTCTGGGACAAACGAAAACAAATAAATGACAGAGCAAATTAAAGACAACATGGGTTACTGATTTATTTCTAATCAGTAATTAAAGGGCTGAGAGAATGACCATCTTTGCCAATTTTTAGGTTGTTTGTTTTCTAAGCAGGCTGTGACCAAACTCTGGGGCAAAATGGCACAAGGTTATTTGAATGAACTGTCATTTCTGTCATTATGACCTGCAACAGTTCATTCAAATTATATAACCAAGGTGCTAAGGTGTGGAATTCTCCACCCTGTGATCTCATCTTATCCCCCAAATATTCTAGCTTTAAGACTTCACTGAAAAACATTCCTTATCAGTAGAAAACTAAATTAAACTTGTCCATCCTCTGATATTTTAAATATTCATGCCACCTACTGCATTGCTGGCATTCGAGGACCTAATGTTAATATTAAACTTCCAGCTTCTGTTGGGCTTCCCTGCTACATTGATTACAAAATGTTGTAAATTAGTATTTGAATGACATATTTGTGGCAAATAAATAAATAAATAAATAAATAACATTGTGAAACATTCCTTATACAGCTGAATTTGGCAAAAGTATTTTGAAGTTCAAGCCTTAAAGGAGAGCGTGGAAGTGTGCTCATATGTCCAGCAGAAGTCAAATTGGGAGTTTTATGTTTTTCATGAAGTCCTCAAGGAGCAAGCCTTTATACACTGTACATGTACGTTCTGATTAGAAAACATACTGACAGTTAACTGACAGTACTTAGACATAGTTGGATTACTAGAAAATCAGTACGCATAATGAAAAAACTTGGGTTGTTATAGCAAGTATTCCCTGTCTTCTCTTCCCAGTTTTAACTGGTTTAGGGGAGAAAATAAATAAATGCCTAACAAATGGCTCATTGTTTATCGATGGAAATGTGATCCTTCCACCAATTCTTACCATTTCAATATATGGTGCACCATCTTCAACACTTTCAATATCCAGTGCAGAAGCAGGCTTCTCGTGAAGTTCTTTTTCCAGTGCCTCTTCAGCCTCTTGCATCTTTGGTAAGAAATCCTTAACTCTTTTTAAGACTGCAGCAACAACATATCATTGATGTTATTAGCATGAAGGGCAAACGAATCTGTCTCAATGTATGAATCACAGAAATGACACCCTACAGCTTCACTGGTAATCAATCCATTCTAGGTAGATTTCTTATTAAAGACTGTTTTATGGTCAAGGGGAAAGTACTAGTACTCCTTTACTAAGCTGGCATACTATTGACTGTTCATTAACAAATTGCTGACATCTGTTGCTTGCTACTCAAGGGAGTAATTGAAGAGGCTAGTGGAAAACCCTCCTAAGTGACTATTTAGGTCAAAATTTTTTTTTCGTCGAAAGTGCCCGATTTTTACGAAAAAAAATTTTGACTTAAATAGTCACTTAGGAGGGTTTTCCACTAGCCTCTTCAATTATTTCCAGCCTTTCTGCCAATTTTTAAAAACATTAATTATCAGAAAATCCAGAGGAAAGTTTAGCTTTTAACAGATTATCATTATAATAATTTTGTCATACAATGGAAATTTGCAAAGATCCCTCTTCCACATACAGGAGTCTTAAAACTGAGGATATGTTCGTTCAAAGAACTGGGAATATGTTCGTTCAAAGTTTGATGCTAACTGTTTTGACCTCACTATAATCTTTGAATTCTCAAACAGCAGGCGTTCTATCACATTTTGAAATATTTTTTTTTTCTGATTCTGCTCTAATTATCATCATCATCATCATCAACATCATCATCACTAACATCATCATCATCACCACCATCATCATCATCATCATCATCATTATCATCACCATTATCATCACTATCATCGATCACTGCAATCATCAGAGTGAAGATTCGCATTACCTGATGCCGCTTCAACTTTGAAAATCTTGGAAGGACCTCTATTATCTGACTTCCTTTCTTCGGTGATAAGAAACTTGGAATTCTCTGCAACGAAATTATATTTTGCATAGTTAGCTTATTGACTTCTCTGAACAGAAGGCTGAGTCCAGACTTTAAGCGATAAAGGTCAGAAGATCAAAAACATTTTCTCAAACACGCTTACCAGGTTTGAAGGGGAGATGTAATAGCTCGTCGGAATGCAAAATTCGTCTCGCTCGATCATTCGTTCCATCGCTAGAAGACGCCATTTTGAAACACACCACGCGGTTTTACTGCGAACTGTCCCATCCGGCAGACCGGAAATGACGTCAAAGGCCTGTATTCCCCCAGAGGAAAACACAGATGGGTGTCGGATAAAAGATGGCGGTTTGCGACGGGGACGAAATGTTCCTTCAAAGTGATTTTGAAGGGCTTATTTTGCCTTGGGATCGCTTTAGAAGATGGGTGACTTGCTTCTGTGTTGTAACGTTCGATTTAGAGCTTGGGCAAGCGTTGGAGGTAAGCATTAGAAGCTTAGCGGTTCATTGACTCGCGCTTTCATGGTTCGAGAAACGCTTGTCTTGTGATCACAGCATAATTTATAAACATGTGGCGCTGTCATTTTTGATGCGCTTTGATTTCCTTTTCTTTGTCACAGCTCGTGTATCCCCCACATGTGGAACTGACGGACCGTGAGGTTAGTAAATAAACTCAGTATATATCCGCGTCATAGAATTATTGTTCAACCTTCACGTTGTCATATTCATTTCGAATTCGTTTCATACACAACGGTAGAAACTGTTTGTTGTGGCAGCAGTATACACGGGGACTAAAACAGCGAATTTAAGGCAAAATTGCGTCCCAGAACTTGTCATTTGTTAGCGTTTTTGTGAGGTCAAAAGAGGGTATTGTCAAAAAGATCGAGTTTTGGCTTGTCTGGGTTTTGAAATTTGATCCCACGTTTCCTATTCCAATACCAACTGGAGACGGCCAGGGGGAAGACTTTAAAGGGATAATTCTGCCGCAGTCTTTCACTGTTCATACATCATTTGGCCTTGTGCAGCACCAGTGCACTGAAATTGAAATCATTTGTGGTAGATCTTGGTTATGCATTTAAAAATAAAAGAATCAGTGTTAATTATAGAATTCAATACAGAGCCATTTTTGTTTGGGAGGCATATCACAGTGCACTCTATTGACCCTTCTCTGTTGTAATTTCATTGATGACCTACAGAAGTATGTGGTCCTGTAATGTACAGAACAGTTAAATTCATGGCAGTCATGTTAGGAGGTCCAAACCAATAAATAATATTTACTAGATAAAAATAAATTCATTTCCCAGTGGAATATCATGGTATTTAATAAATAAACCCCTTTCAGCAGCTGGTATATTGGAGGATAATGTCCGCAGCTGATTGATTACCTAAAAAATGAACAGTTTGTTCTTGGCCAACTGTGAAAATTTCAGTACAATCTATCAACCAAGGACATTATCCTCCCATATACCAGCAAGCCAGAAAGGTGTTTATTTATTTTATAACTCTCCAATCAATTTTTATATCACGTATACACAGTTGAAAGCTCCTGCTTGAAAGTTGAAAATGTTGAATAAAAGTGATCTGATGCCAATTGCAAATGGCTTAGACAACTGCATGATTGGTTGAGTTTATTTTATTTAAACCATGATTGGATTCTTCCATTTGAAATTGAAGAAACTTTAAAAAGACTGGCTTTGTTTTGTCTTTTAATGCGACTGAAAGATCAGTGGACAAATATTGACGCAGACGGAGTATATTGCCTGATACCTGTCCTCTGATTTGCATCACTTGATCCAAACTGGCCAATAAAATCATGCAAAAGTTAATCAATGGGTTATAATAAGTAAATAAACCCCTTTTGGCGACTGGTATATTGGGGGATAATGTCTGCAGCTGTTCGACAGTCTTTCAGCCAAGGACATTGTTCCCCAATACGCCAGCCATAAAGGGGTTTATTTATTTTCAATATAACCCTCTGATTAATTTTCATATCGCGTATACATACCGGTAGTTGAACATGGTGAAAAAATAAAGTGGTCTGACGATGATTGCGAATAATGTAAACAACTCCATTTATTTCATTTTATTTAAACTGTGATTGGATTCTTCCATTTGAAATTGAAGAGACTTTAAAAAGACTGGCTTTGTTAGGTCTTTTTTTGCGACCAAAAAAGTGGAGGGCAAATATCGACACAGACGGGTATAAAGCCTGTTACCATGCAGTCTTCTGATTTACACTACGTGATCCATAAAAGCCAATAAAATCGTACAAAACTTAATCGGTGGGTTATAATGTTTTGTATTTCCAATTTTGGTGGCATTTGTATGAACATTGGGATGAATTCATCCTGGGACAACTTTCGTCACAGAACATTTTTGGTTTCACCCGGGGAGTTCACTTTTATAAACAGCCCCTTAGCTACTGTGATACTCCCTATAGTTGAACCTGTATTGTGTGGGGAAACTATAAAAACAGGGCTTTGATTATTACTAAGTGGAGTCAAATTCAGTCAGTAGACATACAATGTACAAGTGAACATTTAATTTGATTCATCACAAGCATGATTATAGAAAAAAATTGACTACACAAAGTTCTGTTTCCATTATATACATATGTACACTGTAATCACATTAACAACAGGGCTGTCATTAACTTTTGAGGCAGGCATAACATGAAATTTGTCACCTTAACATCTGATCTTGCTACTTGAACATTGTTTAGTTAAAAAGCCAACATCACCCATAACAATGACTGAGCTCAGCCGCAAAAGGTGTTAGGGTTACGGCCCCTAACGACAGCCCTGAGCAAAATTTATTCATAAATAATCTTAAACTCATCAACGATAGATGAGCTTGGGGAATGGTGCCTAGGAGTTGGGGCCTGAGAGCAAACCGAACTGAGCATGTAAGATCTCCATGACAACCCTGTGAGCGGCAACCACCTTGGGCACCATCAGACTGAGAAACAGTGGAACAACACTACTGACCCTATATTTACCATGACAACACAGGGAGGGCAGGGCCAGGGAAAAATCAACCAGCACAAAGCCTATGTGTCGAACCATCATGACAAAAACACAGTCACGCAATAAAATCAAAACCTGAAGCCAACTGTAAAATGCTGGCAGCCCCTGCAAAAAGTCTGAGCCCACCCTGCACATTCCTCCTGAAGAAAATTGCTGGCCAGCAGCATTGGTAAAAAAATTGTAACCTTGGCTGAAAATCAATTCCCTTTGTCTCCTAGTCGTAATAAATAATTAGGGCTAAGGGAATTTATTGAGATTCAACCTACATGTAGCTTAGGAGTAGCATGTTGTTTTTGTTTGTAAGCAACTTTTTTGAGTTACTGCCAAGCCAGAGAGTAAAAGTATTTTATTTAATAGATTTTCACTTAGGAACCAATAGTTATTCATAATTATCTTTCTTTTTGACAGAAAACAAGTGTTTGTTATTTGGCCTTTCCTGACTCAAACTCAGGTATATAGAAATACTGTAACTAATTATAATTGAAGGGCTGCGAGGATAAACATCCTATGTGTAATTTTAGGTTGTTTTTCGATTTTGCTCAGAAATAAAACAAAAATCAGTGAAAAAAAATAACGGACAATGTTTTTCAATCAAAATCGAAAAACGACCTCAATAATTCCTATTACACACAGGCTGCTTATGCTCTCAGCCCTTCAATAATATTATTGGTCCTTAAAATATAAAATTTTGTTTACTTAATGACTTCAGTTTACTGAGGCTCCTTTGTTCCTGGTGGGATGGATAGTTATAGGACAGATCTTTACATCCCTAGGGGATAAATGTTTGATTATTAATTGCGCTGAAGGTGCTGAGGTAAGGATTCGGCTCTATTTCGTTTTTGTCTTCTTTGTGTTTTTTTATTATTATTATTTTTACTCAGATTCATGTCTTAATTTTCCCAGTGTGCGTGTCCAACATGCACAACTGGATAGCTGGACAGACTATATAATGTATAGTGGTCAATGTCACCACCTTTGATGCAAATAAACTCTGCGTTTGAATCACAGTAGTGGCAACATCCACAAGGTTTTTTTGTTTATTTGTTTTTTTTTTATTGTTTTGTTTTGTTTTGTTTTGTTTTGTTTTTTTTACAAGTATTATTAATTGTTATCAATGGTTGATCTGTAAAGCAATTTGTCAGTTTTAAAGGGATTTTTGTTGACAGGGTACAAACAAATAGACTTGAACATCATGATAAGCGCAATGCGTCCGATGTAAGGAGGATAGATAGATAGATAGATAGATAGGCTGATTATTGTAGCCTCTTGTTTTTTTTTTGTTGAAAACATTTTTGTTGCTTCATGACTTCTAGGATGTATGGGAGACACTCAGTTCCATTTCCGCATCAGGTGTAGTCCGCACAGTTGCCACAAGAGCCAGCTTGTGAGGAGATATGAAGATGAAGTCCCTTTAGCTTACAGAGTATGATTTTCATTACCTCTTATTTATAGTGTTATCATGACAAAGTCCTACTTAAGTCTTAAGTTAAACTTAAAGATTGGAATTAAGGACCTCGATATAATGAACCTATTGCTGTAGTCCCTTGGCTTTTTGTTAAATTGAGATTCCACTGTTCAGTGTACATTTGTAGTTTTATCACACTTTAAATTTTAATTTATTTTTTCTTGATAGTCATTTATACTTAATATGTTTCGTAAGTGTAGTCTGCTCATATATATCCTGTTAGTTTTTGTTATTATTAAGTAATATTAATAAATGTGTTTTTTTCTGTTATGTAATATATGTATCATTTATATAGCCTATTGCACTTTTACCTTCTTGGTTCTTTAAATATCTATGTACATGTTCATGCCAATTAATTGTCATGCCAATTAATTGACCAACTTGAAAGCCTAAGCTACTTTGGTCACTGTGCACATTTGCTTTTTATCACTTGTGTAATTTAGTTTGCTGACTTACCTCTCTACCCATGTAATGTACTTTAATGTAGAAATGTTTGTAGATAGTGCAAAAACACAATAAACTAAACGATTAATGTTATGGCTCTTGATTCCAGAGTGATCCTGCCCATTTTTATGGCTTCGCTTACTTCCGCCAAGTGAAAGACCCATCCATCCAACGAGGCTACTTCCAGAAGGTAGTACATCAGAACCCAGTCAAAATGAAGTGGTGGCTTTACTAAATAAAGCTTTACTTTACTTTAGTCATGCAGTCAGAGCCCTCGTTCCGTAGCTAGTATGTACCTGTAGCAACTGCTGTATGTTATGAATAAAATTGCAAGCTACAAGTGTAGAAGACTTTGAAATGAGTCATATACATGTATAAACTTCTTAATGGGTACTCAACTGTATGAATCAATATTAAAACAAAGAGGGGACAATTTTTATCAGCATGATTTCTGTGTGTACGTCAGCACAGGTAGACCTTTGCAAGACCATATTTTTCAAGACCAAATGCAGAGAAACCAGTTGAATTCATTGTTATACTGAATATGTTCCAGCTTATGATATTAAGCACGTAGTCATTATCTCCTTTAAACAATGACATGAAAATTCAGGACTTTGTGGGAAAAACATCATAAAAGAGACATTTCTATGACACTGAGAATAACTCAAAGGTTCTCCAGAGCTTTTTGTACTCGTCCAATTTCCTTGTTTGTTTATAACGACTGCTAGCTGAGCAACTGATAAACTTTTGGAGTTTATTGTTGTCGTCAAAAGTATTTGTTTCTTTATCTGGTTGACTGTATGGTGAGTAAGGATCAGCTCCAAATACTACGTGAAATTACTAATTCTGAATTTGCTTTGTGTTTTGTTTTAGTCAGTCGTCTTGATTTCAAGGCTGCCTTATGTCAACTTGTTTTCTGAGGTGGTGAGTTACTGCTTTTCTTATTTATTTATTTTTTTTGACATAAAAAGAGTTTGACTATAACAATACAAAGAACGTGGTGCAAAAGGGACATTTGTGATGATTTGGCCCAAATTCTCAGCCTTCCTAAAATTCACTCTCCATTGGACTTATTAGACTCAAATCTTGTTCTTGTGTCAGAGGCATAGGCCTGAAGTTATTTTGGGAGTTCTAACCTCAAGACCACAGACCTACATTTCCGACATGATATTAAACCAGTCTGTAGGCCAAAGGAGAGTGAACTTTAAGAGAAATTGAGATGGTCATAAACAAGGGTGTGGGCTCTTAAAGTAGATTGAAAGCTTTTGGAATACACTTGTGGAATAAGTAACCACAAAGTTCTACTTTAAGCGGCTTATAGGGATTTGTTCTCCTGATACGTAATTCTTTTGGAATACAGGTTGTGGTACATGTCAGTGAGGTTCTAAATTTTAATGTTCAACTAAATTTGAAACTTTCTAATTTCCTCTTTATTTGTAAATTTTGTGTTAAATGGAGTACTCTATTGAAGAATGCAGTACATGTACCTGCCATATGCATGTCGTGTCAGTTGTCAATCTACAATACATTTTACAATTTAGAAAGTTGACCTCTAGGTTTTCTTGCATTTTGTTATTGACACAATTAATTGGTAATAGGACTTTGTGTCATACAATTCAGGGTTAATCATGCTTGTGATTTCAAATCAGCCTCACGCTACACGCTCATCCATTTTGAAATCACTCGCCCGATTACTCCCTGAAATGCACTCCACTCAGTCCTATTACCATTACTAATAAATTACAGTACAGTACAGTACAGCACTCGCATTAATTTTCTGTTGCAGATTCAGTTAACAGCTCCTAGCTATTTTGAGAATGGAGAACTCAGTTTAGAGACAGGTGTGGACATTATTTTTTAATTACATTGTAATTTTTAATAATAATTATTATTATTATTATAAAAATCATTTTATCACAAGGTACAATGCAACAACCCCTTTGTCTCCTATAAAAGTTACCTGATCTGCTAAATCAAGAATCAAGTAGGAATTTCCAGCTGGATGTTTAACCCAGAGGGGCTCAGGGTTTGTACGAGTCCTGAAAAACCTGGAAAGTCATGGCATTTTATCATTTCATTTTCCAGGCCTGGAAAGTACTGGAATTAAGGTTTGAGTCCTGGTAATTCATGGAAAGTTATGGAAAATCAGCAGGCTTTCTATACGTGGAAATCAATGTAGATAAAAAGTTACAAAAATTAACCGACAAGTCCAAATATATGATTGAATTCAGTAGAAATAAACATAGCTCGTGTTGCAAGATTATGCCTGTTATAACATTTTTGTCAGTTTTGTCGTTGTTTTGACATAACTTTTTTAGAACAGTTGCTTGACTAAGATCATGGAATTTTTTGAAAGTCATGGAAAGTCATGGAATTTTCACAGCTCAAAAGTGTACGAACCCTTAGGACTGTTAAATTATTGGTCGAACAATTCTCAGTGACGCAAAATATTTGTACATAGTAACCTGCATGCAGTCATCTTCTGCATTATTGCTGCACTGTACTGCAGAAAAGAGCAGTGTGCACCACCATCGCTAAGCAAGTTGCGCTATATCCTTGCTTTTTTCACATAACATAAAATTAATTTTGTGTGTGGTGTTAGTGGTTGGCTCTGGTATTGTCACTGCTAGATTTGCAAGGTACATGTATACAGTATAATACTTAGGAGTTATTATTAAACATATTGTAACACTCTCCAAATATGGTCATGTTGCACTTGATATACGTCACGTATACTCGACAGATATCCTGCGATATACATGATTTTTGCACAGGGAAGAAAAATGGCATTTTCCCCCATTTTTTTGTGCACCAAACTCAGTAAATTGTGCTTTGTTATCAGTGTGTTGAATAATAAAACAAGTATCCCGGTGCTCAATCTTGCAGAACATCCCCGATTTTAGCCAACTCGGCCTACGACCTCATTGGCTAAGTATCAGGTGATATTCCACATGATTTCGCAGGGTAATTGTTAAATATCTTCATTCAGTCTGACAGCTTTTGCAATTCAATAAATTATTGTTTCAGTTTGCCATGATATTGATCAGTGGCCATACCCAGAGGCAGGTCACACATTACAGTTACCTCTGATGGGGAATATCATGCAGGTAAGTTTCTAAATAATCAGTCAGTCAATCAGTTGGTTAGTCTGTCAGTCTATCAATCTATCAAGCATTAATGCATCACTCCATCAATACTCCAATCCATCACTCCCATCAATTTAATACCGTAAAAGTTCTGTTAAGCCCTCTGGGGGCTTATTTAATTTCAGGCCTTATTAACAGGGGGCTTATTAGAGAGGGGGTTGGGGGGGGGAGCTTAATAGAGAGGGGGCTTATTTCAAATCTTAACTGAACATGCCGTTTCCGTCTCAAAGTAGTTTTTGTACAAAGTTCAAACAACTGCAGTGAAACTTTATTAATTAAAAATTTATTACACTTGGGCAAAATGTAGCTGTTTGTTTTGTTTTTGTTTTTGTTTTGTTTTGTTTTTTTGCTGACCACACTGGCTGATAATCATCATCTCGAGGGGTTGCTGTATTGGTAAATAAATATGAATGTTGTGATGTTTTTAGGTGAGAATTCCTTCCAGGGGAGACAAGCCAGGAGCTGTGTCATCACCAGACAGCCCACTTGTTCCTCATATTATAGTGAGTTGACTTGAAATCAAATTCTCATTAAATGATAGCAAGGGTGACAGTTACATGTAGCACTTGTTACAACCCACAAACCTGTGGCCTTCAAATGAACTCTGGTTGAATTTGAATTTTGCAATGCTGCCTAGTAACTTTTGTGGAGAGGGGAAACCTGGAATACCTGTAGAAAAAGCGTCTCAGAACAAGGATGAATACCAGCAACAAACTCAACTCATATGTAAAGCTGAGTCTGGGAATCAAACCTACAGTAGGCATGCGTTTCTCGAAACTCCTGAAAACGTTCCGGGCCCGAAATTAACAATTTTCCATGCATTAGGTTCATTTTCTAATATGTGTAACAATCGTTGAAGAAAGCATGTACCATAACATTGAGAAATGCATTGGGCTAGTTTGTTCATAAAGCTTAGTACCAGTTGATATAAAACTGACTTGAAAAATGCTTCTTGGGCCCGAAATATTTTCTGGAGTTTTGAGAAATGCTTACCTGGCCATATTGGTGGGAGATGAGTGCTCTCACCACTGCACCATTCCCACTCCGGAAAAAAAGAAACAATATTGAAGTGCAGATTAAATCGTATCAATTTATTAAGAAATCTTAGTGTAAATCAACACAGTGCAAACTCTCTAAAGTGATATGAGGCACAGGGAACAGTGTAGAGCACCATTAAGCACTTGCAACTACATAGCTACATGTATTCCTCACAGTACCACTGCTTGATACAACATTCAGGTCATGAGAAAGTCGAAAATGATAAAAAATATAAAATAAACAAATTCTCTCTTCTGGAATCATAAGAAATGTTTGAGAAGAATATGCATGTTCATACTTGAAAGAATAAAAGACTACAGTAATGGGATATAGACTTGCTTTTGATTCTGACCATCTACTTTCTTTGTTGAGGTGGCTTCTCCAAATCTTAGTGGCACCCTTGTCTGCAGTTAGCTTTGATTACAGCAATGAAATTTATTTTTGCTCTTATTTTGTTTTTTAATTATTGTAGAGTACTGTTAATGTAAGAATGTATACTGTCTTTTAATTGCAGCCTCAAATGCCTTCACCCAAGGTGATTCCAGCTCTAAAGGATCCAGATATATTTAGGTACAGTTTTTACCAGTATTTGGAATTGCTACATGTCATCCTTTAAAATTTCGTTCTTAAGTTACAAGTTTGCGTCTTGGTACCAGCTGTAACAGATAATGTCCTAAGTTTTTCTTTCTTTTTCTTTTCAGATGTCTTCAATCTGTTCTCCCACACATTCATCTTTTATGGGAATTAGTACTTACCAATGAGGTATTTAAACCATAAAATGATATAATGCAAATTGCACCTTAAATCGTATGCACATGATTACAACGACACAACATCTTTATTTCCAACTTCATTGCTGAAATACACTTAAAACTTGATTACAAGCTCTCCAATTTAAGCGGTAACACCCATCTGGATTTCAAACAAGGGGCTTCAAGTAGCCAATACTCGTGCGCATAAATTTGCATGTACTAGACGTGAGCATGAATTTACATTACACATTGTGACCCGACACAAAAAACGGAAGCAAAACCTCAACTCATGCACTCACTGTGCATGAATAATTAATAAAAGCTGCTGTGATTTGATTGGTATAGAAATCACTGGATACTCTCCTTGTCAGTAATCTATGAGAAGTTTTCTGTTTGAGAAATCGTATTTCGTAAAATATTTTGTACAGTTAAGACCAAAACAGCAACATGTCTCTTACGACCTTGCTTACTGGTAAACCTCCTTCTATGTCATCCACAGTATACAGTAGATCTGCATAAAAGCCAATTTGTTCTTGATAGTGATAATTGCTATTCTTTGGTTTAGCCCATAGTTGTTATGGCGCCTTCCCCTACAACTTGCTCTGAAACGGTTCAAGCTCTGGCAAGGTAAACAACTATTAAATGAGTTATAAAAACACGATCAGTTCTTTCTGAATGCAGATATCAAGGGATTGTTTTTGACAATGTCTGGTTTTATCACCTGAGATGATAAGGTTAGGTTAATTCATGGGCTGACGTTTCAAGACAGCCCTTCGTCAAAGTGCTTTCCCTGACAAAACAGCCCACAGTTTCTTTGCAAACGATCCTCAAAACCCATAATGTCTTGAGCAGAGTAAGTTTCGAGCGTAAGTCAACTGTAGTCAAATCCCTTTGTCAACATAAAACGACTGGAATATATGAAAGGAGTGAACCACGTATGTGAACTGCGGTTTAAATTAACCAAATGAATCGATGCAGAACGCTTGCGTGGGTAGCTACTCATTGGAGGGAGGATAGAGAAAGAGATGCTGAAATAATAGAGAAAAAAGTGTTAAAAATGTAAATGTAATTTGCTTACCCACGATCCACCTTAGGAGCGGAGAACTCGTTCAACATGTGGCCGTGCGTTCCAGATCGAATTGGAATTTAGAAATGTTGGCTTTTGAGGAGAGGGGAAAACCGGAGTACCGGGGAAAAACCTCTCGGAGCAGAGAAGAGAACCAACAATAAATTATATAACGTCGGGTCCGGGAATCGAACCCAGGCCACATTGGTGGGAGGCGAGTGCTCTCACCACTGCGCCATCCCCGCTCCCCAATCTTTCCTTTCCACGTATTTTTTCCAACTTTTGATTTTGACCAGGTAGCGAAAATCTACCGGAAATGCTAGAGAGAGCACCTAAAAGTTAGTGCATTGGCCAAGTCTGAGAGTCGCATCTTGCCAAATAGCGAAAATATGGTTCTACAAACCCCCCCCCCCCCCCCCGCACTAGCATACAAACATTTGTAAAATTTCCCGACTTGTGAAGCTGTAACTTTGTGATTTTTAAAGATACGACTCCCAAACTTGGCTGTTTTTCTAATTTTGAGGTGCTCTTTCCAGCATTGTCGACAGATTTTCGTTACATGGCCAATATCAATAGTTGAAAAAAAAAAACCATGGGAAGGTCTGTTGGATTGTTACTGAAATTTTTTAACGCCTTTTCTTTTCCAGTTTGATTTCTCCACTTAATTACTGTTCAGACTACAGACCTTTCTTCACGATACATGATACAGAGTTTCAAGAATACACTACAAGAACACAAGCGCCGTAAGTATTACAATAATTATCATGGTACATTCTGATTGACCGAGAACATTAGAATTGATCCCAAATTTTTATCTGTGGGAATACCCAGCACGTTTCCGTGGCAACAGCGCGTGAGCACAGTCAAACGGGGCATATTTGAACTTTCTGATGAGTGATTCAATACGGTCTCAAAGACCCATGAACTGATTTTGCGATTCTCTGGAATGTTTTTTAGTGTCATTTTGGCTAATATGCTATGAATAAAAAACCGCACGACATTTCCGAATTAGTTGTAATTTTGTTGGGTGTATTATGGGTGTGAAATTCTCACACCCATCTTGTACAATTCATGATTGCATGTACTTATTAAAACAGGCGCCTCATAGTTTTGAAATTTTCCAAAACTTGTATACTCACCAAGAGGCTAATGCAATTTCGAGAACGTTCAAAATCAGTCGTACCTTTTCACCGCGAATTGTCTTTGATTTCGAAAACTTTTTTTGTAATCTATTGTTGTTTGAAAATAATGCGTTTCATCTAAATCAAAGCTGATTTCGAAGTGATAAATGATTATACGTTGCTATAACAAGTGAACACGATAATATTTATTCTGCGAGAGAATGAAAATATGAAAAAATATGATTTGATTCACATCTTCATTTTGCGTTTCAGACCTGGAGTAATTCTTGGTGTTACAAATCCTTTCTTTGCCAAAACTCTTCAACACTGGCCGCACATGGTGAGGATAGGAGAAATGTCAAACCTCGGTGAGTTTCCTAAGATTCAAAGAGTTGGAACGGACAAGTTTTTGAAAGCACACTTTCCACTTCAAAAATGCATAGGCAAAGTGTCATCACAAGAATTAAATGAAGGTACAGTGCGGTAATTTGCACTGAATTTGAATTGGCAGACTTCATAATCCCATCCTCAGGCTCAATGGTTAGAACCGCCTTGAACCACAGGAAAGTAGTGATCATTTTAGCTTTCAATTGAATGGTCACACTTTAGGATTTTGTCCACAGATAAAAAAGTTAGAACTGCCTTGAGCAACATACGTGTATTAACCCATTGGCACCCGTGCCGTCCAAAACCGGCCGCGCAGAACCACGTCCCTTGTACTGCTTGTGACGTCATCAGTTTTAATGCTCATGGACAACTTTTACATGTAGCATGTGTAGGGGGAAGCCATATTTCAAAGCATACCCAAATGAGCACGATTCCGTCCAGCAGGCCGAAGAAAACGCGAAAAAAACCAAGTGACGTTGAGCCGAAAATTTGAATGAAAATCTTGTTCCACTACCCACCTGCACTTCCTTCCACCTAATCCTATGATCCTAAAAGTTTTCCACAAATCTTTTCCCATCGAAAGGAAGCCCAGGAAATGCCCAGCAAGAGGAAAAGAAAGCGAGGCAAGAAAAGCGAAAGAAAAGGGGAGGAGAGAAAGCGAAAGGTAGAAGGAGAGGGGGTGGTGAAACTTTTCAACCCTTTGCTTTCTGCGCATTCCCGATCTTGGAAAGCTAATATTAAGCATCAGGAACAAATGGCGGGATGAACTCTACCAGAAACAGAGTTTTGAGCAGTTTTGGTTCTTTTTGGCTAGAATCTGGCCAGAAAACGGCTCAACGAGCTCCAAAAGGTGTTTTCCGGCAAAATGCTCGGTAGTCAATGGGTTAAACAGCACCGCGGGAAAGTACTGATCAATCGCTGATCAATCACTTTTGCCTACACAAAATAAAAACAAATTTTATTTGTCATGTTTTATTTCAGTTATTTCGTCTCGAAAATCACCTGGTGTTGGCCAGAATGCTAAGAGGACGTTATCGTCAAAGCCAGGTACACTGAAGTTGTATATTTTAAGGGCGAGTGAAATCTTGACCATCGTTAAAAAAGGCTGCCAACAAACCTGGAAACAGCAAAGAAAGAAACGCTTTGGACCCGTCCTCCCCCATCTCTGATAGAACAGTAGCCTGTCCCCTCCTCCCTTGTCTCTGATAGAACAGTAGCCTGTCCCCTCCTCCTTGTCTCTGATAGAACAGTAGCCTGTCCCCTCCTCCCTGTCTCTGATAGAACAGTAGCCTGTCCCCTCCTCCCTTGTCTCTAATAGAACAGTAGCCTGTCCCCTCCTCCCTTGTCTCTGATAGAACAGTAGCCTGTCCCCTCCTCCATGACTGTCGTACAAAACACGACGCAAACTTGGTGAATGCGACATGTTTGCGTCATCAGAAGCAATACATGTGGTACATAGTAACGAGATGCGCGAGCGTTGGAGCGGTTTTCAACTGAGCGTCGAAAGTAAATTGCGTTTGCTTCGGTTTAGCATTGCTTCACTCTTTGATTGGCTAGCAATCTTCGCGCCTTTTTCCCAACTAATGAGAATGAAAACCAAAACCAATCGCAACATTTTCCCGTGCTTTGAGCAAGCTACAAGTAATTGCTTCGAATTCTGATTGGCTTATTGCACCGTTTTGGTCTGTTGTGATTGGCTGGAGTAATTGCTTTGGTTTTGTGCAGTAGTCTGCATCACTTACTGTGTTACTGAGTACGTACTGCCAGAATATGATCACCCGTAAAATCAGGGACTGGAGGGGGAGGTTTGGGGGTGTCGGAAACATGATGGGTATGAGTGTTTGGGTAGAAACTTTGAGATGGTTAAGAGAAAGACGTTAGAGTAGAGGGGAGCTTGGTCGTATACCGCCAATAACCTACTGTTGCCTAAAACGCGTGCTTTTGCCTATCATTTGACCACTAACTATCATGCAGTATCATCGACTATCATGGACCTGCTCATGATAGTCGATGATAGTTTCTGCCGTTTGAGCGCGCGCACGATTGTCGATGATAGTGTTACGGTCAGCTGTTTCTGCCCAACATCGACGGGCGCAGGTGAAGTCGAAGAGGAAAGCGATCAAATGGACCAACAAAGAAATATCCAACTTGATGGACGAGAAGCTCATACTAGTATTGTGTTTGTAACTTTTCGCGACGGCAATTTCACGGAGATTCATGCGAGCGTCAAGCAAGCGACACCGAGCTTGCGTCAGTAGACTATCACGAACTACTCTGAGCCGTTTAACCACGCGCATGATAGCTAATGACAGTGTAGGACTTTGCAGCTATCATCGACTATCATGCGCCGTTTGACCGAGGCTGAGACCGTTCTATGTCGTTCCTTTGAGTTATGTCGAACACAGTGAGGTTTTGTCAGTTTTCTCTCACTCTTAAGAAGTCCATTCTTTGAACCATTTACTCTCTTCCAGGTATCTATACAAAGTACAAGCAGTTATTAGCAAAGGATAAACTTATTTTTAGAAGACTAAGCAAGGTATGTGCTGTTTTTTAGTTACGTCTTTGAAAATTCTCTATTCATACTTGTTGTTATCCGCGTCGTTGCTTTTAAGAGATTAATACAGTCTGATAACTGTTGGCCTCGAACTTGCATTTTTAACAGGGAAATCATCCCAAGCGACCGCCAGAAGTCCAGGTAAAATTCCATGCATTTATATAATAAAATGTCAAAGAATCGTTCTCCACAGCCCATCCTTGTCTGGCTATATGACTAACTCCTCTCTAATTTTTTTTTCCAGAATGCCATATTGAGGAGACATATGGTCGAGTTGACGCAAAGCTTCATGATTCCATTGGTAAGATCGCAAATTCTTTGATCTGTTTCGACGGGAAATCACAGAACGTTTCAAATTATTCACTCTGCCTAAAAAGAATGAACACCGCGGATATCAATAGTGCATTTTATAATTCGGTTGAATTTTAGAGCGCTTTTCAATTTGAGTGTCAAACCAAAACCGAAGTTATTACTCTGACCAATCACAACAGAAGTAAACAAAAAAAAAATCAACGCAATGAGCCAATCAGAATGCGAAGCAATTACATGTTGCCGGCGCAAAGCCCGGGAAAATACGCGCGTACAAGTCACGATTGGTTTAAGTATTGCTTCTCATTGGTTTAGAAAGTGGCGCGAGTTTTCTTGGCCAATCAAGAGCGAAGCAATGCAAAACCAAAGCAAAACGAGAATTACTTTCGATACTCAATTGAAATCACTCTAACATTAAGTTAAGATCACTTTACACATCAAACAGTAACATTGAAAGGACTACGCAAATCGCATACTTAACAAATTATCCCAAGAAATCGTGCAGAATATCGCCAGACACTTAGCAACCGAGGCCGTGGGCGGAGTTGGCTAAAATCAGAGGATAGTTCGGAAGATTTAGCATGATAATTGTTTTACTGTTCGACTCGTTGTTGTGATGAAAAATGGTCAAAATCATCACTTTTAAAGGTCAAAATGATGAAACCAATAGTTTGAAAGAGGTTATACCATTTTTTTTTATAGTTCTTGTGACCAAACATACGACCGATATAGATTTACTTTTATACAACATTATATTTGCACCAAGCTGATAAAACATTGCATGATCAATGTGTTGATTAGAGCGCTTTTCAATTGAGTGTCGTAAAACCAAAACCAAAACCAAAGTAATTACTCCAGCCAATCACAACAGACCGAAACAGTGCAATGAGCCAATCAGAATACGAGGCAATTACATGTAGCCGGCGTAAAACGCGGGAAAATACGCGCGTGCAAGTTGCAATTGGTTTTGGTTTTGCTTCTCATTGGTTGAGAAAGTGGCGCGAGTTTTCCTGGCCAATCACAGAGCGAAGCAATGCAAAACCAAAGCAAAACCGGAATTACTTTCGACACTCAATTGAATACCGCTCTACTACCAATAACCCATCACCGATACAACAAAGAACCTTTTAGTGTGGTTCAATTTTTAACTAAAGGTTATGTCGATTGAGTGGGCTTCTACTAGACCATTGATCCAAGGGTGTAAGTGCGTGACAGTGAACTAGCAATGGGATCAATTCTTTATGCTTCCTAATAGTATTATCTCCTTTCATTTCTCAGGAAAGATACGTCGCTAGTTTGATGCCTTTACAGAGAAGCATTTCACCTTGGAAGGTAAACATCTCGCGATTTGACTCGCTCTCAACCTCGTTCCCAGGATCTCTCCTCTTCCCGCCCCCTGGAGCGAGAAGGGGGCGGGAAGAGGAGAGACCCTGGGAACGAGGTTGAACCCCTCCAACCAGCACAACTCGCAACTAAACGAAACAACATCACAAGAAAGCGAAAATGTAATCATGTCTTATGTCTTGTAAATATTTCATTCATTTGGTTATTCGGAATGAAGCGCTTTGCATAGCGAGCGGTGAAAGGACTGGATCTCTCACCCCCAACCCCAATCCTCTCTCGGCTCGCTTTGTTTGTCACTCGCGCCCGCTACAAATCTCGCTTGAGACCCCAATAGAGAGCTTGCTCGCAGGCTACGTTTTGAAATCACACGTTCTCTATTATTAAGCTTAAATATCGCTTACACTCACTGTAGTATCCCACTATCGCTAAGAAATTTAAGGGAGTACCCGTATTCTAGCGGTACTTTATGTCTAGTTGAAAAACAGTGTGGGAATTCTTTGAAATCCCTCTGACCCCCACAACCCCCCACCCCCCCCCCTCTCCCGCCGCCTCCCCATCGCGTTTGCACTCAACTTCCTATTCTCGAGATTATAGCATCTTTGATGTTTCGTTCATGTTGTCTTCCTCTTTAAGCGTCCACCAAGGTTAAAGCCGTTTGATGCAGATGAGTTTCTGACGACTTTAGAGCATTCAGGGCCCCAGCTGACGTCAAGATTGAAGGGGAACTGGGTCGGACTATACAGGTGAAGCTCTAGAGTTGGTGTTTTTCTAAGCCTTTGATTGAGAAGAAACAACAGGGATTTTCAGTTGGCCTTAAAATAACTATACGAGGACAAAAATAATTCAAACAACAAGAAGAAAAAAGGAAGATGGCGCTTTGATATCTTTAGTAAACAACAAACTTATGCGATCTTAAACAGTATAACAGTCATCACCATGGTCACAAGTGGCCGCTCTGTAGCTTTCATTTGAGTGTCAAACTTTGGGATTTCATCCACAGACTGAAAACTTAGAACCACTTTGGATAGTAGAATAAACAGTACCATAAGAAAGTACTGCTCAGTAGCTTTTATTTGAATGGTCACAGTTTAGGATTTCATCCACAAACTCAAAACTTAGAACCACATATTAGAGCATAATAAACAGAACCACAGGAAAGTACTGCTCAGTAGCGTTCATTTGAATGGTCACACTTTAGGATTTCATCAACAGACTCGAAAGTTAGAGCCACACTGTACAGCATAATAAACAGCCCCACAGGAAAGTACTGCTCAGTAGCTTTCATTTGAATGGTCACACTTAAGGCTTTCGTCCACAGGCCTAGAATTTAGAACTACCTTGTACAGCATAATTAACAGCACCACAGCAAACTACCAATTAGAAGTTTTAATTTGAATGGTCACACCTTAAGAGCTTATCCACAGACTCAAAAAGTTGGAACCACCTTGTGTAGCACAACAAACAGTTCCACAGGGAAGAGCTGTTCGATACCTTTAATGTGAATGGTCCCACTTTTGGATTTAACCTACAAACTGTAAAATAAGAACCACTTTGTACAACGTAATAAACAGCTTAACTAGAAAGTACCACTCAGTAGCTTTTATTTGAATAGTCAAACCGTAAGATTTTATCCACAGACTCAAAAGCTGGAAGCACCTTGTACAGCGTAACAAACAGCACCACAGGATTTAGGATTTTATCCACAGACTCAAAAGTGCAACCACTACAGGAAAGTGCTGTTCAATAGCTTTCATTTGAATGCTCACACTTAAGGATGCCATCCACAAATTTAAGCCATAGCTTTGACGTGATAGACAGAAACATAGGGCCACTTTGTCCAGCATTGTCTACAGCACCAAAATGAACAGGAAACTGAGATCATGTTATTTAAATGGTCATACAGTAGAACAGTGAACGTTTTATCACAAGGTACCATTCAACCTATAGCTTTCATTGTAAAGAGGTAGAGCCACGGATTGTTAATAAAACTCGGGAAATCAAAGTGGCAATATTGTCTTCAAAACAGCTTTATTAGCTCACGGAACCGTTCATAGATGTTTTTGGTTACGCGTTGCCAAGATGAACGTAAATGCCAACTTGAAAAAGTCAGGCTGCGTTAAGTTTTTCCCTTGCGTCTTAGATGAAATTGGTAATAACTTACACTGGCTCGTTTTTTCCTTTGAAAATTAGTTGATTTTATCTCATTGGTGACACAAAGGCAATTCATGAAGATGCAAAAGTCGCTGAAAGTTCACCAGTTAAGTAAATTCTGGGCCAAAATATGGAATAATTATCCGAATATCATGTGAAATCGCTCGGAATATCGCTTGATACTTAGCCGGCGAGGCCGTAGGCCAAGTTGGCTAAAATCAGGCGATATTCAGCTACAATATTGAGCAGGATAATTGTTTTATTATTCAACATATTAATGACAAAGCACAATTTTCTTCATTTATTGCAAAAAAGCTGGAAAATCCGCCAGTTTTCTCCGCGAAACAGAAAATTGCAGGATATCTTTTGAGCGCGCACGGCAAATATTGAGCGCGCTATGACCATAATTGGACATTGTCACAATGTGTTGAATAATAATCTTATGATAGTCACTCTCAAAGAGTAACCTTGTTCACAAGTACACGTTTTAGTATCGCTTAACGTTGAAATGGTGTCCCTCAGAAAATTTTTCAAGTCCTCGAACTTTGAGGGTTGGCTACGTCATCGGCAACAAGAGATCAGGCAGAAGCTGGAACTTCTGCATCTTGAAGCTCTTGGAAAAGCTGTAAGTACTATCTGTCACTTATTTTATTTTATTTTATGTCGACCGTTTACAGTCCCCTATTTTTCCGTGGGACTGTCAAGACTCGCACGCTCATACTCGAACTGCCACCATGTTGGCTTGTAACGGCGAGCGCAACCTGGGGAGAGTGTCTAAACTACCTAGGGGTGCCTAGAGGGGGCACCTAGTTGGAGGGGAGGGGGGGGGGAGGCCGCTCTTCCCCACTTCCCGGTAAATAGCGGCTAGCAAGTCGCTCGACGGGCATTTTGTGGGTCTGGTGATTTGATAAGTGATCACTCTAGTTTTGGTTATTGTGTTTTATCCCTTTTTCGTTGTTGCTTAATCTTCAGGATGTTTTATTTTGGATAAAAGACAAACAGGAGGTGGAGATGGTGGATTTGTTTCTGCAGATCAAGGAGAAGCTGGTACAATAACATTTATATGGGTTTTCGCTTGCCTTTAAACTTTTTTTTCTTTTCGCTGCTCTTTCTGCTCAAGCCGTGTCTTCCACCCAGTCTTATTTGGGGAAATTATAACGCGAGTTCCTTATGAACAACGTCATGGAAGGCTAATTTCTACCCTGCCAAACTGTAAGACAAACTTGAGCCTGTAAAAACATCAGTTTCGTTTTTCATCGCGGAGAAAAAAGAGGAGCCAGAAAAAAAAATACTACAAAAACAAGACAACACAAAAAGGCAAAAAGAAAAACTAATGTTTTGACGAGTATCTAAAAAAACAGCTAAATTACAGCAACGTGATCATAATGATGTAAATTGATAATAGAGCAAGTACAGACAGATTTTACGATACATAACTGAACTTTGTTTGTTTGGGGAAAAGATTCCTTGAGTCTGGTAATATCTCAAGTGTTCACATTGGTGTTAAAAACTACAGTTCCTTGTCCTTACTAAGTTTACAATATTATGATACTAAACTCAGATTTTTGTGCAGTTGATTAAAACACCAAATTCTTCTTGCTGTCGCATTGGGCCTAGCCTTTGGCCTACTACGGAGAATTTCTACCCATGCAGTTATGAAAATTTAGTGTCTGAGATGTGTAGTCTTAGCATTATTTACAAATAGCGATACTGCTTTTAACATGTCTACAACGTAACAGAGTGTCATAAAACCAAAACAAAAGGAATTGCATCAGCCAATCACAGTGGACACAAGCAACGCAATGAACCAATCAGAACTGGAAGCAACCACGTGTACATTACATGTAGCCGGTGTCGAGCGCGGGAAAATGCGCGCGTGCAAGTCGTGATTGTTTTGGGTTCTGTTTCTTAAGGGTTGGGAAAGTGGCGCGAGTTCCCTAACCAATCACAGAGCGAGGTAAAGCAAACCCAAATCAAACGAGTATTTTTTTTTTTTTCAACTCTCAATTGAAAACAACTCTTACTAGTGAATCATGCCTTTATACTTAAGAAAAGGCGGGGTGCTATCAACGCTTACTTCATCTTGTCTATAAATTACTGTTCTTTTTTTAACTTATTTTTTAGCACTAGCCTTTACAAGTAATAGACCCTTTTCATAATGGCGCCTGAGAAATTATAATTTTTATTTCTATGATAATTATCCTCGTTAGCATGCGCAATTTGCATTAAAATGAGGTTCGTAGGGCTAATTATTATATGGCTAGGTTTGTAGTCGATGTAACGCATGTTGTGATTGGCTAAGCACAGCTAAGCGCTGAGGTATTATTCTCCTGTAATGCCCACGAGCCGATTACGGATTATACAAATTAGGAAAGAAAAGAAAAACGAAAGGTTATTCGAAGGTCACATCTGTTCTATTTACATTGAAAATTTTTGCTACTAGAGCAAAAAAAGTGAAAACACGACCAGGAAAACTGTCCGTGAAAAGTTTGACCTGGGTTTGAAACGTTGAATGAATAGATAAGCGCGCGCATTACCGGATGTGAAGTGACGACTTCCGCTTGAACTAAGGTTTTTATATTCTTTAACCGTTTTGTTAGCGATATAATAAACAACTTAATAACCTGGACCGTTCGGTCGTTACGAGAAAATCTCAATTTGAGGCCTTGCCGAATTGATCGAGCGATATCGTCCACCATTATGAAGAAGGTCTATTGGACACATTATTCTTAATCACAAATCATATATTATGAAAGTTGTTCGTCATCGTCGTTTCAAATGATAGCTGAGTTAATCTTTTGTCTCACGATTGAGTCACAAAGATGTGGATCGCGACGTTTCGACCGCTATACTGCTGGTCTTCATCAGGCGATGGTGTCGACTGGCTGCGTGTGAGTATAACAAGCATCGTGGCTGGCGGTGATTGGTGCGTTTCGATCCTCGCTTAGGCTGTTGTTGATTTAAGCTTGTACGGGATTCGAACCCACGACCTCTGCGATACCGGTGCAGCGCTCTACCGACTGAGCTAACAAGCCATCTGGGAGCTGGTCTTTTTGTTGGTTCGTTATATACCCGTGAGTGGTGAATATATGAGAATGAATATATGAAAATCATATATTTTAGTAGTGTTAATAACTGCGATGCGCAGTCACATATTTAATCATTAATCCGAAATATATGACTACTGCCTAAGTAGTGTTCATAACTGCGATGATCAGTCACATATTTAATCATTAATCTGCAGTACAAATATATGATTTTCATATATTCATTCTCATATATTCACCACTCACGGCGGGTTTATTACGAACCAACAAAACGACCAGCTCCCAGATGGCTTGTTAGCTCAGTCGGTAGAGCGCTGCACCGGTATCGCAGAGGTCGTGGGTTCGAATCCCGTACAAGCCTGGATCTTAGTGATAATGTCCGGTCGCGTTGCTATGTTCTGAAACGGCGGAGGATTGGGTTCGAGCAAGCCGTATGTCTCTATCGTGTTCCTTTGTCCGTTCATGCATAGATCTTCCCGTCTCTCCAATATAAACCTTACCACATTCGCAGGTAATCTTGTAGACTGCTCCGTCTTGTTTCACTGGATCGACAATGTCCTTGTCCTTGTCCTCCAATCAACAACGGCCTAAGCGAGGATCGAAACGCACCAATCACCACCAGCCACGATGCTTCTTATACTCACACGCAGCCAGTCGACACCATCGCCTGATGAAGACCAGCAGTATAGCGTTCGAAACGTCGCGATCCACATCTTTGTGACTCGATCGTGAGACAAAAGATTAACTCGGCTATCAAATCATATATATACGGAAATGGAATCATATTCACTGTCCCTGTCGTATTGGAACCAAGGAAATGAGCGAAAGCTGTCGTTACCCAGGCCACCCTCTGTCTCTTTACTTACAAAATGTACAGTGTATGTACTCTTTCACTGCTTCCTTGATTTTCTTCTCAATCTTTATCTTGTCCCAACCGCTAAATTTCTCCTTTTTGGTTAATCCTTGAAATACTAAAGATGGGATGACTCCACTGACGAACACGAAAATAGTCGACACCAGTGCTGTTAAATCATTCATCGACTTGAACACCAATATGGCAAATAATGATACAGACAAAAATGTTAAAATCAGTGCCATATCACGTAGCATAAAGCAGATTTCCGCTCTCAAGGGAAGTATATTTTTTTGGAAGTCTGATTTTCCCTTGCCGCAGACAAACCAAAAGAGCTCTTTTGGGATGGTTTCGTCATTGCCATTGTCCAGCCATGGCAGTTCCTCAGTGTTCTCTTTCCAGTGCTTAGCAATCATATCTTTGACTTCTCTGTATCTGCTTTGTAAGTTAGAATAACAGAGATAAAGATTTCTTGTGACAACCAGAGTGAAAGCCACGTATGGAGTGATCAGCTCGGCGTTTAAAACCAATCCCATGACTGTGAAAAGGAACGTTTTTACGATAAAATCTGCCGATACAAGAAGGATAAAAAAAATGAAACAGAGAGGTGCAAAAAAACAAAAAGTGATGACTATTATTAATAGAGAGGGAAAGACTCTAAGGAATGATTGGAATGTTCCGCCCATCCTCGCGAATTTTTTGAGGACAAAAATGTATGATGTGAGTATTGGTGATAATAAAAAAATAAGAATGCCTAGTGACAAAAGAAAAATAACGATGCAAATTGCCCCTAATACTGCACCAAGGAGCAATCCAGTTAACGAGGACAAGAAGTAACAGAGGGAACGAAATGCCCTTATCCTTCGCAGAATTGTTATCTTGCGAAGAACACGTGGAACAATGCATCCCTTCAGTGCACTCATGTACTTCCCAAGTGTGAAAAACGTCAAATCGTAAGCCCTGTGATGCAGTGTGTTCAAGTGTATGATGATCTCATGGCCCAGTGAAACAGATGGGCAGTCGGGGACAATACAAACTGTTATGTCATTTTCAGAATAAAATAAATCTTTTGGTCTGATACTGAGAAGTATTATAAACAACATAACGCAACCAACGATTGAGATGGCGTTGACGTAATTCACCTCTACTATTTGCGAGCTAAACCCGGCAATGGCAGAGCAAAATATTTTATCCCTTATTCCTTCTTTACTGCAATTTTTAAATGTTTGGTAAAACTCGCGATATGATTCCATCTTGTGAAAAATTATCAGAGCAATTTTTAGGTATAGAAAAAAAGGGAAAACACCAAAGCACAGGAATAACATTTTAGAGTTAAAATTGATCTTAAAATTTGGAAGTTCTTTTGCGTAGTCACTCAGCAGAGCACCAAACGTTATAGGACTTGTATCATCCAAGGGAATTTCACGGTTGAGCGCTTTTTGGTCGTCACTGACTACAGTTAGAAGTTCGCCGTATGGATTTATAACTGTTCCAACGTAAGAGTCTTCTTCGCTTGTTTCGTCTTCTAAATCAACGCTTTGTTCAGTCTCATGTTGATGATCAGTTGACATTTGATAACTTGGTTGTTGCTGTTCATCGATATTCTCGTTGTCAGGCATCACTTGATAGCTTCTTATTTGCGTTTGCATGCTCTTATCTTTTTCGTACTCGTGCTGAAGGTTAAAAAGCCAATCTGGAAGTAGGAGAGGTAACGCTGTAGAGAAGTATAGGAGAATGAATGTGAGAAGGAATTTAATGCCGTCGAATATTTGGAGCCATGTACTCTGAGCACGAAGCTCGCAACGTACTCGCGGACTATTCAGTTCCGTTAAGTTTTCGACTCTACAACAGACATGCTTCAGATCCTTTCGTTCGGCTGAATCAACTATGTGTAATGCACAAAGGCAGTCTGTGGGGACAGCCTTGAATAAACGCTTATCAGAGCTGACTTTCAGGAAATTGCCCAGTAGTGTTTGAGCGATGACAATGTTCTGGCAGGAAGTGTTTAGTCGAGCGAGACATCCACTCGGCTGATCTTGTAAAGGTACTTTTAGATACCTCACTTGATACTCTAAGAGACTGAATGAATGGACGAAAAAATCATCTTTATCCTCCATTAAAGACAGCAGTGGCTCGCTTATTGTGTTTGCCCAAACCCATCTCTTGGCAAAAAACCTTTCATTCGATTCCAGCGGGTGGTAGCTGTCGTCGCCTATTTCTGTATTCAAGTATATAATTCGCACACCCTTCTCTGCAGCCAGCTCTTGGAATTTCAATACCACATCTTCACCAACAAGAAGAAGTTTACATTGAGTCTCGTAGGTGCAGGTAGGGTTGGCCCGCGCGTACGATAGCAAAATGGAAGCTATAATCAGAGACAAATTCACAACAGCCATCTCATAGCATGTCGCTTGGTACACGTCAAAACATATCTTGGAAGCGAAGATTAGACTTTGGTCCCGAAACATATTAGGAATGTTAATTGTCACTATCAATGGTTAACCTTTCAGTCCTTCATAGTGATCTTTATTGATTTCTTCGTATAGGTGCGGTGCTTAGAGGGAAAACATTTTATAACGTCGACCGAAACCAAGTTTGTGAGCCATCCGACAAAACAAAACAAGCTTCTGGTTCACGGAAGGCCGAAGTACTGAATTATCCCACCAGTAACCAGTCCTGTCCAAGTCTCACTGCCAATCAATTATTTCAATCGTTCCAGTTGCCGTTCTGGATCACCAAACAATCCTTCAGGCTTCAGTTGCTGTTCAGTGTTCATTGCTAATTTTGTTTTCGACAAAAGCGATCGTGTTTCTAATGTTCAATCTTTTTTTTTTTTTTTTTTTTATCGTTGTCTTGATCAGTAATCGTGAATTCGTACCACTTTTGAATTATATGGCCTCCCATAGAGATTTCGTAGTCTCACTTGAATTCTCAGAAAACGTTACAAATATTTTGGAATTGTCATTTTCGCTTTGCCACTCTGCTGCTGTCGATAGTCATTTTTTTTTCTAATTTGGCCTACAAGTTGTGGCACTTGTGTAGTTTACATTCTAGAAGTTTCGTCGTGAACTGTCTGACTGGATATCGAGATAATTGACCTTTTTCAAAATGAGAGGCCACGCGTTACCGTCGCTATGGTAACAGCTGTTGTTCGGAAGCCAATGAGAAAATAAACCTTGATCATACGCCGAAAAGACAGTACAGTGTCAAGGAAATCGAAGCTTGTTTTCTGTAGGAAGTTTCGTTTGGGGCTTTGTTTCCTACTGCTTGAGAAAGTGGTGTGATCTTAAGGTGGGGGGACACATGAATTTGAGTGAAATTTTAAGGAGTTTGAAGAAGGGATTGAAATGTATAAAAAATGTTTTGCAACACCACCAGACAGTCGACACCCCACAAGGGCACTGCAGGTTGCCGAGGAACTGTTTGGTGTCCGTCTACTAATTTCTAACTTCAAATTCCAAATTCCTTCATTAAATCTTCATTATTTCCTATTTCCCTAAATTTAAATAATCCTTTGAGAAAAGTTATATCTTCCCAATTGTACCCAAAAATCACCAAAAAATCTCAAAATATCCCTCAACATAGCTGCGTGAGTTGAGCAAAGGGATTTTTAACTGCTTGAAGCGCAAACGAGATATTAACATTATAATTCTGGAGCATGTACCCCCGCCTTATAGAGCGTTTTTCAATTGAGTGTCGAAAGTAATTCTCGTTTTGCTTTGGTTTTGCATTACTTCATCTGTTATTGGCCAAGAAAACTCGCGCCACTTTCTCAACCAGTGAGAAGCAAAACTAAAACCAATCGCGACTTGCACGCGCGTATTTTCCCGTGCTTTGTGCCGGCAACATGTAATTGCTTCGTATTCTGATTGGCTCATTGCGCTGTTTGTTTCTGTTGTGATTGGTCAGAGTAATTGCTTTGGTTTTGGTTTTACGACACTCAATTGAAAAGCGCTCTATAATCACAGAGCGACGTGATACGAACCAAAGCAAACGAGGATTACTTTGTGACCCATGTGAAAACCACTCGAATAAATCATGTGTAAAATGAAAAACAAAAATAAAATAAACGGGGGATCTCTTCACAAGGTCTACTAGGTTCCTTTTTTGATTCCAACGTTAGCACCAGCCTCTACAAGTCTCTGAACATTCGTTTTTTTTTCCCTTAATAATCAAATAATGCTCAACCGAAATCATATTCATTGTCACTGTCGTATTGGAACCATTGAAATGAGCCAGAGCAGTCGCTACCCAGGGCACCCTCTTTCTTTTTATTTATGTACTCTTTCACTGCTTCCTTGATTTTCTTCTCAATCTTTATCTTGTCCCAACCGCTAAATTTCTCCTTTTTGGTAAATCCTTGAAATACTAAAGATGGGATGACTCCACTGACGAACACGAAAATAGTCGACACCAGTGCTGATAAATCATTCATGGACTTGAACACCAATATGGCAAATAATGATACAGACAAAAATGTTAAAATCAGTGCCATATCACGTAGCATAAAGCAGATTTCGGCTCTCAAGGGAAGTATATTTTTTTGGAAGTCTGATTTTCCCTTGTCGCAGACAAACCAAAAGAGCTCTTTTGGGATCGTTTCGTCATTGCCATTGTCCAACCGTGGCAGTTCCTCAATGTTCTCTTTCCAGTGCTTAGCAATCATATCTTTGACTTCTCTGTATCTGCTTTGTAAGTTAGAATAACAGAGATAAAGATTTCTTGTGACAACCAGAGTAAAAGCCACGTATGGAGTGATCAGCTCGGCGTTTAAAACCAATCCCATGACTGTAAAAAGGAAAGTTTTAACGATAAAATCTGCAGATACAGAAAGGATAAAAAAGGTGAAAAAGAGAGGTGTAGCAAAACAAAAAGTGGCGATGACTATTAGTAATAGATAGAAAGAGACTCTATTGAATGATTGGAATGGTTCTGATGTTGCTCCTATCGTCGCGAATTTTTTGGCGACAAAAATGTATGATGTGGTTATTGGTGATAATAAACAAATAAGAATGCCTAGTGACACTAGAAAAATAACGATGCAAATTGCTCCTAATACTACACCAAGGAGCAATCCAATTAAAGAGGAAAAGAAGTAACTGAGGGAACGAAATGTCCTTATCCTTCGCTGAATTGTTATCTTGCGAAGAACACATCCAACAAGGCATCCCTTCAGTGCACTCATGTACTTCCAAAGTGTGAAAAACGTCAAATCGTAAGCCCAGTGATGCAGTGTGTTCAAGTGTATGATGATCTCATGGCCCAGTGAAACAGATGGGCAGTTGCGGACAATACAAACTCTTATCTCATCTTCAGAATATAATAAATCTTTTGGTCTGATAGTGAGAAGTATTATGAACAACATAACGCAACCAACGATTGATAAGGTGTTGGCGTAATTCACCTCTACTATTTGCGAGCTAAATCCGGCAATGGCAGAGCAAAATATTTTATCCCTTATTCCTTCTTTACTGCAATTTTTAAATGTTTGGTAAAACTCGCGATATGATTCCATCTTGTGAAAAATTATCAGAGCAATTTTTAGGTATAGAAAAAAAGGGAAAACACCAAAGCACAGGAATAACATTTTAAGGTTAAAATTGATCTTAAAATCTGGAAGTTCCTTTGCGTAGTCACTCAGCAGAGCACCAAACGTGATAGGACTTGTATCATCCAACGGAATTTTACAGTCGAGCTCTTTTTGGTCATCTCTGACTACAATTAGAAATTCGCCGTATGGATTTATAACCATTCCAACGTAAGAGTCTTCTTCGCTTGTTTCGTCTTCTAAATCAACGCTTTGTTCAGTCTCATGTTGATGATCAGTTGACACTTGATTACTTGTTCGCTGCTGTTCATCGTTATTCTCGTTGTCGCTCTCCTGTTGAACGCTTCTTTCTCCTCCATAAGAAAAGCCTTCTTCGTTCGTTCCCTGCGCCGAGACTTCTCTTCCCACAGACTCATTTTGGATATCATTTGACCCTTGGTTACTTCTTGTTAGATTTTGGTCGATATTCTCGTTCATAATCTCGAACTGGTTAATGGCTTGTACAAAAATCGAGTCATGTTCGTTTCCTGACGCATCTGAATCGTGTCTTCGTTCGATCCCATTTTGTCGATCAGGCATCACTTGATTGCTTCTTATTTGCGTTTGCATGCTCTTATCTTTTTCGTACTCGTGCTGAAGGTTAAAAAGCCAATCTGGAAGTAGGAGAGGTAACGCTGTAGAGAAGTATAGGAGAATGTACGTGAAAAGGTATTTAATGCCGTCGAGTATTTGGAGCCATGTACTCTGAGCACGAAGCTCGCAACGTACTCGCGGACTATTCAGTTCCGTAAAGTTTTCGACTCTGCAACAGACATGCTTCAGATCCTTTCGTTCGGCTGAATCAACTATGTGTAATGCACAAAGGCAGTCTGTGGGGACAGCCTTGAATAAACGCTTATCAGAGCTGACTTTCGTGAAATTGCCCAACAGTGTTTGACCGACGACATTGTTCTGGCAGGAAGTGTTTAGTCGGCGAGACATCCATGCGGCTGATCTTGTAAAGGTACTTTCAGATACCTCACTTGATACTCTAAGATACTGAATGAGTGGACGAAAAAATCATCTTTATCCTCCAGGAAAGACAGCAGTGGCTCGCTTATTGTGTTTGCCCAAACCCATCTCTTGGCAAAAAACCTTTCATTCGATTCCAGCGGATGGTAGCTGTCGTCGCCTATTTCTGTATTCAAGTATATAATTCTCACACCCTTCTCTGCAGCCAGCTCTTGGAATTTCAATACCACATCATCACCAACAAGAAGAAGTTTACATTGAGTGTCGTTGCAGGTAGGGTTGGCCCGCGCATACGATAGCAAAATGGAAACTATAATCAGAGACAAATTGACAACAGCCATCTCATAGCATGTCGCTTGGTACATGTGAAAACATGATTAGACATTGGTCCCGAAACATTTTAGGAATGTTTATTGTCACTATCAGTGGTTAACCTTTCAGTCCTTCATGGTGACCCGTATTGATTTCAATCAATTCAATCAATCAATTTTATTCAACGTATTTACCAAGTAGAGCCTAATAAAAAGATAAGAGTAGAAGAAAAATAAACCAATCAATCAAAAATAGGTAATCAATTACAAACAGTACAAAAGGTTCAGTTCGTCTCCCCCCACAAATAGCCAAGGCTAATCGCGGTTGGCGGAGCAACACGCAGTCCGTGGTTAACGATCAACTAATCACATTAACAAATAAAATAAATTACAAAGGAAGTACAAGAACTTCGTAGAGATGCGTTGCTTAGACGGAAAGCATTATATAACGTCGACCGAAACCAAGTTTGTGAGCCATCTGACAAAACAAAACAAGCTTCTGTTTCACGGAACGCCGAAATACTGAATTATCCCCACTAGTAACCAGTCGTGTCCAAGTCTCACTGCCAATCAATTATTTCAGTCGTTCCAGTTGCCGTTCTGGATCACCAAACAATCCTTCAGGCTTCAGTTGCTGTTCAGTGTTCATTAGTAATTTTGTTTTCGACAAAAGCGATCCTGTTTCTAATATTCAATCTTTTTTTATCGTTGTCTTGATCAGTAATCGTGAATTCGTACCACTTTTGAATTATATGGCCTCCCATAGAGATTTCGTAGTTTCACTTGAATTCTCAGAAAACGTTACAACTATTTTGGAATTGTCATTTTCGCCTTGCCACTACGCTGCTATCGATAGTCATTTTTTCCTAATCTGGCCTACAAGTTGTGGCACTTGTGTAGTTTACATTCTAGAAGTTTCGTCGTGAACTATCTGACTGGATATCGAGATAATTGACCTTTTTCAAAATGAGCGGCCACGCGTTACCGTCGCTATGGTAACAGCTGTTGCTCGGAAACCAATGAGAAAATAAACCTTGATCATACGCCGAAAAGATATTACAGTGTCAAGGAAATCGAAGCTTGTCTTCTATAGGAAGTTTCGTTTGGGGCTTTGTTTCCTACTGCTTGAGAAAGTGGTGTGTTCTTAAGGTGGGGGGACACATGAATTTTAGTGAAATTTTAAGGAGCTTGAAGAAGGGATTGAAAAGTTTAAAAAATGTTTTGCAACACCACCAGACAGTTGACGCCCCACAAGGGCACTGCAGGTTGCTGGGGAACTGTTTGTTGTCCGTCTACTAATTTCTAACTTCAAATTCCAAATTCCTTCATTAAATCTTCATTATTTCCTATTTCCCTAAATTTAAATAATCCTTTGAGAAAAGTTATATCTTCCCAATTGTACCGAAAAATCACCAAAAAAATCTCAAAATATCCCTCAACATAGCTTCGTGAGTTGAGCAAAGGGATTTTTAATTGCTTGAAACGCAAACGAGATATTAACATTATAATTCTGGAGCATGTACCCCCGCCTTATAGAGCGTTTTTTCAATTGAGTGTCGAAAGTGATTCTCGTATTGCTTTGGTTTTGCATTACTTCGATCTGTTATTGGCCAAGAAAACTCGCGCCACTTTCTCAACCAGTGAGAAGCAAACCTAAAACCAATCGCGACTTGCACGCGCGTATTTTCCCGCGCGTTGTGCCGGCAACATGTAATTGCTTCGTATTCTGATTGACTCATTGCGCTGTTTGTTTCTGTTGTGATTGGTCACAGTGATTGCTTTGGTTTAGGTTTTACGACACTCAAGTGAAAAGCGCTCTATAATCACAGAGCGACGTGATACGAACCAAAGCAAACGAGGATTACTTTGTGTACCATGTGAAAACCACTCGAATAAATCATGTGTAAGATGAAAAACAAAAATAAAATAAACGGGGGATCTCTTCACAAGGTCTACTAGGTTCCTTTTTTGATTCCAACGTTAGCACCAGCCTCTACAAGTCTCTAAACATTCGTTTTTTTCTCTCTTAACAATCAAATAATGCTGAACCGAAATCATATTCATTGTCCCTGTCGTATTGGAACCATTGAAATGAGCCAGAGCAGTCGCTACCCAGGGCACCCTCTTTCTTTTTATTTAAACCTGGTAGGGGACTTATGTCCTATTGTTTTTGCACCGCTACTGCTTGTACAAACCCTTAAATAAATAAATAAATAAATATGTACCCTTTCACTGCTTCCTTGATTTTCTTCTCAATCTTTATCTTGTTCCAACCGCTAAATTTCTCCTTTTTGGTAAATCCTTGAAATACTAAAGATGGGATGACTCCACTGACGAACACGAAAATAGTCCACACTAGTGCTGTTAAATCATTCATCGACTTGAACACCAATATGGCAAATAATGATACAGGCAAAAATGTTGAAATCAGTGCCATATCTCGTAGTATAAAGCAGATTTCGGCTCTCAAGGGAAGTATATTTTTTTGGAAGTTTGATTTTCCCTTGCCGCAGACAAACCAAAAGAGCTCTTTTGGGATGGTTTCGTCATTGCCATTGTCCAGCCGTCGCAGTTCCTCGGTGTTCTCTTTCCAGTGCTTAGCGATCATATCTTTGACTTCTCTGTATCTGCTTTGTAAGTTAGAATAGCAGAGATACATATTTCTCCAAACCACCAAAATGAAAGCCACATAAGGGGTGACCATTTCGGCGTTCAAGAACAGTCCCATGACCGTGTAGAGGAAAATCCTCACCATAAATAAAACGGAGACACTGAGGACAGCGCTAATCACGTAGATAGCTGACAAGAAAGCTACAAGACCCATTAATACTGTTAGTATACCTATGACATAGGGATTGCATTTGTCCAGAAACAATTTTGCTATGCGAAATTGTGATTCCCAAGTTTTCTTCATGATAAACCATAGCAAGGATCCAAGTGGTGATAGTATTGCTAAAAAAATCCCCATTGCTATCAGAAAAATAACGAGAACGACCTCCCCAACGCTAGACCAACAAGTAATCCAAGTGGAATAGAAAACAAGTAATACAAGGAACGGAATACCCTTCTCCACTGCCGGATCTTTCTCCTGTTGAGAATTAAATCAACGAAACATTTCTCTCATGTAACGCCCAAGCACAGAAAACGTTAAGGCGTAGGCCAAGTGATGCTGTGCGTTTAAGTGTCTAAGGATCTCGTGACCCAGTGAAACAGATTGGCAATTGGGTATTAAGCAATAGGTCATGACACAAAAGAGATAAAGTAGGACCCTTGGTGTGATGCACAGAAGCAAGACAAACAGTATAACCCAACCAATAAGCTCGATGGTGGACTGATACGTCTGAAATCCCTGCTGCGGATCAGTGCCACCATAGAACAAACGATCAGCTCATAAATTCTTGATCCTCGACAATTTCCAGTTTTTTGGAAAAACTCTTCATACGAGCAAATTTTAAGTGTAGAAAAAATGGCAAAACAACGAAGCACAGGAATAACATTTTTAGGTTAAAATTAATGTTGAGTTCTGGAAGTTCCTTTACATAGTCACTCAGGAGACCGCCAAAAGTGATAGGACTTGCATCATCCAAGGGAATTTCACGGAGCGCCTCTTCCTGTCCTTTGCGAACAACAGTCAGTAGTTCACCTTATGGGTTTATATTTCCGCCATTGTAAGAATCGTTCTGGTCTGTTCTCTCTCCTTCTAAGTCATTCCTTTGTTCCATTTCGTGTTGTTGTTCGGATGACACGTTGTTATTGATTTGTCGTGCGTAGTTATCGGTGTCACCCTCGCGATGAAGGTCAGTTTGCTGATCAGGCATCACTTGTTTGTGTCTGGCCGCTTGCTTTTCATTGCTATCCTCCTTCTCGCACTCTTGCTGAAGGCTGAAAACGAAATCTGGAAGTAAGAAAGGAATCACTGGGCAGTATATGAAGAGTATGACCCAGAGGAAGCTCTGAATGAAATGCATTGTTTGCACCCAGGGAGCTGGAGCGCCAAGGCCGCAACGAACATGAGGTTTATTCATTTCTGTGACGTTTTGTACGTTGCAGCAGGCGTATCTAAGTTTTGATTTTCCAGATGACTTCACTATGTACAAAGTACACACACAGTCTGTGGGGATTGACTCTAATGAAGAGTCATCAGAGACAGCTTTCGTGAAATTAGCTAACAGCGTCTTTCCGACAACATTGTCCTGACAAGACGTTCAACCGGGCGAGGCATCCAGGTGGTTGCTCCTCTAAATGCACTGTCAAGTACCGCACTTGATTCTTCAACAGAATAAACGTCTGAATCGAACACCAAATGTAGCATGGGTTCGCTTCTTGTCTTTGCCCAGACCCATCTCCTCGCGAAATACCTTTCATTAGATTCCAGCGGATGGTAGCTGTCGTTGCCGATTTCTAAATCTATGTATATTATTCTAACACCTTTCTCCGCAGCCAGAGTTTGGAATTTACGTGCAACATCTCCTTTGACATGCAGAAGGGTACATCCAGTTTCATTACAGGTCGGTTTGGAATGCACTGAAGACACCAAAATAGAAACTATCACGATAGAAACCGCCTGGACGGCCATGTTGTGTAGTTTGATTGCGGTTCGACAAAGGCTATTACACGAAACCCAACACTTTATCATCGTGAAGTATTTCAAGAATGCCTATTGTCTTTTCAAACGTTGAACTTCCCCAAGTAGTCACGAAAGCTCGCTGGGCTTTATCTCTCTCCTACCCTTTTTTGCTCTGTGGTAGTTCTCTGTTGCATTTTCTTTTCTCTGTTTAATCCCGTGTGCTCAAAGAATTTAAAAGCTGGTTTAAAGAGCATCGTTCAGATTGGTAGACATGCCATCTTTATTTGCGATTATTTCTGACCAAATGACCTCTGAATCAGATCGCTGTCAGAGTGAGTAGATGAAGTAATCCCACAGCTAATGAGGCACGCGTCAACCACGGTCAGCCTTTGTTCATGCAACAACCTTTGAGCGGCGTCCAGGCTGTACGTGCAGCACTGTGATAAAATGCCTGATGTTTTTTTAGCTGTTGTTGAACGTGATCTAGGAGCCAGCTCTTTTTCTTTTGAACAACGTGTGATTACTGGGACCGTAAGGCAGCCAGCCAAGGAGCGGGCTCTGTTTGAATTACGATCTACTTTAATTAGTTTTCCGACAGTATTAAAAGAAATCACTTTTTTTTCCATTGAATTTACCACGCTAAAGTCCACCTTTTCACTTAACCATCATCGTGATTGGTATTACATTTTCACTCCT
Organism: Pachyseris speciosa; assembly: GCA_016490735.1. Classification (NCBI taxonomy): domain Eukaryota; kingdom Metazoa; phylum Cnidaria; class Anthozoa; order Scleractinia; family Pachyseridae; genus Pachyseris; species Pachyseris speciosa. The sequence continues at coordinate 267,780 of JAEMWC010000564.1, read as the reverse complement.
TAAGGAGGCAATATACCTGCCGATGCTACGTTTTTGACACTTTTTTACCTTTTATCCTTATTATCCTCTCGAGATTTCATGCCATTCAAAAAACCCATCATAGTTTGGTAGCACATAAGCCGTAAATATCTCAGAATTTTTGGGTAATTCTTAGAGTGTTTGTGAAGAAGACGAGGAGGTGGGAGGGGAGAGTGATTTTAAGGGAAGGTGAGAAAAATGAAGATTTTAGGGTGATTAAAAATTAAATTTGGAGGTAAAAAATTAATGGACGAACATCAAACAGTCCGCCCTCAACCTGACATGCATCCGCGTTGTAGTGGAGTGTCTGAGTGTTTGTGTGTGCCTTATTTTCCCTTTATAATTTTTTCATTAATCACTTCTATACATCCAGTTATAGAGTTCACCTAAACATCGTTTTTAGCCGCTTAACATGGTTTCACATTGATATCTCGTTCGCGTTTCAAGCAATCGAAAATCCCTCTGCTTATCTCAAAGCTATGTTGTTGGATATTTTGTGAATTTTTTGGTGAGTTTTGGGTATATTTGGGAACAGATAATTTTCTCATAGGATTAATTATTGGAAAATAGAAAATATTGAAGATTTAATGAAGGTTTAAATTTGGGTTTGAAGTTAGAAATTAGTAGATGGACACCAAACCTGCAGTGCCCTTGTGGGGTGTCAACTATCAATCAACTATTATTTATTTTATAATGTACAATTGTTACAATTTTTACAGCGATCATTTTTCACAATTCTGCTTTTTCAAATCTGTGAAGGACAAAATTAAGATAAATAAGAAAGTCAAGTTGCGAGACTTTTCATGTTTCTCTGCTGATTGTTTTAACGCTGAAGTCTCTGGTGTAAATTGGAATGCACCTGCTGCAACAGGCGCGTGCAAGAGAAAATGAGGGACAGAGAGGGAGACGCCTAGTTTGGCCCTTGGGATATGTGAATTTCAGTTAAGTTTTTTTTGTCACAGTAACGGAAGTCTGTTTCCCGAGACGTCCGCAAAGTCAGCAGGCGCGCTTGATCACAAGAAATTCAAAACGGCGTTCCGCGTGAAATATTGCGCTTTGTTGACGAAAGTGAGTTTGAGAAGCGAGGAAAATGGCATATTTTGACCGAAAACCCCGAGTGGGAGATAGATTCAACAATTTATTGTGTATTCGAGCAAGCATTTGACTTAGACATCCATTCTTTAGCTATTCTTTAGATCTCACCACACGGAGCACAGAGTCCTATTTGACCGTATATCTAGTTAAATTCACCGAGCAATGGCAGCGCGAATCGATCTTGATGATTTGAATCAACGTACGTGATCAAACTACAAACATAGGATTTCAGCCGCAACGTAACATGATCGCATGTTTGTAGTTTGATCACGTACGTTGATTCAAATCAACAAGATCGATTCACGATGCCATTGTTCGGTGAATTTAACTAAACATACGGTTAAATAGGTCTCCTCTGTCCCCTGTGATCTCACTTCAAGCGATGGAAGCGACAGCGATTACAATGAGGAAGACCCGACATTTCCAGGCGGCTCAAGAGGAGCGAAATCGACAGAGGAACAAAAACGGAAACGAAACTCTAGTTGTAAACAAAGGAAAACCACAAGTCCCACAGCGGGTAAAAATACCGATTCGAGCGCTGCTTCGACATCGAAGAAAGAAGACAGGAAAGGAAAAGCAACAAATCATGTTGGGAAGAAAACTGCGAATATGCCCACCAGAAGAGAGATGGATGACCTCACCATCAAGCTAGAGGAGAAGCGTCCCATGAGTTGGAATTTTGTATCAGAGCGTATGAGTGAACAGCACGTTGCAAAACATTACAAATCCCATCAAACACTCATTCAAGAAATACATGATGTTTGGTACAGCTCTTCAGCCTGCTTGCGTTTCTTGTTTCATGTTCTTCAACGATTTAACCGCGATTCGAGGACTTCTTCACGCTGCTTTTCCACTCGGGTAAAAAGAAGCAGAGGTGTCATCTTTTGAGGCCACGGTTTTCGCTCGACGGCTGATCATAACAAAGCTTTCGCTTTTCCTCTTTACTTTGCGGTTTGAAATTATCTGAAACATTTTCGGCAATTTCTGGGGAATTTGTACCCGAAACACTTTCATTACAATCATTTTCAATATTGATTCCGAAATGTAGATGCCTAAAAATTCCAATTGAGAAAGCCATACTGAATATTTAACAGCCACCATTACACAATGCCATGTTGGCACGCTCCGATGACTTCTTATGACGTTGTGCTCAATAGTTGCGGACGTCCAGGGAAACCGACTTCCGTTTTGAAGGGCACCTAAAAATAACTTTAGTGAAATTCACAATATCCTGGCCAACGCCCCTACTCTCCCTCTCTGTCCCTCATTTTCTCTTGGCGCGTGTGATGAGGATAATTTATTTTCTTCTTTTTACAACAAATTTAACAAGATTATCAACAAGCATGCACCTCTGAAAACGCCTTCTAAACGAAAAGTAAAGCAACTCTCTAAGCCTTGGATAACTAAGGGCCTGAGAGCGTCCATTAGGATTAATTGTTGTTGTAAAATTGGTGTCAACTGTCTGGTGGTGTTTCAAAACATTTTTTAAACATTTCAAGCCTTAGTTCAAACTCCTTGAAATTTCACTCAAATTCATGTGTACCGTCACCTTAAATATGCCGCTTATTATCTCGTATGGTTACGATATGGGGAAAGATTGTGGCCGAGGCAAGGAGCGACAGAGTGCGTAAGCACCATCGGTGTTATACGTCGCCGCTTGCTTATCTGTTTTGAAATGCCCCGACTTAGAGCAAACGGATGACTTATATAGAGACAAACTGCACGAGACTATTCCTTGCATTTTTTAACAACTGGATTAATAAAACAGAGTTATGCAATTCGCACTCCTGAATCATGAATGAGAATATGCCATCTATCGGCATTCAGATCCCACAGTATGCAGGACGTTTGTCACATGAACCTTGTTTAATGGCCTAAGCTCCCACGAGTCTCCTGTAGCTCAGTGGTAGAGCATCCAGACTAGTAATTGGAGGGTCACAGGTTCGGTTTAATGGCCTAAGCTCCCACAAGTCTTATCTAGCTCAATGGTAGAGCGTCCGAAATAGTAATCAGCATGTCATAATTTCGACCTCGGAAATAAAGCTCTTTTGTCCCCTTACGACCTCCACCACCATTCCTCTGTTCTCACCCTAAGATTGCCTCCCGTTAGTCGTAGCTATTAGAATATCTTCCTTGTCGAAGACTGCATTCACGTCGACGCTAATCTAGATCGTGTCGGTAAAGAGAATCATTTTGCAAAGATTCTGCAACACGTGATTTACTTTCAAGATTTTGTTTTACGGAAATTTTCTGCTTGGAAGCTATGGCTAAAGTCATATAAATACTGTGTAAACGGGACTTGTTTTGTAGTTATAGACCCTTTTCATAATGGCGCCCGACAAATTATTCTTTTATACTTATGATAATGAGCCCTACTAGCCTCGTCAGCATGTGCAAAATTCAATAGAATTTTTACATTAAAGCGAGGTTAGTAGGGCTATTTAACACATATACAAAAGAATAATTAAAATCGTCCGCCATTATGAAAAAGGTCTATACTTTGGTTATACTGTAAATTAAATCTTTGTTGTTGAATAAAGACCGTTATTAAGTGTTATGGATTAATGTTTTTACTTTTCTCTTATTTCAGGCTGGCGCAGCGTCCTTTTACCCACCCGTGAGCCACGAAATTAAACAACAACTGAAAGGGCACATGGTTACAATCACCAGAACGCTTCCAGAAGATCTTCAGTTTGTTTTGAAGAACAGTTGACAAAGGAGAAGACAGCTAAAGGCAAACGGCTATAGTTAAATGGGGAAAAGTGGGGATCTCTTTTTATTAGTGCATTTGTAGAGTCTTCGTTTCCGCTTGGAAACCTAACCTAACCTTAACGTTACCTTGGGGACTTTAATCTATTATATGCCGCCTTGGCGAGGAGCGTCGTTATGAAGAATAGGCGACTTTGGTTATGGAAGTAGTCGTAAACTGATTCCTGATCAATTGGTGTAATAAGAGCGATTTAGTTCAATTGAGAGTCGAAAGTTATTTGCCGTTCCTTCTATTCACTGTTGCATAAAGAAACTCGCGCTCCTTCTCAACCGATAAGCCAGTCACGTCTTTCTCGCGCGTATTTTCCAAAGAGTAGTTCCAAGTTATCACCTCCATTTACTTCGATTCTTATTGGTTCCTTGTGTTGTTTTCGTCTGGATTGGCTCAGTAGAATGACTACTGCGGTTCTGGCTTCACGCCATTGTGGCAAAATCACCTAGGCCAATCACGTCGTTTGTCAGCAACAAAATTAACTAATCAGAATTCAAACCACGTGCGAGCAAGTCGCGATCGCTTTCGGTTTCAGTTCTGATTGGTTGGGAGTTTTCTTTGAACCAATCAGAGAGCGCAGTGAAGGAAACACGAGTATAACGTTCAACAATCGATTGGAGATCGCTCTAGCATGAGAACGACTCTTTCAGTTCTTTAGGTTGTCATTTTTTGTTTTGTTTTCATGGCTATTGTATGGCGGGTGGCCAATTGAATCTTGAGAAACCACAACGGCTACGGCAACGGTACTTTCACAAAACAATTTCAATTTGCAAAACAACGCACATGCGTCATCCCCTTCGGTAAAGGGGTCGGTTTCACAAACTGTTGGGTCGCGTCTTGTGGGACATCGAGTTTTATCGGACCTTCAATAGTAAGGAAAATTGACCACTGTTATGATATTAAATTGCTACCGGACTTTTCGAGTCTTGTGGGGGTTCTAAAACGATCATTTAATTTCTGAATTGACTATAATTAAGATATTGAAAACCTGACTTTTCGAGCACTCGTTCCTCGTTAGAGTGAATACATTCTGACAAAGGGCTACGCTGGAAGCGTTAGTATTTTAATTTCTTTACTGTTGTCAAATACGTGGTTTCTCAAGTTCCTTAGTCAGTATGGTTTTAGTTAAATCGATGGCTTGCCGTGGACGATCAAATGATGCCATGTGAAGTCATACTTTGACTTGGAACTGGAGAGGGAATTTAAATTCTACTCGACTTCACTCTCACAAGTTTTACAAATACAATGCTAATGTTCTTGAAATTCTTAGTAATTTTTACTAGTTTTGATTTCCGAGTAGTGATTTTATTTTTCAATCGGTTTAACCAAGGTAGGAATACAACCTAGGCGGTTCTTTTGTTTGAGCAGTCAATTTTCTTTCTGTGTCATCGAAATTATTGATAAATACAAGTCAGTTCCCATTAACACCTCGCTTTTATGGAAAAATGCCATCACGAAAACGAAGGTTTCCGTTATGGCGAAATTAGGCTGAATTTTGAAATTTGCATTCTGTATGAGAGAGCCGCATAAACTGAAAGTTCTGTCACCACGGAAACATTTCTGGCGCACGTGCTTAAGTTGAAACAACGCAAAAAGCAAGCGTTATTGGCATGCGCCAGGGTACCGATATGTTTATTGCTTAACTGTGGAAACCCTGGTGGAACAGTGACGCCATCTTGGATAAACTCCTCAAAATGCGCGTGTGCACATCGTTTTACAGACCTTTCATTATAACAATCTCGTTCCCAAAAGCGCATTCTTAACACGCGCGCGGAATCGTGGGATAAGACTGTCGTTTCACGCGCCGTGTTGGTGTTTTAACCGCGGTCGAACAAGTCCGTTAAAGGTTAGGTGTTTACCTTGAGAGTTAATTCACAATTGGTTCATGCGTCAGCGTGCGTTCGTCGAGATATGAAGCACGCGGGAAGTTTGGAGAGCACGAAAAAGAGCAACGCTAGCTTCTTGAGTGCCCTCCAAACTTCCCGCGTGCTTCATATCTCTTTCAACGCCGAATTTACTAGCTATGTTCTAAAAGCTGATAACGTTTTACGTTTGATCGCGGTTAAGTTGGTGCCATCGTCGCATCCATTGGCTAGCGTGACGTGCAAACTACACCTAAAGGATTATTTATCGTCATGATTTGCTTCGATTATAGAAGAGCATAGAAATGGAGTAATAGTGGGTCGTACAGTTTAATCTTTATCTCGTAAAAGAAGGCAAATACTGAACTTCGTGCAACTTTATTGTATGCATGAGAAATTTGAGGATTTCTGAAAGAGATTTTGAATATTTATTTTGAGCTTGGAAACGTGACATTTTATTGTGGCAAAGTTTTAATATGATCAGTTTGAGGGATTAAGGTCATGCCTTTCCGGTTAAAATCTCGGGAAATAGATCCGTTATACATACAGATTGACAGGTGTGGATTGCCTTTTTGAACAAGGAACCTTCCGCAACATTGTCTCTCTTTTTCCTCAGCCAATGGGTATAATTTATCGCTTAGCCTTTGGAGGGCAGGCATATTCCATGGAGGTTCTTGTTTCCTTACTTTTTGTTGCTTCAATTCGGTAAAATAACGCGATAAACCCATTCTTTGTAGGCGTATAAGGCACTTATGCGCCCTTCCTGGATTTAGTAGACCGAGAGTGAAAGCATGGTATGACCTGCGTCCCTCAAACTTGGCTTTCTGTAATTAGTATTAAAGTTTATTTTTGTATAAAGGTTAACTGTTTATTCTTGGAGCGGGACAAAATGTACATAGCTTACTTTAATGAAGAACTGATAATTTGTTCGACGGTAATAAAATTCCTCCTTTTTTTGATATATTTTGCGTCATTTGGCTTTATTGTTACTAATGTACCCAGGCCCGTAGGAGGGGGGTTCAAGGGGTTCGAACGAACCCCCCCCCCCCCCCCTTGAAGCCCAAGAATTTTTTTTTTTTGCTGTTGCCGACCTAACCGAGCGCCGACTCTTGGATTGTCAGGATTGAGCTTGCGCTAGCCTATTCAAAATAATGTTTTTGTTGTTTTCACTGTTATGTTTTTGGTTTTGGGAGCCATCGTGGTCAAAACGCTGCCGCATAGGACGCTTTATAATACTAATAATAATAATCAACTTTATTTAACGAGGGTAGACACGTGACAGTAAAAAACTGAAACACCAGTGGCCCTCAGCTGAAAAACCAGTGGCCCTTTATGACTGCTGTCTAACTATATAACAAAGTAGAAAGCCCAGGAGCCCGCGAAAAACACAGCGAGGTCCGTATCGGCCCAGGCAAATTGAGACAAATTCGCCCCCGCTAGATATGATTACTACCGTTTGCAAGCTTGCGTGAAGCGTGACGAAATAACTTTGTTTTGAAAAGTTATAACTTAGTCGTTTAGGGGTCAAAACGTATTACCGGTAGTTATACAGGTGAAACTTGTGCCCGAGCCAGACAAAACTTTTAGTTTCCCGTGTGAAACTTAAAGTTTTAAACATCAAACTCGCTAAATCAATGAAAAACCGCGAGAAATCCGCTGAATGTGTTAAAAAAATATTTAATCTTATCTAAATTAGGGAACTTTGAAGTCAAAACTCAGATAATAGAATGATTTTCATTTCAGAAAACCGTGTGGCTGGCAATGTTTTTTTTTAGATTTACTAATTTGAAATGTTCAACTAAACAATTTTGTCGTGTATGTTTTGGAAGTCATGGCACATAATCTACACCACGACTACTGTCCAGCCCAGTTCTATGGATGCTGGAACACAGCCACCAAGAGGGATGCCTCTGGACTACTCCAAGCCATTACGAACTTTGAATTTGTCGTGACTTTTGTCATTGGATACCTCTACCTGTTGCACATGAGTGCTCTAACAACGAAGTTGCAACGGAAGAGCAATGACATTTTCAAGGCTTTCACGATGGTTTCGAGTGTGCTCAAGTCGTACCAGAACATGCGCGCCGATATGGACGAGATGTATTATGATGCGTATGAGAAGGCAATGGCAATGGCAGCTAAGGTAGGAGTGGCGCCAACAGCTCCCAGAGTTGCTGGCAGGCAACGTCATCGCGCCAACGCTCCAGCTCCAACAGCAAAGGAGTATTATCGGATCAACGTGGCTGCTTCATTTCTTGACCCCATCATTTTGCAGCTAGGAGAGCGCTTCGATGCCGTCACCGTCCAAGCCTCAAGGCTGCTTGCTTTGGTTCCCTCTGTAAGGAACGAGAATCAAACGAAGTTGCAAGAGTTACAAGGGGTCGTCGATATGTACAGGGACGATCTTCCATCTCCACAGCTCTTCCCGTCAGAATTTCGGCGGTGGAGAATCAAGTATGCAGAGGAGGAAGAGCTCCCGGGCTCGTGTGCCACAGCCCTGAAGCAGTGCGACGAGGATGAATTTCCCAACATATTCACTCTGCTCAAAATACTATCCACTTTGCCCGTAACTAGCTGCGAGTGCGAAAGGTCTTTCAGCGCGATGCGAAGGTTAAACACCTATATGCGATGCACGATGAGCGAGAACAGATTAGCGTCACTTGCACTTATGCATATCCATTACGACATGCAAATAGACCTTGAAGAAGTGGTGGAGCTATTTGCTACCATGCATCCGCGAATGGTAGAGCTATCAAATTTGCTGTGACGCTTAATGTTACTGTGGCCCCTTGTTGTGATATGGACTGTTAGTGTTATACCAATAATGCACTAGCTTTTTGTATAGTAGGGAATTAAGGGACTTACAATACTAGAGTGATCCAAACTGACGTTTGATTAAAAGCGCTTTTTCTCCCCTACCCCCACCCTAAGCTAAACGTTTTTCGTCAGACAAATGGATACGAATCCCCCTTGAAATACCCCAGCTACGGGCCTGGTACCCCAGACGCGGTATAATTGAATCTTGGTATCTCATGACGGCACACGTTTACAGTTAGTTTCCTCAACTTATTGCTAGTGCACCTCTGAACTCCTTCTTTTCATACAAATCTAATGAGACATCAGCAAACCAAAATTCAGCCTTGTACGGGAGTCGAACCTATGAATTCTGCGATACCCGTGCTGTGCTCTGCTAAGTCAGGCGGACGGGAGCTGGTATCGCAGAGATCATGATTTCAACTCCCATACAAGGTCATTTTTTTAGGCTATCTTTTCGCAAGAGCTGAAGTTGCGTTCAAAACTAACTGCGATGTTTCAACTTGAATCTTTCCGCAACGCAGTTGAAATGTATGATTTTCTTTTCATGTGAAAAGTGAGAAAAATGTTATTGACCAACTTGCTGTCCCGATTCCTAAGTTCCCTTTTCTTTCACCCGTGGACTTCTCCTTCCACTCGGTAGATCATGTGAAAAACTAAATCAGCTCCCTCGATACAGATACGTACATCTACGGGAGCCAAGGTGTTCAACACATTTGAAGAGAAATGCGCCCTGAGGACAATGTTCACACAATCCCGTACCTGGAGTCTTGCAATAGGTTCTTTACTACGCGAACACAAGAGGCTCTCAAAAGATCGGTTGGCCGCGGTTAGTGATTTAAAAAGCATAATTTCTGTTCTCTGTTTACACTATAAAAGCATTTTGTTTTATGGACTATTCCAGAATACTTGGAAAAGCCTTTAATCGTGCTTTTTTATGGACCTATTCAGAATACAGTCAAACCTGTGTTAAGCGGTACATGTTCCGTATTAAGCGGTCACCCTCTATTAAAGTGCACCTTTACCCCCAAATATTTTTTTCGCTTAAATAAAACTTTGCGCCTGTTCGAAACGCATTGCGCCGTTTTGCGCCTTTTTAAACCAAATCTTGCTTTTTATAGGGCTGTAAAAGTTAAGAAATCTAGCCATCATCTGTTCCACAACCGAGCTAGTAAGGGGCATGGGTCTATTCCTTACATGACGTCAGAGACTGATTTGCATGGCATTAACTCTTTGGAAACAGTTTGTGACGTCATGTAAGGAATAGACCCATGCCCCTTACTAACTCGGTCGTGGGACAGATGATATAGCCAGACATCGTAACTTTTACAGCCTATAAAAAGTCAATATTTGGTTTAAAAAGGCGCAAAACGGCGCAATACGTTTCGAGCAGGTGTAAAAAAACAAAACAGAAACAAAAACGAACAAACTAACTAAAAAAAACAATGGACCCTAGCCCTAAAACAACAGGGCTGCGACACTATCCCCGCCACTGAAATTTAGAGCTTATTGGAGCTGCGAGGCTATCGGTTTCTACACTATGTTCTACTTTGTCAAACCATTCTATTCAGTGCAGGAGATTTTGACCGAGTAAGTAATTTTTTGTGGGCCTTTGAGCATAAACTGTTACAAGCTGGCGTTTTCGTGTTTGACTTGTATTCAACCGGTCAGTCTTTATTAAGCGGTCACTACGCCATACCTCTAGGGTGATGGCTTAATACAGGTTTGACTGTACTCGTAATAATATTGCGAGAACCTTTTGCCACTTGCTCTCTCATTTCTAAACCGGAATATGCAAAAGCGGAACTGTAGTCCCAAAAACATGTGCACAATGTATCCTTCAGAATGTTCAAGCCGCATTATGGTTTTCCTGGCACAGCTTTTTAAGTCATCTGGTTTTCATTTGCGACTTCAGCTACATGCCTTTGGCCCTCCACACTGTTCCGCAGACCATAAAAGATGTAGATTGACATGCCTGAAAAAGCAATACAAAGGCTGCACTAGTTCAACACATGTTAAACAATGTGTACAACCAAGAGAACATAATTTTCGCTTGGTATAGCGGCATTCCTACAGTGGGAGTTCCTTTGCACTAAATAACGACGCCTACGATTAACTTTCCTCATTAATCAAAACATACATCAGCTCTGTCCAGTGATAAGAAATGTACACTGTACAACGACCACGAACAAAGAACATTAAAATATCCAGGAAAAAAACATGAAAACAAGTGGTCTGATGAGTAAGCAAACGGGACGAATGCGGTATACATTGGTAAAAATGATGAAATCATGATTAGGACAACATAAAGCTTGGACAAACTCAAACATCAGCAGTTTCAGAACATGACATTGTTCTGAGGTTAAAGAGGCAAGCTAATGAAGACTCCACCCTTATAAAAACAGTCAATCGGCAACAAAACACTCGTCAAGCGGAAACGATAAATGAGGCCTTCCAAGAGGTAGAAGCGACAAGCGACATGGTTCTGGGAACAGGAGACAATCCTCTCCAAAAGCACCGACAGCCGACAGAAATTGGCAGAAAAAGCCCGACAGTTTGCGACAACGAAAATTAAATTTCCATTCCTCTTTGTTTTCTTTGCGACAGCGACATTTGTCCCTAACGAAACAAGCGACAGACAGAGTCGTAAACGAGCGACAAAGCGACACCAGACCACCCCATGGAAGGCCTCATAAATGAAATGCACTAATGACCAAAAGCCGCGTTACGCAGCCAGTGGACAACATCACCTGCATGATCAGCTACGACGGATATGAGTGTTTATTGGAAAATGAACTTACCAATCAGCATCCAAACAGCAAATTTTAGCCAGATCCAATAAGAGATTTGTAAGATCATCAAAACGTTGATGAAAATTGTGACAAGGGGAAGTACGGGGACACATGGAGCCTTGAATGGTAAGGGCGTCCTGTTCTGGGGCAGACAGACAAGGAGCATGGTGCAGCCAATTAGTAAAAAACTAACCAGCGTCACAGCTAGAATGGCCCACCATTTAACCAGGGACAAAGCTTGCGAACCCCAGATGATCAAGGCACTGAGCCCTGCCAAGCCAAAGCAACTTGCAACTATGGCTGCCAAGGCTAACGAAGCCGATCTTTGTGAAGGCTGTCGGGCTCGGTCCATTCCTAACAGCGGGGAACTTTCTCTTGGGATTTCTCTGGCATCAGCTTCCAAGTTTGTTTGTCCAGCGGGACGTTCTGTTTCTGCTTGGTACCTTAGCTTCAAGACACACACAGCGACTATAGTGTAGGACAGTAGTATGACCGCCGAACTCATCACTATTAACTCCTTCAGGCTAAAAATTAAGGCAAGGATTGTAGAGACCGCACCTGATACCACTGAAGCAATCACTGGGGTATCTGTTGATGGGTTAATTTTTGCGAGGAACCTAAAAAACGAGGATATCATGGTAAGTGGACCCTGACAATAATTACTCATTCACCGTGAGCGCATGAGTTAAGGTTTTGCCTCAGTTTTTCGTTGCGGGTTCGGCAATGTGTAATGTAAATTTATGCTCGCGCTAGTACATGCGAATTTATGCTGATGCATGCCCATGAGTATACGCTACTTGAAGCCTCTCGTTCTATCTTTTGAAAGACACCTCATTCAAGGAGCCATCACCCCTGGTCACTCGTTTCAATTCTGGCCGAACGCTATCTTAGGTAGTGCAGTGACCGTGTGTTGGAAAAGTAATACAGTATTGAGAAAAACCGTCAAAAACAAGGCCCGATTTCCATCATGATGATCGCAAACGATCGTAGACGATCTTGATTCGCAGATCGGAGATCGCAACTGAATAGTCGCAACGACAGCTTTTTCCAAATAATCGCAAACGATCGCAAACGATCGCAGACGATCTCGATTCGCAGATCGGAGATCGCAACTGAATAGTCGCAACGACAGCTTTTTCCAAATAATCGCTAAGGATCGCAAGCGATCGCAAACTGCAAACTTTGGTCAAAGGAAATTATCAACGTAGGGTCTGTGGGCAATGCTCGGATTCAGTTAATCGAGAGTGTAAAATTCTCAAGGGACAACTAGAAAATCGCCACGATGCAAATGGTTCGCTACAATTACTTGTGCACCTCGTTCTAACTTTACGATGAGATCATATGGAAACCAGGTTTAACACTTTTTTGGTACTTTCTCACAGTGATCTAGACTGTTCTCTTTACCTGTTTCAAGATGATGTTACATGTTCTCTGGTTATCGTTACTTCAAATGTGCATCATTTTCACCATCTTCTAATTAATTAGTATGCGGTAGTGAAAACGTGTGTAAAGGAAAATGAAGAATAGCGTAAACAACATCGGAGACCCAAGTACTCTTTAATGCACCCTCAGAGCGAGTATACAGTAGCTATATTCTAAATTATAACCCACTGATTAACCCACTGACTGGGGCTCGGATTTTTTTCCGAGTTCCCATTTGATGCACAATATCTTCAACTTCTATTAATTTTTGCGCGACTTTATTGGCCATTTTGAATCAAGTGGTGCAAATCGAATGACGGGTATCACCCAACCCGCGTCGATATTTGTCCTCCAATATTTTGGTCGCAAAAAACAAAACAAAACAAAGCCAGTCCTTTTAGTTTCTTCAATTTCAAATGGAAGAATTCAATCACAGTTTAAATAAAATAAACTCAACCAATCAATGTAGTTTATTACGTCATTCGCGATCGTCTTCAGATCACTTTTTTTTTTTCAACATTTTCAACTTTCAACTGTGTATACGCGATATGAAAAATAATCGGAGAGTTATAAAATAAATAAACCCCTTTCTGGCTTACTGGTACATCGGAGGATAATATTCTTGGATGATAGATTGTCCTCCAAATTTCACAGTTGCCCTCGAAGCGAACTTGTTCCTCTTTCGGATAATCTATCCGCCGCGGACATTATCCTCCGATACACCACCCGCCGTAAGGGATTTATTTGCTAAATGTCCTCTGCATTCAATTGTTTCTTACTTGAAGATGAGTCCATCGTTTCCCATGGCAAAAAGGATTCTGGGTAAGGTCATAAGCAACCCCAGTAGACCTGATGTCAGTCCACAAAGGGCTCCGATAGTGGTGACGTACTTGGCCCAGGGCGCACCACGCATGGCAAATACTTCAGGTAATGCTCCACTTTCAGGGAGGGTACTGTAGGGCAACATCAGGGTCAACACAGTGGATACCCCGAAATATGCCAGGAAACAAATACCTGTGAAATGGTTTGGAGAAAAAATACAGCAAATTTAAATGCCTGTTAGGTATGCTCATCAGTTAAAAAGAAGAAGTGATTGATAGATGAAGATCGGGGCTAAACTTCAGAATACCCGGCCACTTAATATGTGTTTCCAAATGCTGCTACCGCAGTCCCACAGTCATCATAATTAACATAATATCTGTATATAAAAACCACGAATATACCTCGTTCTTTCATCCACTGCAGGACTGCGGACCGCGGTAGCACTTCTGTTCAACACTTAGTTCATTACTTACTCATCGACTGCCGGACTGCGGACCGCGGTAGCACTTCTGTTCAACACTTAGTTCGTTGCTTACTCATCGACTGCGGGACTGCGGACCGCGGTAACACTTCTGTTCAACACTTAGTTCATTGCTTACTCATCGACTGCCGGACTGCGGACCGCGGTGGCACTTCAGTTCAACACTTAGTTCATTGCTTATTCATCGATTGCAGGACCGCGGACCGCGGTAGCACTAGAGGTCATCACTAGAGGTAGCACTAGAGGTCATCACTTAGTTCATTGCTTACTCATCGACTGCCGGACTGTGGACCGCGGTAGCACATCAGTTCAACACTTATTGACTTGCTAGCCGACTGTGGACTGGGGACCACGGGAACAGTAGATTTAAGGAGGGCGTGAGTGGTCGGGTATTCTGAAGTTGCTCCATGCTTAACACACACGACATCCTGTCATTTTCAATCTCGAATTACGGGGTCAAGAACATTTTATTGTCTCTACTTCTGTGGAACAAAGATTTTTTTTAAGAAATAGCTCCTCGTGAAATATCATGGTTTTTCGGCTCAAATATGTCGCGCTTTGTGTTGTAAATAACTTAGGTAAACGTTATCTCATAGCAAAAGAAATACAATTTTGTGATGATCCGCTGTAGTTGCTCCGCTCACATGATCGATCACACCCTAATTTATGCAAAATTAATAATATTTGGATTACAACATGATAACCAACGTTAACGTTGTCGAGCTTTCTTCCAAGGTCTCAAAACTGAAGCGGTGTACATGAAATTAAACGGGGTTTTATGACAATTTTAAATGTCACGTAACCATTTACTGTTTTTCGTTAGTCCCAGTCTCTCTCCAAAGATGAAAACGTTAATTAATTACAGCCTGCAAAATATAAATGAATTTTAAAACCCCATTTCCATCCCTAAACCTAAACCTCTTGTCAAAAGTCTAAAATATTGTAAATTTGAATCACAATATATTTTGAAACTTGGTGTGGTTTGTCACGTGACCTACAAATAACGGCTCCGAAGCCAAAAGTGAGATATTTTAAGGAAATCCTTGGTTGTCCCAAAAGTTGTATACAAATTAACATCTTGAATGGGAGACGAGCCTCATGCATTAAGCAAAGAATTAAGAGAGTAGGCCTCCGCTAAGTGGCCGGTGGGGGGGGGGGGGGGGGGTACTCCCACATATGGGCTACATAGGTATGTGCCGCGGGGTAGGGTATTATTTTTGAGCTTCTTGATCCTTAAATAAGGTATCCGTTTTAGCCCATGTTGGCATAGTGTTCCCTGTGTGATCCTTACATAGGGTGCCTAAATTGTATCAGCTAAAAAAATACCCAGCCAGACGAAAACCAAATCATGAGAAATGTTGTGTTTTTCCACGGCGGTAAGGCGTTGTTTGGATCGTTCCCTGTCGAATCCGTCTTTTGTTTCACGCCGATTCTGTCCTGTTTTTTCGGGTTTGGGCCTTAAATAGGTATCGATTTTCGTTTGCTTTATCCTTAAGGTGGCTCCTACTGGTTTCCAGCATTTTCAAGCACTACTGTTTTGATGGATCATTACTACCAATATTTTTTTTAAGGTGGCTCTGAATCCGCTCCACCAATTTTTTTTAAACTTAGCAAAAAGTTTTATTATATTATGTTAATTATTTTCCGAAAATAAAAAATGGGGGTCACCGAGCTCGTTTTTGAGTCATTGTCACTTAAAGCTTAAATAAGGAGTGTTTTTAACAGGCTATGGTGTTGCTATTCAAACCTGTTATGTTGAAAAAAGTTTCATAACTTTTTCACCAATCATTGGGCATTTCTTTGATATCAATTTAAAGGTAATAACATATAAAGATTGGTAGTAGTGATCCACCGTAAAAATAGAGCTTGAAAATGCTGGAAACCGGTAGAAGCCACCTTAAATAGGGTCAGGGTTTCAGACTCTTCGCGGAATATTTACAGGAGTATTCCCCAGGGTGGGTGGGCTCTAAGGCAGGGGCACTGTTGTGCAATTGGATAAACGTACCCAAAGATTTAATTGCAACAATAGAACTGAATAGAACCTTTAAAAAAATGATGCAGTATTTTTATGTAGTATCTGTTATGTGCATTAAGGCTATTTTTGCGGTTATCTATGGCCACGGATGATGAGAAAATGGATTGCAGCTTGAAAAAGTTTGGCTAACTTTTCAGATACGTTTTTTCATTGTGTCTTGCACTGAAAACTCGCCATAGAATAATACTCGTTTCTTTTTCTTCCAACAAATCGTTTGAAATCAACCTCTTCGTGTTACGGGACGAGCGCTTTAGAAAAAGTAATTCCGTGCAATTTGAACAAACACATAACGCACATGTCATCGGTTTCCCCGTGGGGTCGACCCCCGGGCCAACCAGGGAGATATGTGGAGGAATACAAAGAGATGGATGGGATTCTTTGCCCGAGGGTAGGGAGGGAAAAACGACATTGTCTTACGATCAATGGTCAGGGGTCGCGGGAAATCACGAGTTTGTAAACGATGCCAGGGGGGTTTTCTGCTGAGAGACACCGCACCAAGGGGACTTTGTTATGCAAGATTCCCCGTCTCCCCTGGGAAATTCCTGAAGTTTGCTTGTTTACAATCCCCCTGGTTAGCCCGGGGGTCGACCCCATGGGGAAGCCGATGACATGTGCATAACAAAACTTGCCGTGGCAGTACCCCTTTATGATGTAATATCAGTAGGGGTGTCAGGCCTACGCAAGTCCTACGGGCTAATCAACATGCATCTTTCCAATCTTTGCGCTTCAGAATGTAGGCCTGGTCAAACAACGTACTTGACGTAATTAAGCCGAGCTCAACTCAGCCCGTTAAATTCACGTGAAGTACGCCGTTTGACCAAATGCCGATCTCTTCTTCAACTCAGCCCATTAAATTCACGTGATGTATGGGCTTTTGACACCCAATTAAAAGGGCACTGTCGCGTAATTTGGATAAAGCAAAAGTTGTATTTGCGGTTAGACGATTAGAAGTCCAAAGACTACTGCAAGGTTGATACAACGTAATATATTTAAGGACAATATTTCGGCTGGCCAAACCAGCCTTCTTCAGGTTCAGATGTTACTAAATTATAGAAATGAAATAAGAATATTATATTTTGGAGGATGTCGCAATACATGGGAGGGGCGGAAATGACGTTTACTCGATGATGCAGAAAACAATAAAAAAATTATATTAATTAATTAAATAAAGTAAAACAAGATTACAATTCATCACGTCTATTTAAACCATGGGGCTCCAAAGTCCCCGCGAAATCTATAAGAAATGAATCTCTGGCTTTTCTGATTGAATCACGTGAGGAGTGGATTAGTTCAAGTGGGATAAGCTGCATATCAGTGTGGCAGTGGTTAGGATTTGAGAGAAAATGTTCGGAAACAGTGGTAGGTTTGGATTTAATGTTAGTTTTGTCGACTGGGCGTCTATGTTCGTTGAATCTGTCTTTGAGACGTCGCTTAGTTTCACCTATGTATTGTAAATGGCAGCGGTTACATTGTATCATGTATATTAAATTTTTGGTGTTACAGGTTATGTGTGAAGTAATTTTACGGGTTACGCTTGTGGAATAAAATGTATAGTGATTAAGACCGTTAGTAATGTATGTACAAGTGGCACAGTCTTGCCCACAGCGGAAAGAGCCTGGTGGTAAATTAGCTTCGTTAGGAGCCGTGTCAGCAGGTAGTTTTGCATTATTTGCGGTTGTTTATGGAGGAAATGGGTTGCAACTTGAAAACGCTTGGTCGGCTCCCGGGGGGGTAGGGGGTGGGGTACTCCTTTATATAGGCTATATATGTGTGGCCCCTAAGGGCATGTTTTTTAAGCCGTTTTGATCTGAAATAGGGTATCGATTTTAACCATTTTGGTCTGAAATAGGGTATGATTTCTGCACTAAATTCCGGAATTGAGTATGCTTTTTAGGAGAAACTACTACTTCATCATCAAGCGATAAAACCATCAACAAAAGAGTCACGAAAGCCTTCTCAAATTATGTTTACACCAACCGTGTAAGTGAATTAGTTCTGAAACAGGGTGTCGAATTTTTGGTCAGTCTGAAATAGGGTTTCAGGACGCGGGCCGCACACCCCCACCCAATTTTCCTGGGAGTACCCCCACCACCCTCCCTCCCCGGGGTCTGCTTTTTCAAGTTTTGTCATTTTGCCTTGGAAAAATCGCTGAAAAATCATACTACTTTCTTTTTCTTCCAAGAAATCATTTCAAATCTATCTCTTCGTGGTACACGGGCCATTCATATAATAGAAAAAGTACTTACAATTTGAACAAATTTGGACAAGAATTTCCGTGACAGTGGCCTTTCAAATATTATAAGTTTGACTGATTTTTTAAAATCGGATCGGCTGAGGCGTTACTCACGGCCAGTCCAGGTGAGAATAATTAACACTGATGAAAGAATTTGGGTGAAATGCCGATCTTCACTGCGTTTCACTCCCCCACCGACGCAGCACAAACGTTTCTTTGGCTGACACCCTTAATTCTTCTGTTGTTTATATTTTTGCGTTTGACCCGCCGGTCCTTTAATTTTCTGGATGTCAGTTTCCTGTGTAATCACAGGCAGCCTGAGTGTACTATGTGTGGAACGGGGTTTGAAGGTCATTAGTAAAAATTTCTAATATGTATTTCGGAGAAACAAAAGCAAATCTTTCTTTCGGTATAAATGAATCCTCTAACGCTGATGATATTCCTTGCATTATTACGCGCAATTTAGATTTGTGGCAAGAATTTCCCTTCCTCCGAGTACTGTACATTATAAACTGACGGGTAAACTGAACAGTTCTTGGGAAAGGACAATCGACGGAACACACGTAACTGAAAAGGACAATCGAGGGAACACACGTAAACTTCTATCCACAAATGTCCAGTTTTCGTATAATAAAGTAAGGAATATCAACTATAATCATAAAAATTACAATTTCCTCGATTGTGATTGGTTTAAACAACTCCTTATTTCCACTAATTCACTTGCCAAGTTGTTATCGGACAGTTGATTATCGGACAGTTCAATAAGCCAATCACATTCAAAGTAGTATTATAAATCAACCAATCACATTCAAAGTTGTAGTTTAAATCAACCAATCACAACCTTACAATCACCATACATTTTGATCGCTGTCAATTTCAGAGCGACATTAAATAATTTACGCTTCCTTTGTCAGTCTTTTAATGCAAAATTTCCTTCCCTTTTATAACTTGGCCCTTCTTCTCGGAAATTGTAGTTTTTATGATTAATTGGTAATAAGACTTCGTGTCGTCCAATTCGGTCTGTAATCATACTCGTGATAAACAAATCGGACTCCCGCTGCGAGGTCGTCCGATTTTGTTATCACTCGTATGATTACAGACCGAATTGGACTCCACTCAGTCCTATTACCATTACTAATTGACTAAAAGGCTATTTATTACAGAAAGACAAACGAAACGATTTCATAGAAATTTTTAGTAATGACCTTCAAAGCCCGATTCCACACATAGTACGCTTGCGCTGTCTGTGATGTAACCTGGCTCCAGACGGAACGTTGAAAAAAAAATTTCCCTGAAAAACAAAACAAAACAAAACAAAACAAAAAACCTCTGGCACTCAGGGTACGTGTGATGTAACTTCTATTCTTGCAGCTAAGATTAGTTTCAATACTCACCAAGAACCAAAACGATTGAGATAGGTATCGCTCTAGTAGGGTTTCGTGCTTCTTCTCCAGCAACTGCAATGGCGTCGAATCCTATATACGCATACAAACACCTAGCTGCCCCAGCCATCACTCCCGACATTCCGTACGGCATAAAATCACTGGACCAGTTCTTTGGCTCGGCATAGCGCGCTCCTACGCACACCACGAACAGGATTACAACTAGGTTGATTCCAGTGACAAGAGTCATAAGCCATGAGGATTTATTCACACCGCAGACCAGAACAATGGTTAATAAGAGAATCACCAGCACTGATAGCAAGTCCGGATATTCTGCGATGCCTGTAGCATGTATCTCACCGATGGTAGAGATGGTAAAATTTTTAATTCTATTATCAAAAAGAGAATCAACATACGAGCTCCAAGCTTTAGCAAGTGAGGATGCTGCGATAAGATACGCCAAAATTAATTTCCAACCGATTGCAAAAGCGCAAAGTTCTCCAATAGTCACATAACTGTAGACATACACAGAGCCGGCTTTAGGAACGCGGGCACCGAATTCCGCATAGCATAGGCCAGAGAAAAAGGATGCAACACCAGCAATAAAAAATGAGATGATGATACTTGGCCCTGTGTAATTACGAGCGACGTCTATCGTTACCACATATATTCCGGCTCCTAGAGTGCTTCCAACGCCGAGAGTAGTCAAGTTAAATATTGATAAACAACGTTTCAGTTGCGTTGAAGACAATTTGTTTGGATCAACGGCCTTTTTGCGAGTAAATGCTTCCCCGAAATGACCCATCAGGCACAACAACCCTGCGTCTTTTGGCAAGTAATCACTCAGTGAACTGTTATGCGATTGCTTTGATCAGCAGGCAAGTCAAATATTGTAGAAGGGAAACAATGCGTTTGAACATTGGGCAGATCACGCTACTGTTCTATGGCTCACGCCATTTAATATGCCGGTAATGTCAGAGTGCTTTACTGCCATTTCAAAGTACGGCACGTGGAACAAATGCGCGCATCTCGTTTGGGCATGTCTGTGCATGTTTATGTATGTGTAGTGCATTCGGGCAGAAACGGCAATGCCAAAAACGGACCTTGAGAAAGAAACATTCAGTTGACGTCAGTTTTTTGAATAAAAAGAGCCCGACGTTACTAGTCAAACTGTTCGGTAATCGAACATAATGGAATTTAATCGATTGCGTTCGATTTCCAAACTAATCGAAAAATCACTATGCCCCAAATCGAAGCGATCAAACCTCACAATTTTTTTGAGAGTTCGATTATGGCCGCCGGATTACTGGTTCGATTAATAACGTTGTGAACGAAATCCTTTGAGAATGGTGTCTCCCCCGCATTGGATGAGAGCTTTTATTTACCTTCAGATTTTAAAAGTAACAACCTGTGCAGCTAATATCGCCGAATATTTACCAACCCAACCTTCACTAATGAATATGAACCGGAGAGATGAGAAAGAGAGATAGACCACCAAACAGGGAACTACGTCCCCTATTCTTTTCTAACAGTGCGTGGATTCACAGGAATTAGTGTTGTGAGACGGAACCTACGGGTTATCCGAGACCGGTGGGGGTACTAAAAAAATTGTCATACCGGGAGGCTCCGCCCCGAGGTCCGACCCCTTACCCTTTTGTATACCATTTTTGACAGAAAAGGCACCCCTTTCGTATACCTTCCATTGACAAGTAGTACTGTACGGGTCCGCAAATGATCCCAGGACCGCAAATGATCCCGGACCGCAAATGATCCCCAAAATGGACCGCAAATGATCCCGGACCGCAAATGATCCCCACATTGGACCGCAAATGATCCCGAGCAAAAAATAAGGAATGGCATGGTTGATATAAAAATGATACACAAAACACACGTTTTTCATTTTATGAGAATTATTCCATAGTTCCTTTTTGTTTCTTTTTTTTTTTTCTTTTGTTTGTTTGTTTGTTTTTTTTCGTTTTTAGTGGAAAATCTGTGGTCTTGCGTGACGTTCTGTCTGTTTGTTGATTTCAGGAGGCCGGCCGCATAGTACAGTAATTGATTTTGCAAAGACACTTGTTGTGATCGTGGACTGCGAGTTTCGCTTCATGTGTTGTACATCCCAGGACGTTCGAGAACATGCTTAATCAGATTTCATTTCTGTCGGGTATATGATAAACGCTTCGGTGCACGTGCCCGATTTCAGTGAAAATCGAGCATGTATAAATTAAGTGAAAGTAATAAGCAAAGGACCGCCAACGATAATGCTGTAAAACGTAGGATCTACAAGAGATCTAATCAGCCAAAAATAAAGCGAATATACATGTAACAAGCAAGGCTGATACTACGTGAAAAAAGTTGACTTTGCGAGACACCAACATGACCGAGACTCGATAAAGTAGGGCTGCAACCATGGACAGCTGTTTCGTCCTTATTGGGACTCATCGGCATGGTGTAGCAGATTTAAAAGACGCCAGCTCAATGCGAGCGCCAATAAATTGCACAAGGAACCCGTTCACGATATCAAGTTCCGTACCTTGCCACACAAACGTGGCAACGCGTGGATCGGATGGCAAGAGAGTCCAAGGTACGGAACTTGATATCGTGAACGGGTTCCTTGTGCAATTTATTGGCGCTCGCATTGAGCTGGCGTCTTTTAAATCTGCTACACCATGCCGATGAGTCCCAATAAGGACGAAACAGCTGTCCATGGTTGCAGCCCTACTTTATCGAGTCTCGGTCATGTTGGTGTCTCGCAAAGTCAACTTTTTTCACGTAGTATCAGCCTTGCTTGTTACATGTATAAATTAGCCTGGAAACAGGCTCCGAGTGGGATGTTAAAGGAGCGAAAAGAAGGATCGTGGCGAAAAAAATCGGCGAGCGAAGCGAGCCGCCAGTCCCCCGCTCGGCTCGCTTCGCTCGCCGATTTTTTTGGGCCATGTTACGTCTTTTCGCTCCTTAACACCACTGCGGAGCCTGGTCCCTGGCTAGTATAATGCAATTGTATAATCACAAATACAACGGAGAATTATAATACACACATACCCGCAAAGAAATAACTGAAAAATTGCGCAATTGATTTCGTTATCTTTTGAAATAAAAGTCTTTTGTTCACTGAGCACTCTCATTTAAAATTGTACCCAGAATACTAAGTATTTCTTTCTCACATTCATGGGATCAGCCGACTGGCCTGTGGCAGGCGAGGTTGAAATCGGAGCAGGGGTCAAAGATCATCCGAAACTTGTCACCGTCGTGTGCGCTGTGACTCCCACGCTTTCGGAAAATATGGCTAAACTGTCTTGTTCTTATTTCATTGGTATCATTTGTGAACGTTCTTGGAGTTACTAAAGATAAGAAAAAAACACAAAGATCTCTAAAGACGGAAGGAAAAACGAGATAGGTTTGGATCCTGGTGTGATAACACTGATTGACTGCTTCAAATCAGTTGTACAAATTGTGTGACCACGTTTACCTTTTTAAAATTAATGAGATGATGATAGTTGTGAGCCATGATTTAAGGCTTTGATTAAAATAATCGCAATTCATGCCAATTCCCTATCCATACCATTTCACCATCCATGCCATTCCTTATTTTTTGTTCGGGATCATTTGCGGTCCAACATGGTGCAATACGGGGATCATTTGCGGTCCGGGATCATTTGCGGTCCAATTTGGGGATCATTTGCGGTCCGGGATCATTTGCGGTCCTGGGATCATTTGCGGACCCGTACATTACCCCTTTCGAATACCTAAAACAGGAAGTCTTCTTCTCATTTTTACGTAGCGTTCAGTAAATTAAAACAGTGCAGTCATAAGGTATGTGTTCGAAATATTTTAATGAAAGGCACTTTTAAATACGTCAGTGACAGATTTCCCTACCCTTTCATATACTTCGACTCGTGAAATCCCGACCCCATTCATATACCTGAAGCGTGAAAAAGGTACCCCTTTCGGTCGGAGCCTCCCTGTATAGGCCATTATAGGGAGTACACCCCCCCCCCCCCGGGATCCGAGAAGACTATCGTAGAAAGCAGGGGCACCCAACAAGCCAAATAAACCAGAGGCTGTAGAGAGGCATTTTTAAGTACCTTAAGGTGTTTGAAGTCATGTTTTCATAAGCTAGAAGAAGTTCATCTGTTCGGATTCCGCAGCCGGTGAAATTTTAATTGCTCGAAAATGTTAGGGAACAAAGGGATCTTCCTTTGAGAAAATGCAAGCTAAAATGAACTTTGTACGAGCTTTCTAGGGAACAATTTTCTTTCCGAAAATGCTAGCTGACTTTGTTGACTGCCAAAAACAGAAATTAGGGCATTTCCGTAATCCTCAGGATCTATGATTTCCCAATTGCGAATCTTTTAGGCCGCGTTTTAGTTACGAAAATCCAAGTGTACTCTTTAATCGACGCCGAAAGCCCCAGAAGAATTACCCTCCACCGAACAGATATCTGCCGAAACCTGTCGTCTGGTGCCCCTGAGAAAGTCTAACCGTTTCCAGATGTCATTACAAAGGCAGCCCTCACAGGGTGCAGAGGAGTTCTGTTCGATCGTACAAAGTCTCGCCTCGTTAATTCCAAAATATGTTTACTTTGTACGATAAAGACTGTCGAAATGAAATCCTTCTGATTATTAACGTTTTCTGCTTCCATATGTTCCATATCCTTCTATATCCCCCGATCTTCTGGTACGGTTTCCTCAATGTTTACTTGCATGTACCGCGAACCAAAGTACTGTGGGCTCGCACGGTTACAAAAGGTTGGCTTTTACTTTGGATGTTTATTTATTTTGTTTATTTATTTTACTCGGCACTTCGTGCCTCTTTCCGAAGCTTATTCGTTGCCCTTGGGGCAAAGATCATATGCGCCCGTGGCCAGCGTTAGTTGACGCGGTATATGCAAGTAAACATGGCGGAAAGCCGTATGAGGGAGACAAGATCGGGGGATATGGAAGCAGAAAACGCTTACAAATCAGAAGGATTTCATTTCGGCAATCTTTATCGTACAAAGTAAACATATTTTGGAATTAACAAGGTGAGACTTTGTCGTTTACGATCGAACAGAACTCCTCTGCACCCTGTGAGCCCTTTCTCCTCAATTATTTTAAACCGAGCCGGTTGGTCCAGCCGGGATTTGTACCCGCGACCTCCCGCATTGTAGTCCGGTGCGCTACCAACTGAGCTTCTCGAGAAAGCCCAAGTTCGTTGGGCCGGCCACGTGGTTCAACGTTCTTTCACGAGAGAGTTCTGCACGAGATCGTGCTTCCAGGATCCTGGAGGATCATGACGGCCAACAGCCTGGGCCAACGCTGCCAAGCTTAACGAAGACGGACGAATCAGAACAATAGAGAAGAGAGCGTAACGCTTGCGCAAAGATCACACTACAAGGATCGGATTGGCCTGACAAAACACCTGCGTGCTCATCAAAATAATGACTACCCTTAAGTTAATTCAGCTGATGACGGAACATGGTGTAGAACTTGGTCTTCTTCCACTCCTAAGGACGATTAGAGAAACAACGAACCATAGCATTGCGTAACCGATGTTCGGTGTTTTCATTTCGTTACTGTTTGTTGCGTCACATACTGTAATATGATCGATCCTCGTGGTAGAGTTATCGCCCGAACGTGCTCCTACAGTTCGATATAGCCTTTCTCTTGAGATAAAACCCACGTTGGTGTTCTTCGAATCAGTGGAAAAGTAGTGGAAACAGGCAGACGATGCGTCTCGTGGTCTGTACTGCGGCTCAAGATTCGATCGATAGCATACGCTGGTGGAACGGACCAGAATTCCTGTTGAAACCATTCTTATGGGAATCCCGTCGCAGCTTGATTGGATTGAACAATTAGTCTTTCGCATGATGATCCCGAGACAAGGGAGAACTCCACCTCGTCAGCCCGGGCCCAAGAATGCTTCTCTCTTTCGGTACAATTGAAGTATTTCTCCAGTTGGCGCAGAGCAAAAAAGAGCTGTAGCTGTATGCCTTCTCCTTCAGAGAGAGCAGAAGTATCGCAAGGGTATGAACTTAAGGGCACCCAACTACAAGTTTCGGTAGATATCTGTTCGGTGGAGGTGATTCGCCTTGTGTTTGCGGCGTTGATTAACCCTTTTCGATCCAAGTGGGTGCTATTTATTTCACCAGATTTTGGGCAATAAATGGTCTGGGGCTCTTAACTTCTTCATATATGGAGTTATTATGAAAATATCTGCTGTCTTGAAATACTGGGGACCCAGGCTTTAGAGTCACGTGATGCACCCGAGTGGCTGTTGTTTGTCGAGTTAGTGGAATCGCTTGACTGTGGTGCAATTGTCAGTTTTAGAGTGCTTTTCTGAGCCATTTTCCTCTGCAGAAGCCCCCATGCTGGCATCATTAAGCT
The DNA here is from genome assembly GCA_016490735.1 of Pachyseris speciosa. Classification (NCBI taxonomy): domain Eukaryota; kingdom Metazoa; phylum Cnidaria; class Anthozoa; order Scleractinia; family Pachyseridae; genus Pachyseris; species Pachyseris speciosa. The sequence goes on along the minus strand of JAEMWC010000564.1, from coordinate 241,698 downwards.
AGAATGTGGGTAAAGGCAAGCCTTTGAAAGAAACCAGAGGTGAGAGGCGGTTTTATGTTGATGGAGATGCCAAACACGCTCTGTTGTGATGATGGTGGCTCGATATGGAACCTGTCTCTCTTGTCTTTCTGCAAGTGGATTCGGGGAGCTAACGAGGCAATGTGGGCTAGTTCTGACCGCTAAAAATACTCATCGATGCAACATTTTGCTGGTAGCACCGGGTGGCTCAGCACTTATCGAAAAACTATGTAATGAACTGAAGGAGAGTTCTATGCTCGCGGCGTGGTTACAGTTCCCAGAATTCTTTTCGGCCGTGAACGAGTCCAGTTAAGACACACAAGATTGGATCTCACACGGGCTGAAACGTGGCAGGCACCAAATGTGAGAGAAACGTTTCATAGCTGATAATAAGGAGAGAGCTTGAGGTTTGCTGTAAATGTAGAATCTTGATATTTGGGCAGTTTTTCTTATTAAAAAGTTGGCCACAAAAATGTGTAAATTTTGGTGTTATTCTCTGGCCAAAAAACAAGCATTTTGGGCTTTGCTGTTAAACGATCGGTGATATGCAGCGGAATTCTGGTATTGTAGTCGTTATTTTTAGCTTTAATGATTGCTAAAACACAGTTGGTCCTATTCACACAATTATTATAACGTTCTGACAAACTTTAAACAAGAAATAAACCATAAAAAGGAAGCAGTATTTATCATCACATATGTGTGACGTTGGATGGAAAAGAGTTAAAGAGTGCTGTACGGGTCCGAAAATGATCCCAGAACCGCAAATGATCCCGGACCGCAAATGATCCCCAAAATGGACCGCAAATGATCCCAATCAAAAAATAAGGAATGGCATGGATTGATATAAAAACTACACACACAAAAAAAACACGTTTTCTCATTTTTTTTCCGTTTTTAGTAGAAAATCTGTGATATTGCGTGACGTTTTGTCTGTTTGTTGACTTCAGGACACCGGTTGCATAGTACAGTAGTTGTTGATGAAAAGATGCATGTTGTGATCGTGGACTGCGAGTTTCGCTTCATGTCTTCTGTTTATTGTGTTGAACATCCTAGCACGTTCGAGAACATGCTTAATCGGATTTCATTTCGTCACCTCACTTATCACTACAGTTATTTATTTGATGTAACCTCGTTCAAATGAATGATATTAAATACATCTCGATCAGCGGATTCCTAGAGAAACGTAAATAACAATAATTTGCGGAACTTAGCGTCGTCCTCAATTTCTACAACATCTATACTGTCGGGTATATGATCAACGCTTTGGTGCACCTGCCGGATTTCGGTGAAAATCGAGCATCTAAATCAATTGTACAACAAAGATATACGGAGAGTTAAAATACACACATGCCCGTAAAAAGAACTGAAAATTCCGCAATATATTTCATTACGGCGTTTGAAATAAAAGTCTTTTGTTCACTGAGCACTTTCATTTTTAAAAAATTGTACCAAGAGTATTAGAAGTGTTTCTTCCTCACATTCATGGGTGATCAGCCGACTGGCCTGAGACAAGCGAGAAACGCGGTGATGTAGTTGAAATCGGAACAGGGGTCAAAGATCATCTGAAACTTGTCACCGCCGTGTGAGCATTAGCTGTTCCTCCCACGCGCTCGAAAAATGGCTACATTGCCTTGTTGTAGCTTCATTGGTATCATTTGTGAGCGTTCTTGGAGTTACTAAAGAGAAGAACAAAATTGAAGACCTCTAAAGACGGAAGGAAAAACGAGATAGGTTTGGATCCTGGTGTGATAACATCGATTGACTGCTTTACATCAGTTGCACAAATTGGCCGTTTTTATGCTAGAGACGTTCAGACACATTTAACGTCTGAGACGTTAAAGTAGTCTGGTATAAAAACGTGACGCATAAAAGTAGAGGACCTAACAGAAAAAAAAACATCCCCCCCCTAAAAAAAAGACTGGGTTCTATTCTCGGAGGACAACAGGTACGAGTGAACTCGGCGCCAAAAGCGTGAATGTACGAACAAATAAACATGGCGGAATTGCAGCTTCAGAAGTCTCATTCTCGGCGTCGTCTAGAAAGACAAGAAATGGAGTTGCAAATGTTTTTGACAAAGAAAACCAGTCGAGGAAGCTGCATTTTCAGGCGATGGACGAGGAAATAGATATGGCCGAAGCACTTGGCTTGTGTGCCGTGGCGACCAAGAAGAGCAAGGAAGGAACGCAGTGCTGATTAACAAGACAAGACAAGACATTTATTCCATAATATTGACTGTACAATTTCTTGGCACGCAGTTGGCCAAAAACGCTAGTCGTGGCGTGCCAAATTAATTCTATTACAAATCAGATATTATAGATAATAAAAAAAGCAAAGAAAAAGGGGAGAAAAATATGTGTAAGTCAAAGGAGTTCAGGGCAAAATGCGTGCCAGTTAGGTCATCCCGTTTTTATACTAAACGCATTTAACGCACTTAAATGAATACGTTAAATGCGTCTGTCTTATTTACAGTTTTTATACTAGACGTTAAAGTCGTCTCGAGACGACTTAAACGTCTCAGACGACTAGCATAAAAACGGCCATTGTGTCTGATTGTGTGACCACGTTTACCTTTTTAAAATAAATGATGATAGTCGTGAGCCATGATTTAAGGTTTTGATAAAAATAATCGCAATTCATGCCAATTCCCTTTCCATACCATTTCACTATCCATACCATTCCTTATTTTTTGCTCGGGATCATTTGCGGTCCAATATGGTGCAATATGGGGATCATTTGCGGTCCAATATGGTGCAATATGGGGATCATTTGCGGTCCGGGATCATTTGCGGTCCAATTTGGGGATCATTTGCGGTCTGGGATCATTTGCGGTCCTGGGATCATTTGCGGACCCGTACAGTGCACTCGGATTTTCGTAACTAAAACGTGGCCTAAAAGATTCTCAATTGGGAAATCATAGCCCCTGAGGCTTTCGAAAAGGTCGCAATTGCTGTTTTTTTTTTTTTCGGAAAGAAAATAGTTCCCTGGAAAGTTCGTGGAAATTCATTTCAGATTGCATTTTTCAAAGGAAGATTTTGTTCCCTAACATGTCCGGGCAATTAAAATTTCAGCTAGGGAATTCGAACAGATGAACTTATTCTAGCGTATGAAAACATCACTTAAAACAGACTTCAAACACCCGAAGGTACTTAAAATGCCTTTCTACAGCTTTTGGCTGATTTGCCTCGTTGGGTGCCCCTGATGACTGAGCACGATCCACAGAAGAGTGACGACTTGCACATAAACGTTCCAAGAGCACCCTCAACGCTGAAGGTATGAAAACAAGCAATACCAAGACAATATGTCTCAGTCAATTTCCAAGAGCTCGCGGAGCAGAAATAAAGATAATCAAGAAAGTTTAGAGGGTATAGAATGTCAAGTTGAAATTGGCCAGCTTAGGCCCAGGAACAGGCAGTCAAGTTCCCAGAAAACAAGTGCCCTTAGCAAGCTTGGTCCGTTCCTTGATGACAATCGTGTACTCTGAGTTGAAGGTTGTTTGAAGCATTCTGATCTTCCTCCTGCAGCCAAGTACCCAGCAGTCCTCCCCAAAAAGGGACATGTAACCAGCCTAATTATTTCCCACTGGGCATGTTAATGTAAACATCAAAGACTGGGAATGACGTAGAAAAGAGTTACATCCTCTGATCATTGGTGAGGTGTCAGTGATATCTGATCACATTGCACGTGTGTGGTTTGCCGGAAGTTGAGAGGGGTGTAGAGCAACAGAAGGTAGCGGACCTCCCAGAGTCGTTGCAAGGCGCATTTGAAAACCTTGTTGAATATACGCGGTAGAAATGAATATTTATTGTTTTATTAATATTATTGTTTTATTAATATTATTATTATTATTATTATTAGTAGTAGTAGTAGTAGTAGTAGTAGTAGTAGTAGTAGTAGTAGTAGTAGTAGTAGTATCGAGTTCAGTCAGCTCCACCATTTGGATTACTTTGGTCCTTGGTACGTTAAAGAAAGGGGATCTCGGCTCAAGTGGTGTTTTTTACACGCATGGCATCCAGAGCTGTCCACCTTGAGGTTTTGAATTTCCTAACTACAGATTCCCTCATCAACGCATATCGCCCGCATTGTTGATCGGTCGCGGCCCATTTCGCAGATTTAAAATGAAGACTGAGTGAAACTTAACTTAGTTTGCTTTTTAGTCGTTTCATTTCTGTGTACATGTGTAAATTACCAGTGATTGGTGAGTTACCATCAGGTGACTTGGTTTCGGTGTTTCATTTCGTTCATTTCGTTACTGTTTGTTGCGTTACGTAATGTAATATGATCGATCCTCTTGGTAGAGTTATCGCTAGAACGTGCTCCTCAGTAAAATATTTCTGTTGAGATAAAACCGCTGTTCTTCGCAGAGAAAGAGGACAGAGTTTGCCATAAAAGTCCGGTTAAATTGAGCCTAACTGAACTCATTTTAGAAACCTGTCGCCGTTATAGAGTAATTCGGGACCTTTACATTTGAGTGGTGCGAGTACGAGATTGCGCACGAGTACAACTTTTCAAATCTGGTTCGCGTGCTTTACATAATCGCTTCGAACATAGATGTTGCTCTACAATCTCCTGCTTTTAAGCAATAAGGAACAGTGAGGATTCCGTGGAGGTGAGAGGTTTGAAGTTTGAAAGTTGTACTCGTACTGGATCCCGTAGTCATACTCAAATTTAAAAGAAATAAGCAAAGGACCGCCAACAATAATGTTGATAGCTTACGTAGGATCTACAAGAGATCTAATCAGCCAAAAGAAACTGAATATGACAAATACAACGCTGATACTACGTGAAAACAGTTCACTTTTGCGAGACACCAACATAACTGAAACTCGATAACGTAGGGCTGTAACCGTGGACAGCTGTTTCACCCTTCTTAGGGCTCGTCAGCACGGCGTAACAAACTATGATGACGTTAGCTTCAGGCCGACGTAAAGTAAGTTGCACAGTTGACCCGTTCACGATATCAAGTTCCGTACCTTGGACTCTCTTGTCATCCGAATCACGCGCTGCCGCATTTATTTGTGGAAAGGTGTCAAGTTGCACGTTTGTTCATTGAAAGCGCAAACGTGAAAATGAACCATGACCTTTATTGAGTAAATCCAAGGAGGGAGAGACGCATGCGCATCATCTACGACTTTTTTTAGCCAGGATTCAAGCCACAAGAGAACGGGAACGGGGAGAAGACTGGGACTAGTGAGCGAAGCAACAAAACAAACTCAATCGGCATTCATAGCAAGTAGCATAGTAGGCACCGAATTAGCCTCTTTTTGGGGGAGGAAGACGCTAACGATGAACTCATGATTAAAATGCGGAGGAATCTCATTAATTTGCGTAGGAATGCATTAACGCCAATGACGTCATAGGGTATCGTCTTGATATCATGAATAAAATGCGCTGGAATCTCGTTAGCGTGCACAGGAATACATTAAGATCATGAATAGGCATCTCTGTAAGAGTCCCGAACAATAACGAGAACGTCGAACCTTATACAAAATGGATAAAGGTCAATCATCCTCTTGAAAGTCGTGTCGGGAAGTTTCTCTTTACTGCAAAAACAATTACACTTTCCCTCCTCATTTTGTATTGTTTTCCCTCTTCCTCCTCTTCGTTTCTATGGTTCCCCTCCTCCTCCTCCTCCTCCTCCTCCACCACTGAGAAATGCCTTGAGAAAGACCAGTTCCGCCCTGGCGAAGGTTTCCACACTCCCTCATTCCGCTCTTATACCGCTGAAATGGCTTGAAAAGCATATCATTTGGGGTATACCTATAGGGCGTTTTGCAAGGGAATACCCTTCCCATACTTCCCCATAGATACACATACAGACACCCACACCGTCACACAAACAAGAAAACATGCTAACCACCCAAACTCAACTTGACGTTAATATTTTTTGGGGGGGGGGGAGGGGCTGGGGAGTGCTCTAGAACTCTCTGGAGAAACAAAAAAAAATTGTACTAATCGGAAGATTTCTTTACTAGCATTCAATTGAAAGCATGATTAACACAACTATAACTCAGATAGGTATTGCTATGTCAGATGATTAAGGTGCTATGGTACCCTAGAAAATGTATGGAAATCATAGCTCTTTTACTAAAAGTGAGTTGGGGCGGGGTATTAAATCCCTTATTTCTCCAAAGATTTTGACGGAGGACTGGGTATTGGTATGCTCGTATCTTGTCACGTGATAGCTGATCACGTGGCTATACTCGGCTCATTTGAACTCGCTCTCTGGTCGGCCGAATCATTTACAGAATTTACCTTGGAATGTGTCAAAATTGCCCTTAATTACTGTGTTTTGGGTCATTTGCTGGTGCCGGAGCTCATTATCAAGGGCTGAGAAGGCTTAAACCTTGCCAATTCCAAAGAACCGCTTATTGGCACTGCGAATACAACAAACGTTGTTCGAATGCTTGCTTGAATCTGCTGACAGTTTGTTGTTCGTGGACAAGGGGCCTAAAAGCAGATGTGCCTTGTCTCACCGGGCTCCACTCTTCACTGGCGGAAGTTTCATTGAATGCTGAAGGTGCCCGAACAACTTTTGGTGCAGGATTGAAGACTGGTCTGAGACTTAAAAGAAAATGGTAAATTGTTTCGGAAGAGCCTTTCCCGCTCAAAGATATGTGGACTCTCCCAGGATGAAACGGGGGCAGATTCTTGCTTTTGGCTGCTTGGTTGAGATTGCTGATAAAAAGGGAGCTGAGAGAGCTATTGTTTGCCTTTTTCCCTCAAATTTCCTCTTTATTCTGGAAGCAGAAGAGCTGTTTTGTAATGTTTACTCTCTGAATAAAGGATTCAGTCGTAAAAATGATTTGTTCAGACTGCTCGTTTGCGAGGTAAGATTTTCATTTAATTTATGCACTAGTTTTGAGCTGATATGTTGTTTACATCCCATCTGTACGCTATTACTTTGCTGGAGAAGTGCACTGTCATGTCTGTTTGATTTTTTCCCCTTTTCTCCATGTGTAACAAACACTTTTGCTGTGTTATTGCTGGAAAAGATGGCAAAACCTGACCACAGCAATTTTTTTCGTGACCCTATGCAGGTTTGAAATTTGAAACGGGCATGGAATTTGTAGATGGCAACAATTATTTACTTTTCATGAATTTACTTTTATCAGTTTTTTAGGGGCCAAATTAGAAGTACACAAACCTTCTATGCAATGAACTAAAATAAAGCCAATCTGTTGAATTGTTCTTTCATAACATTTGAAAAATTGATGGTAGGTATAGGCAGAAAACACCCATTTTTGGCAAAGTGAAACTTTGAAGATTTTTCTCTCTGCAAATAACAAGAGTCAGTCCACAAGTTCAGGCTCATATCATAGATCTATACAAAGATAATTGGTAAAAAATTGTTTCTTGCCTCACTGACAAAGCATTTTTGCTCATTTCTTGTTAACGAGGAAGCACTATTAAAGACATCTGACAAAAGCTTGTTCTGTTACCATGGCAACAAGAGACTCAAACATCATTGTGTTTGTCATCATTCATGGCAACGAGCTGCGTGATGGTGGTTTCTCCTGCATGAGCTTGATTTTTGGAGAAAAAAGTAGTCTAGGGTACCATAGCACCTTAAGATAACTTTAAGTTCAGAAATGAAAAACATGGCTCTGTTGAAACCGGCTAAAAAATGTATGCAGACCTATCCGTCTGCTCCGTCGGCCATTGTTTGTACGTGCAAAAAGCAAAGCAAACAAATAAATGATGGTGATTAAATTAAGCGGAGTTCAATTTGGCGTGAAATCATAGACGTGATTTCATAAAATTGCGCGAGCTCGATGGACCAAAATTGCACGACGCGAAGTTCAGTTACCACTTTATTACACCCAGTTTGAAATATCTTTACATATATATTTAGCCGAGCCTAAAAGCGCGCAGCTCCACGATTACTATTATTATTATTATTTTTACTGCCAGCGAGCAACTTCGCATGGCTTAATTGGCTGTTTCAGGTCCAAACTGTCCGATTTGACTTGTCCGATTATAAATACTTGCAATATAATCGGACAGTTTAGCAGCCAATAAAAATTTAGACTTTCATGCCATTAGACAATAAACTTTAATTACCTACTCCATGCTAGCCAATCAAAATCAAGGAAAACTTCTTAATTGAGCAGATTGACAGGTCCAGATGGAAAACAAACATGGACAAAATTAACTGCTCCAATGACTTTTATTCAGCTGTGTTTTCCTTAGATTTTGATCACAACCTTTTGACCAGAAGCCCATGTGCTCTTACAAAAATAAATATTTCCTGAGTTTCTCGCATTTTGTTATTGAGACAATTGGTAATCAGTCTTTGTATCATACAATTAAGGGGTAATCGTGCTCGTAATTCCTCCCGCAATACGCTCGGCTAATTTGAAATCACTCGCCTGAGTACTCCTTGAATTGTACTCCACTCAGTCCTATTACAATTACTTATTATTATAATATTTATTAATAATTGGGCGACTTTGTTATCGTCGTCAGGCCGCGTGCGTACGCGCTCATGAGCAATTTTCCGTTAGCCATGATTACCATGAGGAAAGCAATTCATGGGTTCCTATAGACTGCAACACTCTAAGGTTATTATGAGGATGGTGCTCCGCTTGGCAGCAATTCGGGCCGCTGGAGCTCCACTAATCATTTATCTATGAGATTTGCTAGCTTAGTATTATTCTAAGTTCAGTTTGACGGGTTAAAAAAGGATGCGATTTAGAGCAAAAACAATACACAGTGCGCAAAAAATAGTGTGATTCATGAATAAATCGCGCCGTTGAGAACTAATTGCAAGGATCACCAGTGATTTCGAAATGGGTGTAATCAGTAAAATCAAGATTCAGTGAGGCTTTGCGGATTTCCTTTTCCAGGCAATAAACCTTCAAGCACTATGGGACTCCCTTCAGGATGGCATTCCTTTCGTAGAGTGTCTTAAGTTGTCTGACTGTCTTCTGTTAGTTCACCTCTTTGCCTTCGGCCTTCCACACTGTTACGCAGACCATAAAACAAGTAGATTGACAAGCCTGAAGAAAAAAAAAAAAGGCAAAGGTTTTTACAATTACTAGTGTCTGCGGACTATACTAGCTAACCTTTGATCAGGCGCTCGTGTTTGGGGTGGGGGATGCAAGAAATAGAGAACGCCTGATCGCAGGTTAATAACTAGAGTCCTCAAGAAACAATCATTCCACAACAAATTGGTGGAGAAGACCATTGTCCAGGGAACCAATGATATACTCGGAGGAAACTCCAAACGTGGGAAAATGGTCGAGACTAGGTGTAGAAGTGAACTCTAGAATTAAATGTCCACTTGCTCTACAGTTAGGTGTAAGCTTAGGGCTAGTTTCAGGGTAACAGTTAGCGTTAGGTTCAGGCAAGAACTGAAAGAAATGATGTATCCATGCCACAACCAGTTGCAAAACTACTTGAGACGGTTCACTTAACTCCTACTGAAGAGAGGTTCCCCCCTCTCCCCCACCCCCACTTTATCAATGATGATGGACCACACTGTTGTTTCGTACAAAATGCGATACCAAGCAACATTGATTAAGGGAGAGGGGGGAGGGGAGTCCTGCCTGTCGTGCAGTAAATGTCAAAGGAGAGTATTAGAAGAAGAGTGAGTTTTTCATCGGGAGTGTCTCAACATTTCTGCTACTGGTTGCAGTCGCATGGCACCACTGAACTAAAAAAACATTCTCTTGAACCTATAACAGTCTTTGGCGTTTCTTTAGACACAGGTCACGGTAGCACGCTGTGGGATTACGTACCAAACATGGCAATAATTAATAATTATTCACCGAAGTGGGGGTGAATTGTGGTGGATGTTTACCGAGCCGAAGCGGCGAGGTAAATATTCACCACTTTCACCGACACTGAGGTTAATAATTGTTTTAGTGTATACCACACAAGCTGAATAATTAGCGGACCAAAACATTACTTTATGTGTGACAATATACCGACAAGCGGTCGGAAATTGTAAAAAAATATTGTGTGAAAGTAGACTTACCAATTGCCATCCAAACAGCAAACCGTATCCACGTCCAAAAGGACAGCTTCAAGATCAAGGAGACGTTGATGAACACTGAGACAAGTGGAAGCACTGGAATACATGGGACCATGAATGGCAAAGGCGTCTTGTTCTGGGGCAACCAAAAAAGGAGCGTGGTGCAGCCAATTAGTAACAAGCTAATCAGGGTCAGAGCTAGAATGGCCCACCATTCAGTCAGGGATAAAGCTTGGGAACCCCAGATGATCAACGCGCTTAGCCCCATGGAACCAATACAACTTACGCCTATGGCTACCAGCGCTAGTTTGGCGGTTCTTTGTGAGGGCTGTCGGGTTTTGTTTATCCATAACAGCGGGGAATCTTCTCCGGCGTTGTCATTTCCATTAAGTTTGGCACCCAAGTTAGCTACCGGTATATTTTCTTTGACGAAGCCCATGGTTTCTGGCTGGTATCTCAGAATCAAAATGCAAACGGCAACAATGGTGTAGGCCAGCAGTGTGCCGATGGACATCATCTCCACCAAGGCGTGCACGTCAAAAATGAAGGCAAGAATTGCAGAGAGCACACCTGATATCACTGTAGCAATCAATGGTACCTCTGTCTTTGGATTAACTTTGGCGAGGAATCTGAAAAAGTTGTGTATCATAATTGATATAAATCTTATGTTTCAGCTAAGCAGGAAGAGGCGCTTTGGTGAAGAAGACATAATTAATTCCAAACATTTATTGCACTCGTTTTCGCCGTGTGACTTAAGAGCTGTTCTCTCAGGAGCAAAATCAAACCAAACATAGACCGTGCACATGGTATGTGACGATAATCCGATTAAATGGGAAGCTGAAAAACACAACCTGTGGCAAACACGGGACTACAGGCGTACGGGGGCTGTGACCCCGATTTGATTTCACTTCAGTTTTGTCTGGCTTAATGTTAGACTTGCTTCAAACCGAAATTAATAGTTTTGGCAGCTATCAAAACAACCGCGTTTGCTATGAATATTTAGATACACCTTACTTGAAAATGAGGCCATCGCTTGCCATAGAGTACAGCATTCTGGGTAAAGGTACGAGCGCACCCAGTAGAGATGACGTCAATCCGCAAAGGGCTCCGATAGCGATGATATATTTAGCCCAGGGGGCTCCTTTCATGGCGAATACCTTAGGTATTGTTCCACTTCCAGGGAGGGTACTGTAGGGCCACATCAGGGTTAACACAGTTGATACTCCGAAATATGCCAGGAAGCAAATACCTGTGAAGAGAAATGAAATGAACGAAAAATAACCTTAATTTAAAGAGGGTAACACCTATTACTATGAAAGTATTCTTCCTAGTGGCCCTCTGTAAATCAACTCAACTCAACTCAACTCAAATCAAATGAAATCAAATCAAATGTTAGTTTTTGGCGAGAGGGGAAAACCGGAGTACCCGGAGAAAAACCTCTCGGAGCAGAGTAGAGAACTAACAAACTCAGCCCACTTATGACACCGAATCCGGGAATCAAACCCGGGCCACATTGGGGGAAGGCGAGCGCTCTCACCACTACGCCAACCCTGCTCCCCAGATTTACTTTGACTTACAATCTCACTCTCTTTACAATTATTCCACCTATCAAGATTCTGATCCTCCAGGACGTTTGTCACATGGGCCTAGTTTAATGGCCTAGGCTCCCACGAGTCTATTGTGCTCAGTGGTAGAGCATCCCAACTAATCATTGGGAGGTCATAGGCTCGATTCCTATTGTGAGAGCGCGAAATTCTTTTTCCGAATTTTCGTGTGACAGTGTTGATGAAATCACTTCTTGGAAAGAATATTGTCAAGTTGAAATTGTGGGGCGAGCGAAAGACACGCGCGCGCTCGAAGCTGCGACGAGACGCGACGCGAGGGGAGCGTCGAAATTAGAGACTAGCGCAGTCTAGTTGAAAAACGTAAATGCTAACCAAGGCCTGCTTGGAAAAAATGACTTATCATCACAATCAGAGCTAGTAGACAAAGTTCTTTTTAATCAAAATAATGGAGGAGTTCATTTAAAAAAAAGAAGATAAAGAAATACTGACCCAACTGAGGATCGTATTTTGCATACTTGAATTGGTTGTCTCGAGATCACGCTGGTAGAAGAAAAATTATCGCTTTTCAGTTTATGAAGAACAAAGGTCAGTTTAGGTTCTTTCCTTCTCCTAAAAAAAGATTTTGTCATACAATTTCACGAGTTAGAGCACGAGACCGTACATATGGCTGTGTTTCAAGAAAAAAAAAAAGTTGGAGCAAATATAACCAAAGCAGTAAATCAAAGGAAAGACAATGAAAAATGAAGGATCGAGGAGATAAATAAGAAAAAAAGAAAGAAAAAGAAAAAAAGAAAAATAAAAAGAAAAGAAAAGAAAAGAAAAGAAAAAATAAACAGAAGTAGATCTAATTCCCCGTTGCAATACTATAACTTTATTAAGGAATCCTAACTGGTTTATTTTCCTTAGTAGCAAACGTGCCTCACGGAGAATTAAAATCTAAGGCTATGAAATACGTTTTCAAACTTACCAAGAGCCAAGACAATTGAGATGGGTATTGCTGTACTTGGGTTCCGTGCTTCCTCTCCAGTAGTTGCGATCACATCAAAGCCAACAAATGCATAAAAACATGACGCTGCACCAGCCATCACTCCAGACATTCCATACGGCATAAAATCACTGGACCAGTTTTTTGGCTCGGCATAGCACGCTCCTACACACACTATGAACAGGATTACGAATATGTTGATACCAGTGACAAGGGTCATAAACTGTGACGTTTTCTTAATACCGGTGACCAGAATAATGGTTAATATGAGAACTATCAGCACGGATAGCAAGTCCGGATATTCTGCGAAGGCTGTAACATGCATCTCACCAATGGCGGAGATGGTAAAGTTTCTAATCTTGTCATCGAAAAGAGAATCCAAGTACGAGCTCCAGCCCCTCGCCACTGAGGATGTCCCTATAACATATTCCAAGACTAGATTCCAACCGATCACAAAAGCGCACAGTTCTCCAATGGTCACGTAGCTGTAGACATAAGCAGAGCCGGCCTTAGGGACGCGGGCACCGAATTCAGCATAGCATAGGCCAGAAAGAACAGAGGCAATACCGGCGATCAAAAATGAGATGACGATACTTGGGCCTGTGAGATGACGAACGACGTCTCCTGCTAGCACATATACTCCTACTCCAAGCGTGCTTCCAACGCCTAGAGCAGTTAGGTCAAATACTGATAGGCAGCGGTTCAGTTGGGTTGAAGTCAAGGTGTTTCCGTCAAGAACTTTTTTGCGAGCAAATGCTTTGTAGATGGGACCCATCACGTACAGTACCCCCTTGCTTTAGAACCAATAAACTACAGTTGACTTACATATAATCATGGTTTGACTTGTTTGTTAAAGCAAGTCAAGACACGTTAGATGTTAAATTACTGGGGGTCTAGATCACGCTACTTTTAAATGATTCACGTCACTTTAAAAACGCTTCCGCGAAGTCCATTTTTGCGAAGTTAAGTTACACAGAAATGGTTCATAAAGAAAAAAAGACATCCTGAGAAAGTCAAATTTTACGGAGGAACGTGATTCTGTACTGCAGTGCTTGAAGACGAGATGTTCTGGTCAACGACCAGTTTGCAAGTAAAGGCTTTGAGAAAATTTCCCAGGACGCACGGTTCCTGGGCCAGATGGAAAATCTACCAGTTGTTAATCACGCGACCAATTTTGATATAAATCACGCTTAACCTTGGCATTTTCATGCGTGTATAGCTTTGCATCGCAGGGATGATAATTTCTAGAATTTTTTTTAAATCAAGCATATTTATCTCCGGTTTTGCTGCGTTTTCAAAGTGAATTTGTTCATGCATAACTGAGTTGTATTGCCGATTCTTACAGGGATTGTATCTACGCAATTTAAAACGAGAGCCTGGAAAAGGCCACAGACAAAAAGAAAATCGAATATCACGCGCATAAAAAGCTTTTCGTCTCGTACACTACGTTATCTCTTAGTACCGTCTGAGTGTTTTAGGGACTCTGAGTGCCAAAAAAGCAACACAGTTGTAATTATTTCAGTCAAATGACATCAAGAGACCACGAAGAAAAGGTTAGAGTGTCTTACTTTATTCCGCAATTCATCAATTAAATTCTTTCATTTGTGATATGCACGTGCGTGTGACGTCAATTTGGAGACTGCCCGCTTATCCGATGCCGGATAAGGTGGTGTGTTTAATCTGTTCTAAGACAAAAGCATGCTATTTAAAAGCAACAAAATAATGTTTAAATGTATATTAAGTGTAACTTAAATTAAAACTTTCCCTCATTGCTTCAGAGGCGATAACGTACGTAATCATTTAAAATTATCTGTGAGGTGACTACTCCGCACTGACAATTTTCGGTTTGCGTTTTCAGCCACACAGACTGAATGATATTAGGCAAAGCGCGCTTTATACATTGAACAAAAATCACCGGTACAATTTTTCGGTATTTTCGCTGGTCAAATGGAACGCGTCCGACCACGTCCCAGAATTCGAGGTCACGTGCATTGACATGATGGAGGTGCTTCATCCGCTATTTATTGTTTCTTCGCTTGTCCACGTGAGCTCACGCTCGGAACTTTGCCCGTTCCCGGAAATCTCAAAAACTGATTTTGGTCGAATGGAAAGCGCCCAAGACCTTTGAGTGAGTGTCAGTCGAATGGAAATGCAAAATACAGTGTACAGTAAGAAGCTAGCCAGTGTCCGTAAAGTGAGACGAGTTGTAAGCTTGTATGAAAGTGTGTCGATTTTTTTAATAATAATAAAAAATAAAAATTATTAAAACTGATGACAACTCTTAACAAAATCTTGCGCACTCTTGTGTACACTTTCAGCAAACATAAAGTTTTCGTATTCAAATTGTTGTAGTAGAAGGTTAAACATGTTTAACCTGAAACTTTAAAATATTTGTAAAAAGTAATGTCGGGCTCAGCTTCCAAAAAATGTGACAAAAAAAGCTAGCCTAATTGAAAACTTGCTTTATAAATAGTCTAAACATCGTATCAGTAAGTATAAATGATGTCGATTAGAAACTAGAAACACTTCTTGGCTCAGTATTCCTGGCTTTGGCTAGAGTTACCCAGAAATAGCTTTCTCAATGCCTTAACGAATATTTGCATGTCCCTTTTCAATATCTACGTCAAAGTCCGACAATTCTAAATGGACTCTCCTGGAAGCTCTCGCGAACCTCTTAAGCAAAGTAATGCTGATCTCAGCAACGCAAAGGACACTCGTACCCTGAGCCATGACATGGTAGTAGTCGCATAAATTTCGGCCTTCTTTGTAGAACCTAGCTCAGCAAGTGTGCTATGGTATCTTTTACATACCACCGCCATTCCGCCTATCTTGCTGAAAACTAATGGCGTGAATTTAGCTTGTTCTACTTCTAACACTCGCCGACTAGCGTACTGGCGCTTCTTTCGTGCTTCCTGAATATCTTGTCTGGATCCATATCTCTATAGGAGTCTGCATTTGGGTGGCAAACTCTCACATAAAAGAAAGTCGACCTCTGCCTCTCCCAAAATCCCCAACAAATATATCCAGTCGCGCATCAGGGGCGGTATTAGCTCCCCTATAGTCAACTCTTCTCCTGTGATGTCTTTCAAAACTGGCTCGATTTCGACATCATTGCACACCATGCGAAGCAGTTCCGCCTCGGCGTTGGATGATAAGACCGCCTCGTTTGCATATCATAGCGCGATCCACATTGAAGATGTCGCCGCAAACACAAACAGAGGGCGTATCAGGAACTTCCCAGTCGTACCTGAGTCTCACAGTGCCGTCTCGAAACTCACTCTTGTTTAAATCAAAATTCATATCTCTAATTGGCAAAACAGTAAGCCAACTAGAAGTACCTTTCTGAGTGGCAAGGTCCACAGCTCTCAAAGTCTTTCCAGAAATCGAGCCCTTGACCTCATCACGTTATTCCTACAGGTATTGATTCTTCACTTGGCCCATCTCCCGTTGCACTACGTGTATTCCATTTTTGTCTGGTGGCTCATGCGTCTGTGATTCTATCTGTTGGGCAAATGGAGCAGATATATTAGCTGATGCTACATACTCTAAGGCTGCTACTTGACCCGGGTTTATTAGGCCTATGCTTCCCATTCTCACTGGCAGCGCCAGCAGCTCACGCTCAGCTTGTGTACAGTTGTGACCTGTAATGGACGGTATTAGGGCATCAGCTACTGCGCACTCCAGTGGTGCGAGTAGATCTTCTATACCAGGCAGTTCTCAAAAAATACGTCCAGCGGTGTTTTATAATCCAAACGTGAACGCTGCCTAGCAAGCCTGGGGCTGCGACAAGGCAAACTCGGCCAATTTTGTCACCTGCCCCACCCATTCCTCGAATTTACCGTTGACGTACTGCTCAAGATAAGACCTGGAGCCCCGCCCCGCACCGAGGTGCTTCCGTCCTTCTGTGGTGATGTTAATTGCTGTTTCTTCAAAGATGGTCCTAGCGGTCTCCTCCTTATCAGGATTCGTAACAAGCCAGTATTTTCCGGTGTCAGGATAGTATTATAAGTCCGGTCCAGCCATCGTCTGCTAACCACACCCTGATGTTCTGTAGCGATCCATGTGTTGTTGTGCACCCTGTCGCATCATCTGCAAACCAATATTGTTTGGCTTGACTCACTGCCTCTAAGCGAGAGATGAGCAACTGTAGACTGAGAGCATACATGCACATTGCTAAGGTATCGCCTTGCCTCTTCGAGTGTTCTTCCAACATCCCAAGTGGTTTATAGCTGTTTATCAGCCTATAAACCATAGAAACTTGTGGTATATTGCTTTTATATAATAATCCACAAGACACGCGGAATTTCCATGAGTTTACTGGAACAATAAACCATAGCTGATTGACCAATCAGAGCGCACGCATTGATTTTGTTATTATATAATCACTAACAAATATTCCGGTTATACACTGATAAAACCTCGTTATTCTGAACTGAACTCCCTAGCTTTGGGAACCGGCGCAATAAAAATTCAAAGATCTTGAATATATTTCCCTGCACAAGGATTTTCATCGAGCTGAAAAGTAACTGTTTTTATTGGGAATCTGACTGCCCGGGATTTAAAGTCCAGTGCCCTAACTCACTCCCCCTCCTCCTTCTCCCTGAAAAAGATGGTCACGTACGCCAGCGGTGATCTAAGGTAAAATGTAACATGTTTCTTTCCGTTGGAATATCTGTTCCGAAATTTGATTGTAAGTTACACAACCCTCCTCGATTAGCTTTGCTACATGCGGGTTGTGTATTTTATATCATAACTTATTGAAATAAAGTGAAAGTGAAGTGAAAAGTGAGAAATTGGAAGTAATAAGCAAAGGACCGCCAACGATAATGCTGTAAAACGTAGGATCTACAAGAGATCTAATCAGCCAAAAATTAAATCGAATATACATGTAACAAGCAAGGCTGATACTACGTGAAAAAAGTTGACTTTGCGAGACACCAACATGACCGAGACTCGATAAAGTAGGGCTACAACCATGGACAGCTGCTTCGTCCTTATTGGGACTAATCGGCATGGTGTAGCAGATTTAAAAGACGCCAGCTCAATGCGAGCGCCAATAAATTGCACAATGAACCCGTTCACGATATCAAGTTCCGTACCTTGGACTCTCTTGCCATCCGATCCACGCGTTGCCACACCACGTAGCCCGGATAGCAAGGAATCCAAGTGTCACGATGGCTTCTCGCAAAGAAAAATGTAGATTGGCCAATACCAATCTTAACATAAAAACACATGGACAAAACCATGCTAAAAATTACACAGCATATCGGATCTATAAAGACCTACGGTCCAAAAAATACAGTGAAGTGAAAGTAATAAGCAAAGGACCGCCAACGATAATGCTGTAAAACGTAGGATCTACAAGAGATCTAATCAGCCAAAAATTAAATCGAATATACATGTAACAAGCAAGGCTGATACTACGTGAAAAAAGTTGACTTTGCGAGACACCAACATGACCGAGACTCGATAAAGTAGGGCTGCAACCATGGACAGCTGTTTCGTCCTTATTAGTCCCAATAAGGACGAAACAGCTGTCCATGGTTGCAGCCCTACTTTGTCGAGTCTCGGTCATGTTGGTGTCTCGCAAAGTCAACTTTTTTCACGTAGTATCAGCCTTGCTTGTTACATGAGAAATTGGGACTGAAGGTAAATTCTGGCGAAAGTGCTCTTGGTCTTTTCGCAGTTATACCAGTCCGGTTCTCTCTTGAGGAATAACCACAAGGAAAAGCAACATGGACGAGTTCAATTTTGATTTTGCTAGTTTTCTTTAAAAGAAAACCTTATTTCACGTTTCACAAGTGAAACCACGGGTGGACGCACCGAAGAAACACTGAAGAGGAGCTTCTTTCAATATGCTCATTATTGGGCCTTTCTTGTGCTGGTCCACATTCGACTTTTCTTGTGCTTGTGCTTTATATAAAATTTGATTTTACTGTCCGCTGAAAAGAATTATAATGAAAATTCCTTTGTCTTCTCAAGAAGGGCGGATTTCTTGCAGAAAAAAAAACCCTGCATACATCAGCTGATAAGATCGATGCCCTGAAACGTTTCGCGTCTCATATTCTCAGCTACGAAATCCAACAAACCAGTACGAGTTAGCTTACACAAATAGCAAATATGCCTTAAAACCAAAAAAAAAAAAAAAAAAAAAAAAACGATTTGGGAATGTAGGAAAGGAGATTTTTAGTATTTTCCTAAAATGTTAGTTTTGGGTGTCCACGGGATTTACTCAGTGAAATAGAGAATGAGAACCGGTTATACTAAGTGGCGTTCGGTGACTGGGGAGCAGAGAACGTTAACGCTAACGCCTTATAATTCCAGCGCTAAGATTAATGCTAGGTCGTGAAGAATTTCCGTTCTTGGTTGTCCATTCCTGATTGTTAGTGACGTCTTTGTGTATTTCGGGAGTTTGCTCACCCTGCCCCGGCTACTGCTTTGCTTTTTGACAAATCGTCAACAACCCGTCCGAAGTATCCCAGGGAACAATTTTAGGACCATTACATATTTCTCATCTAGGTTAATGACATGTCATCGAACCAGCATCGTTCTCTATCAGAGTGTTTTCCGATAATACAAAAGTGTACAGAGAAGTCTTCAATCTCGAAAATGACACCCTAGCTCTTCAATTCGATATCCATCAGTTGGCTGAATCGGCAACTCAGTGGCACCTTAGGTTTAACCCGGGGAAATGCGAAACAATGCACCGATTATTTAATCCAAAATCGCGAAAAGTCGGTCCTCTCCTATATACGATGGCGTCAAAACGTAAGTCTCTTTTTAAAAAAGAGGGGCCCTTATCACGTCTGAGCTATCGTTGAGTGCCCACGTTGATGCCGTCGTAAACAAGGCAAACAATATGCTGGGCGTAGGCCACATAATTCTTGGGCCTTCAAATCTAGAAACTTTCTCTACCCTGCGTGCACGTCCTATCCTTGAATACAACGCCCCGGTCTGGTGCCCTACCTAGTCAAAGACCTTCTAGCACTTGAAAAAGTCCAGAGTAGAGCATCACGCCTTGCGCTTGGCCAAAGACGGCCATGTGTTGTTTTCTCTTTCAAATGATCTCTTGAATAAACTAGTATATTGTGTTTATGTTGAATAATAATAATAATAATAATAATAATAATAGTAATAATAATAATAATAATAATAATAATAATAATGATAATAATAAACTTTACTAACGTGTCGACAAAACATCTAGCAGAAGGAAATCCCTCTGCTAATAGGGGACACCTAACTATCGACAAAACAATGTAGCTATGGAAAAACTACAGCTATGCTTTAATTATGTTATGAAGCTGATGTTTGTAATTCTTATTCCCGTTGTTTAAGGTTCAAGGTTCTCCCACACATGAATTGTGTGAGTTCCAAATTATTTTGTCTGCTAGTTAAATTGTTGTAGTGATTTCTTGCTGTGGGCATGTTTGGGAATTCCTGCTGACCTTGGCTGGGACCTCCGAGATTTGTTTGGAAGTTCAATTTTCGTTTTGTGTTCGCGGTGGTATGTTTAGGTATTCCTGAATGGGAAACGTCTAGAGTAATTCATATTCCCATGGGCTGTGAACCCAAACAAGTCTGCAGACGAGTATTTAACTCTGAACATTTAGGCTTGTGAGTTAGTCGGTAGCTGGTAGACAATAGTTGACAGTATGTAGTTGGTTGTTCAGGCGCTAGACGTTTAGCAGATGTGAAGAATATGTGTAAAGCTATCAGCCGAAGATTAAAGCCGTTATTGTAGAGTCTTGGTACCTGCTCGCTAGGCGAGTGTGCCTACCGCTTGAGTAGGTCCGCCTGGGCGGAAGTTCCCCACTCACTCGGTGGACAATCTAACATCCTTGTCGGAAAACCCACAAGAATCCTAACAATTGCAATAATAGAGAGTGTATAAGATTACAATAAAACTATAAACTGTACATGTATGAAAATGAAAATTCGACAATATATGTAAACAAGCAGACAAAGAATTACACAGATAGCAGCCAGCGCATCCATCTTGTAACAGGTTATGTAGATCACGTTTTCTTATTAGTGATTTAAAATAAGGTTGTTCGCAAACCTCTTCTTTGTAGATAATTTGCTCCAGCCCCACAGTTTGGGTCCGAGATATCTTAGTGAATGTTTGCCATAAGTAGTACGGTGTGAATGGCATATATGAAATGAATCATATATATGAACTGCGGAAATGAAATCAAATGAAGCCTGATCCTCGCAGTTGTGAATTTATGTAATTGCAAAAAGAAGCCTGAAAAGGGATAACATATGAACCCCACAAATGACCTGCTCCCAACGTCAGTGGCTTCATAGCTCAGTTGGTTAGAGCATCGCACCGGTATCGCGAGGTCACGGGTTGAAACCCCGTTGAAGTCCTGAATTTTTTTCAGGCATCTTTTCGCAATTACATAAATTGCGTTCACAACTGCAAGGATCATTCTTCCTTTGAAAGACCGTCGCGATGAGCCCGTTTGGTGATCTGGGATATGAAATTATTACATGTGCAAACGTTTGTGAGAGTTCCTTCCAACCCACGGTGCTGACAACGCGAAAATGTAGCCGAATGGTAATGATTTACAACTATCTATGTCCACTTTCGGTCTTGTCGCGTAAGCGTGGCCCTTTAAAATCCGATATATATGATTTATTTCATATACATCCTTTTCAAACTCATTAATTATTCATGCCGCTCTTACCCAACCAGAGCATCTTATTCTGGTCAGGTGGATGGATTTAGAAACCCAATGAAAAACGAATTGAAAACCACGCGTGTTTGAAAATAATTTCAAACCCATGTGCAAAATTTTCTTAATATGCATATTCTTAAAGCAAGAAAACAATTTATAAAATACAGATAAAGTTTGATACCACAGAAATATTCCATAACGGTCTTGAGTAGATATTTCTCTCCCGACGTCCTTTTCTACTTCCATAGCAAATTTTCTAAGTTAACAATTCAAGGTGAATTTACAACTTTCTTAATACCCGAGTCGAGAGCTTCGCATCCTTGTGTAAATCGTGGTCTTTAAACAGGCCTCCTGGCACTGGCTCTTATGCTTCGTTGACGGGCGATAACTTCCTTTACCAAATTCTCTTCTTCGAAGACCGTATTCGATTCGCCCAAATTTGCGTTTCTTCTTCCCTCGTGGTCGGACGCTAATGAATCATGCATGCAAACACGTTCTTGTGGAAAAGGGCAAAAATCTAACACTGAATAATTCTGTATTGTTTCATTTGAGAAGTCATATAAAAAACTCGTGCTTCGTGTTTCATCAGCGGTTCCAAACACCCAGCTCGTAGTGTTGAAGCTGGGTAACGCAAAGTCGGTTTGTCTCAATTGATAGTTATGGTTACTTGACTGAAATAGATAGGTTTATGTCTATGGTTATCCAAACAGGATCATGTATCTTATAGGGGGCCTCGATCGACATAACGACCGATGTATCGGTCGATATGTCGATCGCTAGTCGGTCGCCACTCGACCGACACGCTACCGATTTATTGGCCGACTGTCGACCGAGAGTCGACCGATAGCCTACCGATATAAAGATAGAGCGTCCACCGATATAGGCCGATGTATCGACCGTGAGATCTTATCGGTAGCCTATCGGTCAACTACCGGTGGCATATCAGTAAGGCAGTGAAATTTATACGATTTTTTGAAGTATGAGCTTTCGTTAATTTCATTTGTTAGTAATATATTGAAAAAACAAAAACAAAAAACAAAAAAACAAAACAAAAACAAAAAAAACAAACAAACAAACAAACAAACAAAAAAAAAACCAAAAACAATCTATCTTTATCGTATACCTTATCTAAGTGTATTGTAAAAAGTCAAATTCTTGGTTTTTCAAAATTATCGAAATTTATTACTGTACGTGCAATTTACACAAACCATTCGCCATTTCCACATCTCCCATAATTAAACTTTGTTTGCCCCCCAAAATTTTGCAGAAGCATTCTCTTCAACTTCTCTGGGGACTTACAATCGTCCCGAGAGAAATTGAAAACAACGCTTATGCAAAATTTTGTGGGGCAAACAAAGTTTAATTATGGGAGATGTGGAAATGGCGAACTGGTCATAAAGCAATAAACTAATAACATGCAAGAAATTCAAAATTGCGGTTGTGTCTTCTTTTATCCCATTCTATCAGTTCTGAAAAAGTTTAGCGGAAGGCTGAAACTTATGTTGTCCTAAATAAAAACGATATAATCACATCCGACATGCCCAACTGTTTCTTTTGCTTGGACCTGAATCGGGTAAAATGGAATAAGGCGAGGTCTTACCGATGTTCAATGATTACCCCGAAAGAAAAGAGGATCACCGGCCGGAACGAATGGACTGAGGGCGTTCCTTTTATAATAAGCGCTCTCCTTTGGGCCCCCCTTTTCATTAAATGCACCCATAGTATAGCATGCGGATCACTGAACGGTTAATGAGCATGTATCTATCAGCTAACAACAGAAAGCTGGTCAAGCGTCAGTAATGAGTGCCGTGTCGGTCGAATGTCGACCTACTAACGACCAACATATCGACAGATACATTGGTCGATATGTTGACCGAGTGGCGGCGAGATATGTCGATCGGCGAACGACAGAATGTCGATCAAGTGTCCATAATATGGCGGTGAAATGTCGGTGACATATCGGTGATATTTTCTGGACTGACTGTCGATGGGCTCTATCGATAGGCTAGCGGTCGACTCTCGGTCAACAGTCATGGTTCATTTCATTTAATTCACACTATTTACATAAAATTAACATAGAAAGAAAAGTATAGTTACTACAGATGATTACAAGATAAAGGCTGTGTTTTCACTAGGCCGATTAACAAGCTGAACATTCTTCCTAGGTGTTTGTTTAGAGACCGACATTAGCTAGTTAAACACGACATTGTTTTTACTGGGAAAGTTTAAACCACTAATAACTCGGAAGATTCAAATTACAAATCCGCGCAACTTTCAAAAATGGCGGGAGAGGAAGCGCTTTTAATGAGTTCACTAGTACTGATTCTCGCTATATTTTTGCGAAAGAGAAGTAGTTTCGTTCAGAGGAAGCGATTAATGTCTCGGCAGATGCGGAGGATGCGACAGAATGTTGTAATCTTGGCAATTCAACGCCAAACATACATCGCCGTTAGCGCAAGATCATGTGGGTATATCCAAGGCCGCAGTTTTGGTTCGAACAGCTCGTTGTAAATCGTTACCAAGATCATCTGTGGCGCGAGCACTTCAGAGTGAGCAGAGATACTTTTGAACACATCTGTGGACTCGTTGGCCCTGAGCTGGTACGACAGAACACAATTCTTCGCCAAGCTATCTCCGTAGAGAAGCGGGTTGTCGTTGTTCTTTGGAGATTAGCAGGCTAACCTTTGGAATCGGTCGATGCACTGCTATGAATGTAAAGGACCAATTCTGCACTGCCTTGTGGCGAAGAGCGAACGATTTTATCAAATTTCCCAAGACCGAGGCCGAGCGTCTGGAAAATAATTTTGCCAGATTGTTTGGCAGGCATCTGTCACTACACGCGATGCGATTGGCTGCGGTATTTGTCGGGACAAGTTAAACCATCTTGCAAGGTAGTATAACTCTGCGTGAGTTTCCTGTCGTAAAGGCGAGAAAACCCGTTGTTTTTCCTTGTGAAAACAGTTGGCATTTTTAACTCGCCAAACACTAGACAAAGTGTTTTCACTGTATTTCCGGACTTTTCTGACTTTATCGAGCTAAAATTGACCTAGTGAAAACACAACCAAAATAATTACAGTACGGGTTAAAATGTTAAAATGTGTGTGGTGGTTAAAGTAGCGAAGGCTTTCTAGTTGACCACCACCTACTTTTGAGTAAACGAACAATTGACTCTGAGCTTTACTGGGATATAGTAGGAAATACAGGGTCGATAAGTCGGTCGCGTGTCGGTCGAGTGGCGACCGACTAGCGATCGACATACCGACCGATACATCGGTCGGTATGTCGATCGAGTTCCCTATAAGATACATGAATTTGTTTATGTTTATTTAGTGTTGTGTTATGTTATGTTATGTCATGTTAGTTATGTAGTTATGTTATGTCATGGCATGTCACGTCATGTCATGCTATGTTGTTATGTTATATTATGTTATGTTAAAGAACTAACGAGATGAAAATCACGTGTCAGCAGATCTGTACAAGAACTTGTACAAATGAATTTGCTATGTAAGCAATTCCAAAGACTACTAGAGTCATTCTTTTACATTTCGTATTAATTGAGTTGAGCATGTGCTGGCCTGTGTGGCAGCCGGTTCGAAGGATAGGGGAAGAGAATTCGGCCACGCGAGAACGCGAAGGGCGCGTGCATTTAAAAGTTCCTCTTCCCATTCCCCTTCGAGCGCCTTCCACACAGGCTAAGCATGTGTTTGACACATGTCAAAAGATTCCCCAGAAAAATGGAAAAATGTTCCACGAAAGCGATATTTCCAATTATAATTAGTGCAAACTCTCCACTAAAAACCAAGCAGAGAACACAACACCTGGTTCAACCCGAAAACAACTCGACCGACACGCGACCGACTTATCGACCCTGTATTTCCTACTATATCCCACGCTAACCTTGCAACTTTTGTAGCTCGTGACAGCGCTGTTTATATTACGCATGCATAAATTGCATTTGAAATATCTGGAATTTTTCCCGTACTGCACAAAGTACAATATAGTGGGGGAATACGAGACCTGACAGAAAACAAACGCTTGCGAATTAACAGAGGTCGACACTCCGTATTTACGTATCACGCAAAATATATATACTTAGTCGAAAAGTTGAAAAGAAAAAAGATACAACCAAGGTCACCGCTATAACCTTTGTTTTGGCGGTCGTTCTAGCTAGATTCAGGTAACAAACTGGAGCGAATAGTGAAGTACTTTTCGGCCGCATTGTTTTGGCCGTCTGCTACGCAATATAAGTAGTTTTATTTAATGTTTCTCCTGATTTTGATAATTGCAGTGTACTCAAACTAGAATGGCACAAAACGGCTATCACGTGCCAACGACATCAACTCCTGAGCCAGAAGACCAAGTGCAAGAAGCAGCGGACACTAGTTCAACCCACCACAAAGTTGCCGAAGGATCCGACCTTTTCGAAGTACCCTCCAACCAGGTGATCGAGTGTCGGCTTTTTTATCTTTTACTTCACTGAGGTCAAATTAACTGTAAATTCTCACGAGACGGCTTCCTTGGTCGAGAAATTGGACTTTTTCCGTAGTTATATGTGCCTTTTGTGATATTCCAGGGGGTCCTCCTTGTAATTAAAATGTAAAGCTTGTGGGATGTGGCTGGAGTGACAAGGATACTTCACAAATTAATGTGATCAAGTAAGCTGAAGCCACTCTAAAGGCACTAAGGCCACAAGGTAGCGGGCATTACCCCTTAAATCTACCAAAGCAAAGATTGAGCCCAAGCATTAGCAGCCATGGACAGCTGTTTCGGCCTTATTAGGCCTCATCAGCATGGCATAGCTAATGTTCAGGCTCCAGTACCCACATATGTAATTGCCGAGGGTATGCTTTTCTCAAAGTACTGATCTATGGCAGGTCAAAAATACCCCTTTTTCCACACTCGATTTATAAGACCCTGGCCTCTAAAATTCTAGCCTGCATACACTCCGCAAATCAATACCCGCTCCTCGGCATTTCAAATTACAGTCTCGGAATCTAATCTTGGACTCGCTAAAATTTTGAACATCTTGAAATCTCGAATTCTAATAATTTGGATCTGTAGTCTTATAAATCCTGCCCGGTATTCGTGCTCGAAGCTCAACATAGTCAACGAGCGACGGAAAAGCAACTGGTCTATTTTTATCATCAGAAACAAATATGAAACCAACACGCAGCGAATGAGAACAACTGTAATTATGTCAACCTAAACGACTTAGGTCTGGAGAAATCTCAGCTTCGCCGCGTCGGAGAGTCCAGTAGGCTGCTTTGAGCCACCAGTTTTAGTACTATGGGCAAGGCATTTTCCCGCACTTAAGGTCTGGTACTCACGTTTTTAAAAGGTAAAGTCTCTGGCTCGGATTTGATTTAAACACAAAAGTCTCGGTCTCGGGTTTCTTAAACAAGGGTCTCGGGGTTTTGCAAAGACTCGGATTTCCCATTCCATACCCCTTCTATATTTCATCATATGATGAATAACGTCGGAAACAGGGTAAGAGGCTGCGGTATTATAGGACTGCAAGATCGAATGATGTACTCAATTTACAATCACAGTGTTATAACTTATGTTATGTAACTCATTAGTAGACATACGGCTCCATTTCTCGGAGCCTTACAGTTACCAATGATATATGGAATTATCTTAATTTACACGAAATTTATATACGGACTTATTTTAGTAACAACATCAAATTAGGTTAAAAAAATGCTGAAGTTCATTCTTACCTAATATTGCTGTCTTATTTGACTAAATCAAACAGCCCGGGAAATGTAACAACAAACCTAGCAAAACGAGATATTATTTACTTGAATTAACTGTTCTCGGTTGATTTGAGGAATAACCACTGAGGACAGACCAATGTCAGCGGCATGTGCGCTTGGTGGATGAGTGACCAACGCAGGCAGCTATACCTGTGGCCGTGCCAAGAACCGGGTGCAGTTGTACTCATCTGAATACCACATTGTTAAACTGGTCCTTCCTTAACGCCGAGGAAGACTTGGTTGGCAAAAACGGGCCAAGCACAGTTCGATAATGTGATAGGGAATGATCAATGCTGACGTCACCGAAGGGACGGCAACATAACCATCAACTTATTTACTCTCGAAATTATAGAGTAGCATTGTTGCTAATGTCTTCGAGCGAGCTAAATGTTGCAAAGAATAAAATAGAGTTTCAGTAAAAAGCAGCGAAAAAAGATCCCGCAACGCAGTATGTTCAGTTTATAGAAGGTAGCGATCATTTTCAAAAGGCAAAATGCTTCTCCTGCTCTGCTCTTTGGAAAGAAACAATGACACTTTAACTAAAAAAATTACTTTACTTTGCATCGTTGCTTTATTAGGGTCTTTACAAACATCCCGTTATTTCTTAAGATTTTCAAACTCTTGAAGGATAGGACATGTACCAACGTACACCACCGCGTTCTATACGTCTGGCCCCCGTTGTCTAAAGAGCGGATAACTTTATCCAGAGGATACGCCACTATCCAGCGGAAAAACTAGCCTGTGGGGCTAGGGGGCTCTACCCCTTGGGAGAGCTTGCTCGCGGGGTACGGATAAACCGCCAGTATCATAATAATGTACTCATTCGTATTTATCATTTTACATGTAAACTCTGTATGATTATCTCCTAGTGATGGCAAAGCCACATATAATGACCACAAACATACACATATCATCACTCTAGTAGATGTCAAGACCACCTTTTATAAGGCGAGGAAAAAATTATCTGTGAAGGTCTAAATTAAGGGTAAAGGGTTTAAGTTACAGCACTACCTATACTAATAGGCCATCTGGGAGAACATGCAATAAGTTGAACAGATAGCCAAATGTAAAAAGTACATGTAACTACAATGTCTTTTCCAATCTTTTAATGATGCCCTTTGAGGTCTGTGTGCAGTTATGCAATGAAATGTTATCTAATAAAAAGAACCTGTTCACTTCTATTCAAACAGTCTAGTACAAAACTGCCAAAAATTGTGGCCTTTTATTAATCTTCCACAATTAATTAATAATTAATAATCAATCATTAGTAATTAATCAAGGATTAGTAATAATTGTTGACAATACCCTTCATCTTGACCAATCAATTTATTCTTTACTTTTACTTTTGACCTTCAACAGTTAATTATAGTTGATAACCAATTTGAGGATTAATAATAATAATAATAATTATTATTATTATTATTATTGGCAATACCCCTGACCAATCAACTTGTTCTGTACTTTTTACCTTGACAACTTCTCATTTATGTCATTGGTGTACTGTATGGTCAAATTCTGTTTTGGCTTGGAAAACAAATAGAACCTGCTGCTATGGAATACAGTTTCATTTCAAAAGAATTGAAAAGTAGCACACCTCACAATCGCCCATAACAAACCAAATGGTTAAATAATTGTTGCCTGTTGGATTGTTCAGCGATGAACTGTGTAAGAATGCATCTACACAGTCTCTGAACTTCTTTTTGGTGTAGTGATTACAGATTTCTGTAAAATCACAATGTAAGAAGAGCACATTTTTTTTTACTATCCCCTTTCCAAAATGGCCCAACATTTATTGCTACTTGATGTTAAGACCTCTCAAACCAACTTGACAACAGATACTCCTTAATCGCATTTGTTGCCTACACTATCCCAGTTACTACCGTATTTCGACAAATAAGCACCCACGCTTAAATAAGTGCCCATCCCCTTGACCAAAATAGCAAAATTTTAAGCGCCCTCCTCCCCCTCACTTTCTTAAAAAGCAGGGAAACAGTCATACAAGGAAAGCCTGTTGCTATTGTCACTTCATTCATAATTTTTATGCTTCAACTACACCGAATAAGTGCCTCCCTTTTGGTCAACATTTTAAACAAGCACCCAGGTGCTTATTCGAGGAAATACAGTATTTTGAACAAAACTACTTTCAAGTTTCAGGTTTAATCAAATTGATTTTGTTGGCAATTTTTACAAGTACATGTACCTGGAAGCATTCCTACAACACGGCAGATGAATTATCACACTGGAATGAACTCAGACTGACCAATTAAGCATGCACATCCCTTGAAAGCACTAACAGTGTCCCTGAGTCTACTGGTGTTTCTAAACAATGGTCACTTACAAATGGCCTCAAAAATGTCCAAGGTCTTCTTAATGTCCTTCACTTGCTCTGCCATGCTTTGCACTGGCTTCATGCTGGCATTAAGTTCCTCACACCTTGCAATCAGAGTGTACATTGACTTAATATTGACATCTACAGTTTCACTCGCATGATCAACACACAAGCTGTATGCGCTAAGACATTCTGAGCTCACATGCGACATGGCCTTCAGAGCATTGGCCAGCGTTGCAAGCATATGGTCCAAGTTTTGTGCAATGTCATTAGCCCTTTCTTCCAAATCTTCCAGAACGTATGGATCAACTGGTGGTATTTCAGACAAGCATGATTCATGTACATTTTCCCAGTCATCAAGAGATGCGACATCACTATTTGTAATCTCATCATATGCTTCAGCTTCTTTCCTTGACGATAGCACTCTTTCTGATGTTGCATCACTTGTTGTTTCTGAGGTCTCTGGAGAGACTCCCCTAGGACAGTGGATGATATTGTCTGCAAGCTCTCCCTTTTGTACAAATGATTCAGTTTCTGTTACTGAAGTTTCTGCCAAGAATTCTGTTTCTGTGGAGGTTAAGTCTGACATGGATCTTGCAGCATGTTCTACTTTCACATTCTGCTCTGCTGAAATTCCAGTTTCTGACACAAAAAATTAGATAAATGCACACATAAGTTAACTGGATAACTATTTAACCCTTTAACAACATGCACACAGTATTTCCTTGAGAGACACAAGAAATATTTTGAATACATGAAAGTGCTTGTGCGAGCAGGTAATAAAACATTACCAAAACTTTAGTAGTAATTGAAGGGTTGGGGGCATAACCGACCCAAATGACTTTTAGGGCTTTTTTTTTTGTTTTGTTCCAAATTAGCTGAATTTTGGCATGTGGCCTTTGATTCTGTAGAACAAAAGTGCCCCATAACTATTTTTTTGGGCCAGTTTCCATTTCTTTTTCAAGAAAAACCATATGCAAAAAAGGCCCTAAAAGCCATTTGGGTTGGCTATGCCCCCAGCCCTTCAGTTACTGTAGAACTTGTCAGTTCTAAGTTATATAGCTTTTTCCAAAGCCAACAAAATCTATGACATGTAGATATGGGGGTGGGGGATGTCTAAAACAATGTAAAATTCCAAATATTTAAATAATTCCTGCTAGGAAAAAGAAATCCTAAAAATGTTATATGCAAAAAAGCCCTTCCATAACAAGCACCATTGTACACTGAACACAATTAGTTACAACTTGTTTTGTTTTTTACATTACATTACATTACATTTTAGAGTAGGTTGTGCAGCTAATATCTCCAAGCATTTAACCATCAGATGAGAGATAGACCACACCGGGAACTACGTTCCCTACTCTTTTCGAACATTGTGTGGGTTCTTTACGTCCCACAGAATCAATTATGAAGAGTTGTGAGACAGGGCCTATGGTTTATCATCCTTATCCGAGAAGACTAGAAAGTCTAACCATTTGCAAATGTTATTACAAAGGCAGCACTTTCTCCTCAACTATTTAAAGACCTGGAGTGTTGGTCCAGGTGGGGTTTGAACCCGTGACCTCCCACACGCTAGTCCAGTGCTCTACCACTGAGCTAGCCGGTCAGCTATTTGATTTTCACCTCCTATTGCCATGTTAATATTTGTCACGGATTCTTACATTTATGTGCAGTTTTTTAACCCTTTCACTAAGAAGGGGTCTCCCTTCGATGAGTAAAATTGTCTGACATTAGACAGAGTAAAATCTGATAGGTTTGAATCTTATTTGATTGGCTGTACACAGTATACCAATTTGAGGTCAACATTTTTAGATGGAGAACACTTTTTTGTTTGCATCTGTTTATAAACCACACCAGTATTGTAGCACAAAACAAGGCCTTATGGAAAACGGTTGCCTTGAAAACAACCTTGCCTTACCCTTATCCATGCCAAGTGGTGCATAGGGCCTATGTATATTTTACACAGCCTCAGGATTTCGGTCTATTCGATCTCTATGGAGATGTAAACATGAACACATTGATTGCTTGGGGGAGATTTCTAAGAAGTAAACAACAACAACAACAACAACAATCTTCATAGTGCTCTTGATACAAAAGAAGGAGTAAAGTAATTTAAAGGAAATAATGGCGAAAAAAAGCAGGAAAATATTATTTAAATAGTAACTCAATATTTTAGTTGTAATAAATAAACAAATGCACACATAAAAGCACACAGAAAAATATTTAAACCATAATAAATAAACAACTACATAAACAAACAAGCAAAGAACCAAATCAATGGCTGCGCACACAATTATATTAGCTGCATATAAAGTACAGCAAGTTGGAGATGACAGATTCTTTTAAAAACTTTTAAAAGCGAAAACGACTCACTGATTTTAGATCTTCTTTAATAGAATTCCAAAGTTTAGCCCCACTGAAACAAAATATTAAATTTCCCATAGTTGGTCCTATCTTTCGGTAAATAATAAGACTTCTTAGAGGCCATTCTGGTTGCATATTGATGTACTTTTTTAATGCTTTTAAAAATTATTATATATTAAATCCCCTAATTTAAGTAGCCCCAACTTGCAAAAGAGAGGACTAGAATGGGTATTAAAATCAGAAAGTTTATTATTCTAACTGCTTTTTTTCTGTAAAGTAATAAGAGATGGCTGTAGAGAATTTGTATAATTTATTTCACCACATAATTAAGCTATAAGCCAAAAAGGGATAAATAAGTGTGTAGTGTAACTGAACAAGCACTTGTTGGCTAATAAAGTACCTAATTTTAGAAACTTATATTGATTTTGCTTTTTGAAATATGCAAAATGTGGAACTTCCAACTAAGGTGTGTGTCAATATGTAGTCCTAAATATTATTTTAATAAATTTTTCTTGTTTATTCTCTTTATTGACAATTGATAATCTGACTACGTGACTTGTTGACTTTGTAAAATTTGTCTTGTGGACATTTAATGAGAGCTTGTTTGCTATAAGCCAATTAGAGACAAATTTTAGATGATTATTAATAACATCCTCTAGTTCAGATAGACCACAAAATGTGGAATAAAATAAATTAGTATAATCTGCAAAAATGTGAAAGAGTGAACCTAAATGAAACTTAAAAATAGGGCACAATTATGTCAACGTAAGTGCTTTTACAAGGAAAACAATGCGGGTCAAAAACAATGTGGTACACAGCGGTAAAAAAAAGTGAGATGTCACTAATTTGTTAGTTTTGATTAATTATAAGAGACCAAAGCACTTGTATCAATAAACTCAAAAAAGCGACAGGCAGAATTTCACGACTTAGTTAACATTTCGTATCAAGTACCTGTAAGAATGCTAACCCTTACAACATAACCTCAGCATGCTGATGATAAAAGAAAATTTAATGAAGGCACATGAAAAAGATTGGAGATTTGGTGGGGGGGGAGGTTGTCTCCTATGCAGCCGTTCTTTGTGTCATCACGCAACCGTCAAGACAAAGAATGGCTGCCAAGGAAACTAGGGGAGAAGTAGATTTGGAAAATTGTGCGTACTGGTTGAAAAATCCTGGCTATGCCCCTGATGACCTTACCAGTTATTTTAAAACCCTGGTATTTGGTCCAGTCAGGGGGTTTGAGCCCGCCACCTCCTGCTCAGCAGTCCGAATTGCTCTACCAACTGAGCCAATTGGGTGGCAGTTGCCCTGAAAACAAATCCACTGAAAGAGCTTTTTGGATAAATATTTATTTAATAACACCAGGGATTCTTATTGTAGAGTAATTTCATAGCACTGCTGGTTTTCCTGTGATGTCATCAAAATTCTAAAACAAAAATTAAGAGCATCACAAAGCTCCTCTTTTAATATTTTCTACATATCGATGACACAAATCTTCATGAAAAACTTCATGTCAGTATGTTGCTTTGTCTTCTTAGAGGCACAACACACAAGAATTCTCAACATGTTACGAGACTGGTCTTTTCACTTTATTTTACAATTTTCAAGTATGATATTAATGCAAAGTGGCATCTCAACAAATCTGAAAAGAAATTTTGCAATGCTTTTTGCATGATCTGGTTTATTCCTTCCACCGGTTTTAAAAGCACCCATATTAGTGTCCCTTACATGGACACCGACATGGTAGTCGACCCATACTATGTGTTGTAATGTTCAGAAAATTATTTTCACCATAACCTTGTTCGGAGAGCCAGAAATCATTCTAAGTTTTATCTCTTGACCTCCCATTTAAATGCTTAGTTTCTGAATGTCATTCATACATGTAACATATAAACCTTGCAACTAGAATTCTACACGTGCTATATTTTCACATGTGAAAAAAGTGACACGTCCAATCACCTTTATGTACAACATTCTTCACATGTGAAAATAAATTATAACCAATCACCATCCAGAGTAGAATTGCTTAGCCAATCAGAGCAAAGCACCCAAATGGTTTCCGAGAAGCGTGGGCTTCAACTCAGCGCCTGCTTGAAGTTTGTATTTTGAAAACATTGCTTCAGCTTCCCATTTTGTTCCTGACAACTGGATTTTTTTTTTGGATTTACCGTTAGATGAAATAAAAACAAAAACAAGGGGGCGAACATGCAAGGAGGAACATTCAGCATTTCTAATAGTAGTGTAAGTCAGCAGTCCGAAGTTGTCTTTGCACAGCACGAAGCGCCGCCATTACATGAATCTGACAGTGATTAGGGACAAGTGAGATTTCACACTTTGTATTTATGAATTCTCCCATATTTTTCATTTATTCTGAATCAGAACTGATATTTAAGCTTGTGTAGGATTTTTGTCTACTTGTTACTTGACTGGAAACCAGTGAGATTTGTTTTTCTATTACGCTGAGCCATTTAGATCAGTCTTGAATTTTTTGCTGTTCTGCATGTAAGCTTATGGTATCAGGAAAAATAAAACTGGTTTCAAGTATACGTTTAATTCTTGTTATGTACCGGTATATAATAAACAAATTACAGCACAGAAAGTGCTTTGCACAGTACAATGTACATATTTTTATTCACAAAACTTTGGAAAACTCCCTTGTTTGCTGACTGTGCTCACTCTTTCCTTTTCCCAAGTTTTTCAGCTTGTGAATAACAATCTGTCAGTCTAGTTTAAATGTCACAATGACAACTAAATACTTATTTACCCCTTACAAACACAAAGATGAATGTTAAAAACAATGAAATTTGGTGCATCTTACATTCACCAAATCTCATACTAATTTCAGTGAACTCAACATAAAAATTAAAGTTCCATATTTAATTTAAATGTTGCATTTCACTGTCAAATTTTAATTGAAGGGCAGGGAATAACACTGTGCTAATTGACTTTTAGGTGAACGTTTTTTTGGCCCATGTTTTCTCAAAAACTAAGTGTGAAACAGCAAACAAAATACCATTATGATATTCTTCAGTGTATAAGTCTATTTGGTGTATAAGTCGACCCTACTTTTTGAGCATACAAGTTGAGATTTTCCTCATTTGTGGTGCATAAACTGAGTTCAAAATCTTTAGCATTTTGTTGTAAAAAAGTTCCATGGAGAAAAAATTGCATCAATTGAGTGACACACCTCAGCGAGAATTACCTGAAAAATCTCCAAAATTCAATGCCATACCTTCAACATAAAGGTATTTTAACAAACCTTCTAACCTTTAGGAGATGTTTGGGTTTTTGTACCAGGAAAAAGCTCAATTTTGAAAACAGTAAATAAAACACGAAAACACAGATCAGTTGCAAACAACCCGCCTTCTTGTATGACCTAGTAACCTGGTACTGGAAACCTAACCTGTTCCATTTTTTTCCCTCGTTCTTCGCTCGTTTCATGTTTTGCTCTTCACTTGCTCCAAATATCTGAGAGTGTGGAAAAGGCAAACTGAAAACCGGATGAGCTAGATAAGAGATTACCAAGCTAGCGACGTGTTTTGGCACCCAATTGCAAAAGCAGAAAAGCAGAAACAGGATGGTTTTGCTCAAGTTTATTGAAGAATTTCTCCCATAAATCACATCACAAAGTAGACACAATGACGAGACTGACAAAGGAAATGTGACGACTTTTGTGAAGCTAAAAGGCTTCAAGTAGGCCGACATGTGAAGTCTAGCAAACATGGGACTGTATGAGAAAAATCATGGAACAAACAACAAACAAATCATGTATTTGTAAACATTTTCTACACCACCTTTAAATTGTAATAGTTTAGCTTTTCTTTTCCCCTTGTATAGCTCTAAAATTCCTTTAAAAATGTAAATGTTAATAGTAGAAAAAGGTGTAAAAATAATAAAGATTGTTGTTGTTATTACTAATGCAATGCATTTCACTGATCAGCATGAGCTCTGATTTGCTCAGGATGTTCTTTGTTGCTAAGTGAAATTTCACGCTCCATTTGTTCAGCCATTCAGTTTTTATTGTCTCATTAAAAATTTTCATATTTTCGATTATCTGGACTCTAGACCTCTTTAGCTTGTATGTTTTGTTTTCCCAAAGGCAGATTTCCTTGCATACAAAGCTATTAAGAACAGAACTAACAATCTAATGAATGAAGCACGCAAAGTGTTTTTCAAAGATTTTGTAGAAGAAAACAGCACTGATCAGAGGAAACTGTTCTCAGCCACTAAGAGACTGCTTGGGAGAGAATAAGTGGTGGAGTATGCTCAATTTGATGACAAGATTGCTCTTGCTAACAAATTTAGTGACTTCTTTGTTCAAAAGATTGACACCATACAGACCGAACTTGACAACATGGTTTCGACCCCTCCTCTCTGCATTGCCAACGAGCGCATTCGTGATGTACCGTCTATGGAGAAGTTCAGTATACTAAGCCAATCTGATGTCCGGAAACTTATTGAGACCACACCCAAAAAATCTTGTTTACTAGATCCTATACCAACAACACTTGTTATCAGCTGCATCGATGTTTTGTTACCAGTAATAACTAAGATTATAAACTTATCACTACAGTCAGGTGAATTTGCTGTTCAATGGAAATGTACGCTAGTCCTTCCTTTACTTAAGAAACTTGGACTTGAATTACTGCTGAAGAACTATCGTCCTGTAAGTAATTTGCAGTATATTTCTAGGCTAACAGAGAAGACTGTTTTCCAACAAACGCATAGTCACATGACTATTAACTCATTATATCCCGAGCTCCAGTCATCCTACCGCCAACACCACAGTACGGAAACAGCCTTGCTGAAAGTGTTGAGTGATGTTCTACTGAACATGAACTCTCAGCAAGTTACACTTATGGTGTTGCTTGATCTCAGCACGGCTTTTGACACTGTCAATCATGACATTTTGTTGGAGACACTTGACAAGGATATTGGAATACGCGGCGTTACACTAGACTGGTTTCGTTCATATCTCTCTAATCGATGCCAACAAGTCTGTATTGATGGATCTCTGTCAAATCAATGCTATCTTGACTGTGGTGTACCTCAGGGGTCCTGTTTAGGTCCTCTACTATTTGTTATGTACACTTCTACGCTGTTCGAGGTCATCGAACGTCATCTCCCCGAGGCTCACTGTTACGCAAATGATACCCAGCTATATGTGAGTTTCAAGCCCGATGATGCTAACGCCCAGGATGGGGCCATTCGTGCAATGGAGGATTGCATTAAAGATATAAGGAACTGGCTTATTGAAGGACGCCTGTTACTCAACGTTGATAAAACTGAATTTCTAGTTATTGGAACTCGCCAGCAGTTAAATAAATTAAATCCATCAGTACTTCATGTACTAGGTGATCATTCGATTAATCCTTTGGTTAATGTAAGGAATTTGGGAACGATATTTGACAATTCAGTTAGTATGGATACTCATATAAATCAAGTTTGTAAGACCGCTTTTTACCATATTCATAATATTTGTAGAATTTCTAAATATCTTTCACAGCAATCCCTTAAAACATTAGTTCATGCTTTCGTTACGTCCAGACTTGATTATTGTAATAGCTTAATTACTTTATGGCCTTCCCAAATATCACGTAAATAAACTTCAACGAGTACAGAATGCTGCAGCCAGGTTAATAATGAACACTAGAAAGTATGATCATATCACACCAGTTTTATTTAATCTTCACTGGCTACCTGTGTTTTACCGCATCTATTTTAAAATTTTAATTATTGCATTTAAGGCTATATATAATATGTCACCTAGCTATAGTAGTAACCTAGTGTCTATTAAGTCGTGTTCTGCTTATTCCCTTAGATCAAATTCTTCATTATTTTTGGACCGTCCCAAGGGGCGTATGCTATCTACATGAGGAGCTCGTCTTTTTATGCTGCTGCTCCCACACTGTGCAACAGCCTTCCAGCAAATAAGGGAAATAACATCACTCGGCATTTTTAAGAAGAAACTTAAGACATAGCTTTTTAATTTGCTATACTAAGTCAATAAAGTATTAACTAAAGTATTATTATGTGATGTTACCCTAGAGAACTGTTTCTTTGAAATTTCGTCTTGTTGACAAGTACATGTATGCATAATTTACGAAAAAAGGCAAATTCCCTTGGGAACATCACATGACCTACATTGGGAAAACAAAATTTACAAGCTAAAGAGGTCTAGTCAGCTTAGTCCCCACAAGTCTGGACAATCGACGTTCGACTTTGCCTCCTGCGCAGATGTTCTTTTGGCTTGTCATGCAATCAAGGCCCAGTTTACGGATCAAAAGTAAATACAATAAAATGTCTTAACCCCCTCTTTCTCCTCCCCAATCACAGTTAAAAAATAATTTGGAAATTAAGCCAACCTGCTGTTTCACACGGGAGTCAAAGGTAAACAAAATAAAAAATGATAAAATTGTCGGGTGCTATTTTTCACTACCGGAAAGTAACACGAAGCTAAAAATTCATCTGATACCTCGATTGACTCGTTTTAATAAGGGTTCCAAGCACACTGGCAGTGGAATTCATTTGCTAGTTCCTCTGTTTTAGTAAAATTGATCCTACTATGGCCACACTTGGAAACCAATTCTCATCTCGTGAGAATCAAACACTGCTACACAGGTCACCAGGATCTAGTAGAATAACGGAGCTCTGTTCTTCCACTCTTCAGAAAGCGATTGAAAATCGAACTTAATCAAATCTTCCTTGTCACATTTTCTCAAAAGGGACGGGTTTGACCTGGAACACAAACCACAGACTTCGCTTGAAACCAACT
Source organism: Pachyseris speciosa (assembly GCA_016490735.1). Lineage (NCBI taxonomy): Eukaryota > Metazoa > Cnidaria > Anthozoa > Scleractinia > Pachyseridae > Pachyseris > Pachyseris speciosa. The sequence goes on along the minus strand of JAEMWC010000564.1, from coordinate 203,246 downwards.
GAAGAACGCTCTGAAGCACGTATGTGGTCAACAGAATGAACTTCACAACAGCCTTCGCAATCTTTTGATGTGGCCCGTAGGCAAGGGCTTTGCCAATCGCTTCATACTCTGATGGCAAAAACTTGTTTAAAGGTTTGCTTGGGTATTGGATGGCTATTTTTACTCCTGGCTCTGTCCTTGATTTAGAAAGCAAGTCGCCTGCTATTGGAGTGGATGTTAAATGAAGAGACGGCAGCGGAGGTGAGATAAACAAACCTTCCTTTGACGGTGTTTGCGGTATGTCCTGTTCGTTTACCGAGAAGGAATGACCTGAATTTCCAATGACCTCCGTACCCTTCCGAGATAGATAATGTAGGAAAATCTCCTTGTTTTTCCGTGAAGTCAGAAGAAGTAGAAGTGGAAGGGATGTTTACAAATTTCAATGATTTTGCTGCAGTGCGTTGTTGCACAATTCCTATCGAAGTGGTAATATTCACGTCCGTTTCATCTGAATCTCGGCGTAGTCGTTTAGTTCTGATTACTCCTCTCTTGTAGTCTTCCTTTATCTCGTTTTGAACTGATCAAAGGTCGGTTTTAAGTTTTCCATAGCGAATCAACTGCTTGTATAAACACTTGGTACAGAATCATGAAAGGGTCGCTTGACGAAAACACATTAAGACAGAATCCACCAGAAGTTCGAGTAACAAGTGGACAAAAACCTTGTACCAAGATTATTTTCATCGTATTGCAAAATTCTGTATGACTGTTTTAAATATCTTCTCAAAAAAAATCATTTCTAGCAACACCAAACGTCGAAAACAAATGTTGAAGTAATGTATGAAACACTTGAAAGTACTGGTGAAATGAAACTGATGATGAAATTTTGCCTGTGTTTGCACAAGTTCTCTAACTTTGAAATTTAGTTTCTCTCATTCCCATGGGAAATTGTTTTCGGTGTTATTTCAGGCAATTACCTATGTATTTAGCTTTAAGAAAATGTAAAAATGACTGTAAAATACTTAAAATTATTCTGGTACCAGATTTTTGTCCACTAAAACCTGAAATTGCTCGATTTTCTAGCGGATTTCGACTTAACATCTATTTCCAACGCGCTTTCGATCAGGCCAGAGACGTCCACTGAGCTCTTGCCGTACTCTCGCAGTAGGAATTAAAAGAAAAATTATACAGAGGAAATAGTTGTTTCGACAATTTTTTAGCGTTTCATCCATACACGAGGCATTGATCCGGAATCTGACTTAGCCAACAGGAATCAAAGCGGGAAAATTGAAGCCTGTTCCAATGCAAGCTCTCATTGGCTTTCAGTAAACAATAACTTAGCGCCAATTGGCTTAAAATTAATCTATGCATGATATTTTTTAACAATGAACAGCAGAGGAAAGATTGCGTTACGAACCAAAAGAACGTCTGTGTAGGAGGCTGGGTTTGACAAACGAAGAGATCTGTGTTTGCGTGAATGGGCATCACTGATATTTTTGGTTGTTACAGTGCATCAAAGATCTGCTTGAGAACTGTTAGACCGCCCTACAATGACATGAAGCGAAATATTTATAGGACTCTTGGAGCGATGCAAATGAAAGCTTAAGGCTGGTTAACGTGTGCAAAAGCGGGTTGCAACATGTACCCTAACCGCTGTGGTAGCGGCTGTTGTTCTGGCTTTGCACTTTTATTCACGGAACAAAACTAACACTTCGCACTTGCCTTCCTTCCCCTTAACACGTGCGCAAAGAATAGCTTGGCTTCAACTTGTGAAGGATATAAACGAACAACTGGAATATCAAGACTATGAAAATACCGTGAAATTCGATCATGTACATATTATATTAAAGCTTACTTTCAAAGTACTGTTTAAAAAGTATGTAGTCACAACATCACATCTTGAATTCTGTCCATACTATTGCAACATATAAACCTCTCCGATAAAGCAATCACTGTTTATACATGTATGCGATCACACCAGTGGCGTGATCCGGCGTGTTCAATAGCAATGAGACTAATCAATAACACGGCGAATAATAATTATTATGTACCTTGGCCCATTTCTTGACCCAAAGTCTCATTGCTGGTTGGATGATTGTCCGATGAGAACTTTTCCGAGCATTTGGCTGTGTCAAGAGAGCTTAAATCAGGTGTTGTGAGCATTTGGCTGTGTCAAGAGAGCTTAAATCAGGTGTTTTGAACATTTCTTGTCGGGAAACATCCATAGTTTTCATTCAAAAGGAATGACTGAGACCCCACAGCTTGGGCAGAAAATTTGCAGTACGCATGCTCAGAGCAGAATCCAATCAAACGAAGTTTGACGGAAAATACCGAGCACTCACGAATTAATTAACTACGACATCGCAGGTGCACCCACACTTCAAACTCCATTTCACGAAGATGCGTCCAGCCATAAAGAATAATAAGAGAAACTATATGGTTGGATTCCGAAGGCAAAAGCTCCTCTTGATTTCTGCTGTTGTTGTAGTGGCCATCGTTTTGATACTATGTTCTTATTCATGGGGCAAAATTTCGGGCGCTTTCAAGCACTTGGCACTAATCTTCACGTCGACACAAACACACAGAATTGCTCGGCTTCAAGTCATGAAAGAAGACAAGCGCCTGGAGTATCAAGAATATGAAAATTCTGTGAGATTCTATCATGTAAGTACTCTTGAAGTCTTTTAACACAGACGGAATATTGGCAAAGTCGTATTTTCCAGTTCTTGGCTATTATTTTAATTTTTCTGGAAACACAACCACGACAATGGATGTTTTTGACATATATATATATATATATATATATATATATATAATTATATAATTATTTAATATATATATTATATATATAATATATATATATATGTATATATATATATATATATATCTGTGTGTGTGTAAAAAACGGTGCATGTAAAAAAGCAGCTTTTTTACAATTATATATATGTAATTGTAAAAAAGTAGCATTTTTATGTTAAAAAGTAGCTTGTTTACAGAAATACATTTTTGTAAAAAAGCAGCTTTTTTACATAAAAAGCTGCACTTTTACAATTACGTAATATTATTGTAAAAAGCAGCTTTTTTTTTACAAAATATATTGTTTGTAAAAAAGCTGCTTTTTACAAAAAATATATTTCTGTAAAAAAAGCTGCATTTTTGAAATTTTATAATTGTAAAAAAGCTGCTTTTTTACAGAAATATATGTTTGTGAAAAGAAACAGCTTTAACAAGTATTGCAGCCATAAATAATGAATCAAGTCGACTTTTCAGACAGTCATATGCCACTATCGGTATAATAACAACCGTCACGCATCAAGGAGTGTCAACCATTGCTTTAGCTAGAGTGGAGCAGTACATTTATTATTTAAGTACATTTATTATTTACTTTCATAAACAGGAGTAAGCTTAGCTCTTCCTACTAAAATACACTGGTGCTGTGTTGTTTTCATTGCTATGTTAGCCATAACCATATAGCTGACCATATCACTTGATGGCGATAAATTCACCTGGCGTGCAATTTACAATTCAGTTTTGTAAAAAAACGGTCCAAGTGCTATTATAACTGTCCAAGGACTTATGCCAGTGTTCTGAATTTATGTTGTGGCTTATGCTAGGTATATAAATACTATTTATTGGTAGGAATCATTTTCCCTAGCGTCTCATAAGTGCGTATACAGTACAGCTCGCAGATAAGTGAACCAAAATACACAAAAAAAAAAACGTGCATACACAGTGCGCATAGACGAGTCTAAAAATATTTTTAGACGCGTCTACAGCATACGCAAAATGGTTCATTAGTATGTATGAGCTTACTCATTGTCTTCCTTTTGTTGTTGAGTCATTGTTAATTTTGAATAGTCTGAATAGCAAGAGTTACTACAGTATATACCGAATATTCAAATTAACGACAGCATTTTTGCCATTTCACTCGTAGCGCCTTGTAGAACGTTTGTTCGTTGTGAAGACATTAATTCATGCTTGTCGGCGTATGCTAAATAAATTCTATAAACTACACTAATTACTCTTCAATAAATGGCGCATCATACCCCAGTAAGGACATTTCTAACAGAATTCAGCGTTTAAGACAGTATTTTGTCGCTTTAATCGTCTCTGTGTCTTGTGGAACCAGAGATGCCACATTTTTGTTGTGACAGCACAATTCACGCTCGGCGGCGGGTGTAGACAAAACGTGGACCCCCCCCTTCTGGACCCCCTTTCTGGACCCCCTTCTGGACCCCTCGATTTTTCTGTTGGAAAATAATAAATGATAAAAAAATAGTCTTCGCTTTGGATTTCAACTTCGGTCGGTTCGTTAATAATTACAGACAGTATTACAGTAATCGCGAACACTACCACAGTCAATCAAATGAAGAATGATCCTACAGTTGTCATTTTCATCCCGTGAAAGACTTGCTTTGAATTTCGCTGACTTTGCCTTGCTGATTTTTGTTGTTACCAAATACTTTAGAATTTTCTAGCAAAGGTTAAATAGAAGTTAAATCCACAAATTGCTGTTCGGCTTTCAACTGGCTTTCGAAGAATGTGAAATGAGCTCAAAAACTATCCTTTTTTGTTTGGATTAGAATAACACTACAGCAAAAAGGTGAGCAATGTTTCTTCCACGCTGACAAATTATAGTAGAAAGGTTGCTCTGAAATATCATGGAGCCGTCAAATCCACTGAATGGTACATGATGGAATGAAATATGATCACTCTGGTTGCCTAGCACGTGACATAGATCTGCCAATGATAAAAATAATAACTTTCACATTCTCCGAAAGCCAGTTGAAAGCCGAACAGCAATTTGTGGATTTAACTTCTATTTAACCTTTGCGAGAAAATTCTAAAGTATTTGGTAACAACAAAAATCAGCAAGGTAAAGTCAGCAAAATTCAAAGCAAGTCTTTCACGGGATGAAGATGGCAACTGTGAGGATCAATCTTCATTTGATTGACTGTGGTAGTGTTCGCGATTACTATAATACTTTTTAAAACGTAAAAAAATATAAAAAAATTTTTTTTCCTGTACTCAGAGCACAATTAAAAGACTTAAAAAAGTGGAATATTTCGTTCGGATCAACCGAACTTCGTCAGCCACAATGTAAATTTGAAAGTTAAGAAGGGTTATATAATGGACCCGAGGGAGCTAAGATAGTGTCATAGATTCTGGTCATAGATTCTGGCTAATTCGAACCCATTGTCTCTGTTCAAGGAGGGCTTACGTAATTTTATCTCAATTGCCTCCCTTATGCGGCGTTTGAAAGTGTTACTTTCCGTGGCAAGAACTTTTGTTTTACTGGAATCCACCGAATGACCTGTGAGGTGGCAATGTTCACGAACAGCTGACGAGTTTGTAGAAAGATGTTCCTTTACTCGAGTTTCCAATAAACGAGACGTTTCGCCCACATAGTCTTTGTCACATTGTTCGCAATGGATATGATAGACTGTTCCACACTTTCTAAGATTTTCCGTTTTGTCCTTAACCCGAACTAGTTGTGATCTTAAGGAATTGAAAGGCTTGTGTACAAGTGTTATCTCGTGTGATTTGAATGCTCTTTGGAGGCGTTCCGAAATGCCCTTGATGTATGGCATTGAAGCATAAATTCTCTTCTCATTAACAGATTCTTCGGGATCTCTCGAGGCCGATCCACTATCTTAGCTCCCTCAGGTCCATTATATAACCCTTCTTAACTTTCAAATTTACATTGTGGCTGACGAAGTTCGGTTGATCCGAACGAAATATTCCACTTTTTTAAGTCTTTTAATTGTGCTCTGAGTACAGAAAAAAAATTTTTTTATATTTTTTTACGTTTTAAAATCATGATTCCAGAGCAGGAAAACAATATTTTTGATTCTACTATAATACTGTCTGTAATTATCAACGAGCCGACCGAAGTTGAAATCCAAAGCGAAGACTATTTTTTTATCATTTATTATTTTCCAACAGAAAAATCGAGGGGTCCAGAAGGGGGTCCAGAAGGGGGTCCAGAAGGGGGTCCAGAAGGGGGGGTCCATGTTTTGTCTACACCCCTCGGCGGCGCATGATGAAAGGACAAAACACTTTTCAAAGTTTGCTTTCAAAGAAACAACTCGTCAATGAACAGCACAACATAAGCACTTTTCTAACGAAATTCAGCGTTTAAGACAGAGTATTTTGCCGTTTCAATCGTCTCTGTGCGCCTTGTAGAAGCAGAGATGTCACATTTTTGTTTGTTGTGACGGCAAAATTATTAATTTTAATTCATGGCTCATCGGCGCGCGATGAAAAGAGATACACTTTAGAAACTTTGCTTTCAAAGAAACAACTCGTCAATAAACGGTGCATCATGAGCACTTCTCTAATGAAATTCAGCATTTAAGACAGAGTATTTTGCCTTTTCAATCATCTCTGTGCGCCCTGTAGAAGTAGAGATGTCACATTTTTGTCTGCCGTGGTGGCACAATTATTAATTTTAATTCAAGGCTCGCCGGCGCGCGATGAAAAGAGAAACACTTTAGAAACTTTGCTTTCAAAGAAACAACTCGTCAATAAACGGCGCGTCACAAGCACTTCGAGAACAAAATTCAGCGTTTAAGACAGCGTATTTTGTCGTTTCGATATAAAAATCGATGAAACACGCCAGATCTTGATTGACGGCAATGAAAAACACAGCTGTCGGTTTGCGTGTTATTGAACGGCTCAGTATTAAGTGTGAAAACAGTGGATCGTTGAAAATAATAAAAGGTTTGGAATATCGGCCGACCATTTTCTGTTTTTCAAGCGTTCCAATTATGCACTTCCAGGCTGCGTGTTCGTGAAGATTTGAATCAATCAGTGGTTTGAAGTATGATTTACGTCTCTTCACAGATATCGTTATTTAGTTGGCGCGCATTCTTTGAACTCCAAAGAAACAACTCTTCAATAAACGCCGCATGATAAGCAGTTTTCTAACGAAATTCAGCGTTTAAGACAGAGTATTTTGCCGTTTCAATCGTCTATCTGCGCCTAGTAGAACCAGAGATGTCAAATTTTTGTTGTGACGGCACAATTATTCACGCTTGCCGGCGCACGATGAAAAGAGAAACACTTTCAATTAGAAACTTTGCTTTCAAATAAACGGCGCGTCAGAAACACTTTTCTAATGAAATTCAGCATTTAAGACAGAGTATTTTGCCGTTTTAATGGTATATATGCGCCATGTAGAACCAGAGATGTCACATTTTTGGGTGTTGTGACGGGACAATTATTCACACTGGGAACACATATTTTTACTGTACAACACATACACAGTGTGGCCTTCTGGTGGTAAGGTCCAAGGAGACAATTTTTACACATTTTCTGCAATCAGGATCACGTCACTAATCCCCGGTCGATCAGCGATGCACGGCCAAATCCCCCTGGAAATTAATTAAGTACTGTAAGGTAGGGAGGGGATATATTAGCAACTGATTGCCTTAATTACTTAGGATCACCAGCCTATTCCCGTTTGGATGGCGATTCATTAGGGATTTCTGAGAAATACAAACAGACAAGGTTAATTTGGGAACAGAAATCAACACAACTAAGTAATTAAGTGAAAATGTGGCTCAGCCAGGAATCGAACCTGGGTCTCCAGATTACGTACCTTACTGTACTTAATTAATTTCCAGGGGGATTTGGCTGTGCATCGCTGATCGACCGGGGAGTAGTGACGTGATCCTGATTGCAGAAAATGTGTAAAAATTGTCTCCTTGGACCTTACCACCAGAAGGCCACACTGTGTATGTGTTGTACAGTAAAAATATGTGTTCCCAGTGTGGTTGGTTCAGTGGCCTAGTGGTTAAGGCATCCGACCGGTAATCTGGAGACCCAGGTTCGATTCCTGGCTGAGCCACATTTTCACTTAATTACTTAGTTGTGTTGATTTCTGTTCCCAAATTAACCTTGTCTGTATATAAGCGATGGTAAAGTTTATTCTCATTAAATTCCCTGATGAGTGGGCGACCACGAAACAGGCTTGTAGGGATGAACTTGTAGTTTATTTGTTTTTTTCTTCCATATATACTTCGCTCTACTTCTACATGTATGTATTGAGCACTGTTTTACAAAAATCAAGTTTCGCACTTGATATATATATATATATATATATATATATATATATATATATATATATATATATATATAATAGCCAAGAACTGGAAAATACGACTTTGCCAATATTTCGTCTTTATTAAAAGACTTCATCAGGGCAACTGATTTTATTTTAATTCGTCTGGAGACACAACCACGACAGTGGATGTTTTTGACTATATATATATATATATATATATATATATATATATATATATATATATATATATATATACATGTATACACAACCAATGTGTTTCTACTCAAAGTCGTTTAATATGAAATGATGTATGAAATATGAAAGGACACTGAGTAGAAACACATTGGTTTTACTGCTCCATTATTGTTGAGCACTATTCTGGATTTATCAGTGTGGAACTATATATATATATATATATATATATATATATATATATATATATATATATATATATATTTGAAGACAGTCTGATCAACTGAAGATTTGACAACAGTTCTGCAAATCAACTTATATACAGTGTATATACCGGTATATAATATATTTTGCAATTTCAAGTATGCTTAATAAAAGCTTTTGTTTGTACTGAACTAAAATATATTTTGTTAAGCTTATATTTAGTGAGGCAGGGATATTGAAAATTAGCTTTTCTCAATATTATTGATAGCAATGAATATCAGAAACCAATAAATAAACTGATCATAACTAATTTTAAGGTTTGCCAATTTTAAGGTTCACCAATTTTCTTTTAGTGAACTTGGTAATTGGTATTGATAGTGATAAAAATTTGCATACAGCTGTACATTCAAGAAGAATAAACAGAGAACATATTTACGGCCATAAATTTGGAGATTTGTTCACGATGCGATAAAACAAAAGCGATAAAACAAGGGCTTCGAAGTCTGAGTAAGTCATGTTACACAAAATTCCAGAATTAACGGGTGCAGCACGTGATGCATCAAGGGTGATAATGGGCCTTTAAAGGAGCTACATGTATGTCACCTTTGGGGCTTATCTTCCCTGAAAAACATTTGACTATTTCCCATTATTTAAATACGTTTTTTAAGGTCTTAATCCCCTCTTTCCCCTTCCCAATTACAGTTTAATTATAATTTGGAAAAATAAAGCCATTCTCGCTGTTTTGGAAGTCAAATGTAAAGAAAATGAAAAATGATAAAATCCTCTGGTGCTATTTTTCACACCCAGAAAGTAACACAGAGCTAAAAATTCATACCTCAATTCACCTTGTTCTAATAAGGGTTCCAAATACACTGGCGGTGGCATTCATTTGCGAGTTCCTCTGTTTTAGTAAAATTGATCCTGCTATGGCCACACTTGGAAACCACTTCTCATCTCGTGAGAATCAAACACTGCAACAGGTCATCAGGATCGAGTAGAATACTGGAGATCTGTTCTTCCACTCTTCAGAAAGCGATTGAAAATTGACTTAATCAAGTCTTCCTTGCCACATTTTCTCAAAAGGAATGGGTTTGACCGGGAACAAAAACCACAGAGTTTGCTTGAAACCAACCAAAGAAAACTCTGAAGCATGTGTGTGGTCAACAGTTTGTACTTCACAACAGCCTTTGCAATCCTTTGAGGTGGCCCATACACAAGGGCTTTGCCAATCGCTTCATAACTTGTTCAAACTTGCTTGGGTATTGGATGGCTATTATTACTCCTGGCTTTGTCCTTGATTTAGAAAGCAAGTCGCCTGCTATAGATCGTTTTCACTGTCACGCAATAAAAAAATAAACTGAAAACCATCCAGTGGAAAAAGCTAAGAAGTTATGATGTTATAAAAGATAAATAAATAAGACACTTCTCCAAGTTTTAGGCCTGTGCGTTTCCTCAAACTTCAGATATTCGTTGAAATGTGTCGCAGAAATTTACAGAGCCCAGTATGAAAACACCATGTTTGTGTACCTCCGTGCATGGTACACAAATATTGCGGCCCGAAAATAGTGTAAACATTTGGAACTTACTTTGGCTATCTAGGTGACTGATTATCAGTATTGAAAAAACAAGCATTTACATAAGCACTTTTCCGAATGCTCTAACTTTTGAAAGGGCTCAAAATCATGAGATACAGCTGTAAGTATATATTTTTCAACAAACTCGATCGTAGCCTTGTGTCATGCACCTCCATAACCCGGAAATTCACAATGCTCTTGTTTCCAAACGAAGCACGCTATTGAGCTGCAAAATTGTAAACAGATATAAATATGTCGTCGCTTATGCCTGATGAGGATAAAAACTTTGGTGGATCTTTAGTTTTAGATTTTAGAAAGTGATGACGTCAGGTGAAAACGATCGATTGGAGTGGATATTAAATGAAGAGACGGCGGAGGAGGTGAGATAAGCAAACCTTCCTTTGCCGGTGTTAGCGGTGTCCTGTTCATTTACTGAGAAGGAATGACCTCCGTACCCTTCCGAGATCGATAATGTAGGAAAATCTCCTTGTTTTTCCGTGAAGTCAGAAGAAGTAGAAGTGGAAGGGATGTTTACAAATTTCAATGATTTTGCTGCAGTGCGTTGTTGCACAATTCCTATCAAAGTGGTAATATTCACGTCCGTTTCATCTGAATCTCGGCGTAGTCGTTTCGTTCTGATTACTCCTCTCTTGTAGTCTTCCTTTATCTCGTTTTGAACTGATCAAAGGTCGGTTTTAAGTTTTCCATAGCGAATCAACCGCTTGTATAAACACTTGGTACAGATGAAAGGGTCGCTCGACGAAAACACATTAACATCTATTTCCAACGCGCTTTCGATCAGGCCAGAGATGTCCACTGAGCTCTTGCGGAACAATCGTACTCTCGCAGTAGGAATTAAAAGAAAAATCCTACAGAGGAAACAGTTGTTTCGACAATTTTTTAGCGCTTCGTCCATACACGAAGCAACTTAGCCAACAGGAATCAACGCGGGAAAAATTGAAGCCTGTTCTAACGCAAGCTCTCATTGGCTTTTCAGTAAACAATCACTTAGCGCCGATTGGCTTAAAATTAATCTATGCATGATATTTTTTAACAATGGATTGCGTGACGAACCAAAAGTACGAGGCTGGGTTCAACAAGCGAAGAGATGTGTTTGCGTGAAGCATCACTGATATTTTGGTCGAATACAGCGCATCAAAGATCTGCTTGAGAACTGTTAGACCGCCCTACAATGACATGAAGCGAAATATTTATAGGACTCTTGGAGCGATGCAAATGAAAGCTTATGGCTGGTTACCGTCTGCAAAAGCGGGTTGCAACATGTACCCTAACCGCTGTGGTAGCGGCCATTGTTCTGGCTTTATACTTTTATTCACGGAACAAAACTAACACTTCGCGCTTGCCTTCCTTCCCCTTAACACGTGCGCAAAGAATAGCTTGGCTTCAACTTGTGAAGGATATAAACAACCAACTGGAATATCAAGACTACGAAAATACTGTGAAATTCGATCATGTAAGTATAAATATTTAAAGCTTTATACTTTCAAAATATTGTTTGAAAAGTATGTAGCCATAACATCACATCTTGAATTTTGCCCATACTATTGCAATATATAAACCTCTCCGATATAGCAATCACTGTTTATACATGTATGCGATCACACCAGTGGCGTGATCCGGCGTGTTCAATGGCAGTGAGACTAATCAATAACACGGCGAATAATTGTTATGTACCTTGGCCCATTTCTTGACCCAAAGTCTCATTGCTCGTTGGATGATCGTCCGATGAGAACTTTTCCGAGCATTTGGCTGTGTCCTGAGAGCTTAAATCAGATGTCGTGAACGTTTCTTGTCGGGAAACATCCATAGTTTTCATTCAAAGGGAATGACTGCGACCTCACAGCTTGGGCAGGAAATTTGCAGTACGCATGCTCAGAGCAGAATCCGATCAAACGAAGTTTGACGGAAAATACCGAGCACTAGTGAATTAATTAACCACGACATTGCACGTGCACCCACGCTTCAAACACCATTTCAAAGATGCGTCCAACCATAAAGAATTATAAGGGAAACTATATGGTTGGATTCCGAAGACAAAAGCTCATCTTGATTTCTGCCGTTGTTGTAGTGGCCGTTTTTTTGATACTATACGCTTATTCATGGAGCAAAACGTCGGGCGCTTTCAAGCCCTTGGCGCTAATCTTCGCGTCGACACGAACGCAGAGAATTGCTGGGCTTCAACTCGTGAAAGAAAACAAGCACCTGCAGTATCAAGATTACGAAAATTCTGTGAAATTCGATCATGTAAGTACTCTGAACGTGCTGTTTGAAGCTGTCTCGGTAAATTATGTTTTGATTTCGTTTGGTTCTATTGAAAGAAAAAAAAGGTCCTAATATCGGTTGAATGAGGCAGTAAGTCTTTTAAGTTGTTTTGCAATCATAACTTAAGTTTGAAGTAAGTTGTTAATTATTTAAAACTTCCGTATAAATGCGTTTAAAGAGTATTTTAGATTCTCTTGGAATACTCATTCGTAGTAATTTTCTCTACCATCCACAGTAGATTTTCTTTTTTTTTTGCCCCCTTTCTATTTCGTCGCAGACTGTTTTAGTATCCTGTTTAGTCTATCGACTCCTGGGAGTATTTAGTAGAAAAGCCCACATGCGATAAAATTTCGGAAACTGTGCTTTTTTGGCAGTTGCGATCTCTTTTAGAATTTCAAGTTTTCCGGGAATGAACAAAAGAAAGTTTTAATAATCTAAAACATCTCCGCGAAGGCTTGCGCGAAAAATGCAATATTTGGCTATCAGTAAGCTTAAACAATTAGTGAGTGAGGCAGGGATATTGATAATTAGATTTTCTCAATATTATTGATAGCACTGAATATCAGAAACCAATAATAAATCGATCATAACTAATTTTAAGGTTCGCCAATTTTAAGGTTCACCAATTTTGTTTTAGAGACCTTGATAATGGGTATTGATAGTGAAAAATACTAAAATTAATTTACCAATGATTCGTAAAGATTATTAATCAGGTTATGATCCAGAGAGCTTGATATTGGCCAAGGAAAAGAAAAGAATGTGGCTAATGTCTACCATTGTGGACAAGCAATCTCTGTCAAGAGAGAATTTATTGTATGGCCAATAACAACAAGAAGGTGGATTTTTAACGAGTTAATGGTATCTTCTTGTCTACGCTGATTGGGAAAATGAAAGAAAAAAACATCTGATTGGTTTACAAGTCAGAGGAGTTAATATCAAAGTTCTGAATAGAATTAAAACACTACACACAGGGACTGTAGAGCATATTTTGTATTGGGGCGGCTAGCTTGTGCAAAGCATGAGCCAATAACTGCCGGAGACACGAGCTTCTCTAAGGGGGACCATGGGCATGCATCCCCGGAAAATTTTGAAATTTACGGTAATAATATAATAACAATAACAATAATATTTTGCGAGGGGATCCAACTTGCCAAGGAGGTTATCAGGGGAGCCCTCCTAATTAATTTCCAGTCTCTGAATTAGCTGTAAATTCCTTTACTTTTAATAATCATCAAAAAATATCATGTAATTTGTGTCTGCATTTTGTCAGTTTTTTTAACACAGCAATGAATGGATGAAATAAGTTTCCACAGATTCCTATTTTTAGAATCATTTTCTTTAAAAAAAATACAATATTTTTGAAAAAGATTAATATTGGGGCAGCTAGAGCCCTCCAGCTACCCCTGCTCTGCGGTCCTTGACATAGTGAATTCATTTTAGTATGAGGTTATAAATTAGAATTTATTTATAATGAACGCCTTTTGAATTTTTTGAAGCCAAAGCTAAGTTTTTAAAGTTAAAGCATAAAACAAAATTGGACTTTCCAGTGAGGCTGAGGTGTTGAATCTAAAAAGAAACACTGGCTGATATTCTCTCAAAGACAGATAACTTTATTTTAACACGGCAAAACAGAAGCTGTTCCACTCTCTCAGCAGCCCCCAGTGTAAGCAGCGAGTAGAGTTTTTGGCAAATGAGGTACGCTAATTCCTTTTCCTTGAATTCTAGCTATAAAGCCACAAAATAAATAGATTAACGCCTTACGTTTCCAAAGTAAAAGACAGTCTGTAGGCCAAATTAAAGGGGAGCAAATTTTGGAGTAATTTTAAGGCCAATTTGTCACTTGTGCCTTAATTTGCACCAAGCCCTTCAATATATTGTGTAAAGCTATGTATTAGCCCGGAGGTGGGGGGGGGTACTCCCCATAATGGCCTATAGGGGGAGGCTCCGCCCGAAAGGGGTACTAAAAAGGGGATTTCATGAGTTGAAGTATGTAAAAGGGTAGGGCAATCTGTCATTTAGGTATTTAAAAGGGCCTTTCATTAAAATATTTTGCACACATATACCTTAGGACTGTACTGTTTTAATTTATTGAATGCTACATGGTAATGGCAAGAAGACTTCCTGTTTTAGGTATATGAAAGGGGTACAATGTACATGTACCATTTGCCAATGGAAGGCATACAAAAGGGCTAACTTTCTGTCAAAAATGTCATATAAAAGAGTAAGGGGTTGGACTTTGGGGTGGAGCCTCCCCATACTAAATTTGTTTTAGTACAACCCCCCTCCCCCCCCCCCTCCCCCCCACCTCGGTGTTTTCTTTACATTTTCAGTGGAACTCCAGTGGCCCAAAGGGCCACCAAGCATAGCACCATACCTATAGAAACCCATGAACTGCTTTTCTCATGGTAATCATGACTAGCGGTATTGCTTGTGGGCACATATGCACAACAGAGTTGCCCAATAATTAATAATATCCTAATAATAATAATCCAACATGGCAGCCATACTCCAGCTGACCAGCTAATTTACAGCATACACCTTTGATATTGCACATCTGTGTCATGGCCAATTGACAGCTGTCAAAACAAGGTTTCTGCTGACCAGTATCCGTGGCCATATCGTGGGCTCAAGTTTAGAGCTCATTGAGATCAACTGTTTTTTTGAAGTTGACCGCTGACCAGGTACTGGTTTTTGATTGGATTGCAGGCTCAAGCCAGGTTAACTTAACCAAAACAAGACACCTAAACCAAAACGAGGCTTAATATTTTCCACGCATTTTCATTTTGACAAAAACAGCTTCATCTTCTTTGAAGTTTGTCTTTTAATTCGCATAAAAGGCATAAAAATCAAGATCTAGTTAACAGATACTCTGGAAGGTAAATTTTTGATTGACTTGCATAAGCGATTGTGCGGTTGAAAAACAAAATGATTCAAGGCTTCAAGGGCAGCTCATCAAGAAAGGTCACTAATTAGTTCACTGGCATTAATGGGAGGAAAGAGTACATGTAGCTCAAAGTTAGTGGAAAAGTTCTTTCTTTGGACAAACCGTTTGCTATTTTTCCAGATGCGTGTTTTAACTCAATTGTTCATAGACAGGAGCTTTTAAAGGAAATTGAAGGTGTCACGAGGACACTTTGTTCATGTTCTTAAACATAAAAATAATTTTAAAACATTATTAATAGGAAACTTTTTGTTTGACCTTCTTGGACCCTTTTCTAACAGCCTTGGACACCTTTTTTATGTCCTTCGACTACATACATACATACATACATACATACATACATACATACACTGTACATACATACATGCATGCATAAATGAATAAATAAATAAATCAATCAACTTTGTTTAATGAGGGTGACACTTAACAGTTGTTGACTGACAAACCTGTGGCCCCTCGAAATTCCGGATCAAATTGGAATTTGGAAATGTTGGTTTTTGAGGAGAGAAGAAAACCAGAGTACCCGGAGAAAAACCTCTCGGAGCAGAGTAGAGAACCAACAACAAACTCAACTCACATATGATGCCAAGTCCGGGAATCGAACCTGGGCCACATTGGTGGGAGGTGAGTGCTCTCACCACTACACCATCTCTGTAATTGTACATGTGAGTTTGTACATTTGAGTCTACATTTGCACATTTGTACATGTGAGTCTGCAAAATTCCTTTTAGTCTTGCAACATTTTGACTTTTGAATGGAAAACTCATTCCCTATTTTTCGCTCAAAACTAACTGAATGTTTTTTCTTTCATTCATTAAACAGATGTGGTTGAATAATAACTGCATTGGGACTTCATCACAGAGTGAAGGAATTGAGTATATAGCTGAATTAGTAGATACATGGAAAAATTCTCATGGTACGAACTGCAGGTGGGTGTTTGTTGAGATTATTTTCTTTGGTTTAATGTAAATATCTAAACTCCACTCCACTGTTGATTGGGTAGTGACATTAAGCTGTTGGTCTTGTCTCCTTCTACTCCACATGTAAAACTTGAAGGGGACTCAAAAGAACCCACACACTGATCGGAAAGAGTATGCCTGTGCTGTGATCTTTCCTATCACACATCTCAGGGTTGAGTGGAGACTGCGCGATGGGCTGGCCACCTGTGAGGCCTTCCAAAGGGTAGACTGAAGCAACAAGCGACATGGCCCTGAAAACAGGCGACAATCTTCTCCCAAAACACCGACAACTGACAGAAATTCTTCTTTGTTTTCTTTGCAACAGTGACATTTGTCCCTAACGAAACAAGCGATAGACATAGTCTGTCCCCAGAAACTCTGTTGAACGCTGAAACCCTGTAAGAGGCCTTTTGCACCCCATGGCATGGAGTATGGACAAATGGTGATGAAGACTTCACTCTTCTTACCAGAATGCCCGTACAAACAAATAAACAAACAAACAGCTTTATTTAAATAATTTACGCACAAAAAAAGATTGGCTGGCCCGCAGGTAGCTAGGGCTGATCTAGGTGGGCCAGACTTACAATTACATGTAACTAATTGAAAGGAAAAGTTATCAGTACAATTGGAAAGACATTCCAAAACAATAAGGGCGGAACTAATAAAAAGTAAGGAAATACGAGAAAAATGATAATAGTATAAGTTTGAGGAAAGGAAGAGATTTTTGGCTATTTAAAAAGTCTTACTTTTTGCACTATTATAGGCACTTCAATATAATCATTTCCATTTTCCAAGATGCCAAAGAGGAGTTCATTAATTTTTCTTTTGGATGCACCCTTACAGTATAGGTACTAACTAAAGGTCTGTTACACAGCGTGGTACATTGTATATCATTCCAAGGCCATCACACTGATCACCCAACCCACCCTATCTTGTGCCATTGCTTTGGCCATGTTTCATGCTTGATTTTCTCTCTCTTTTACTCTTTCACAACAGTCCTTCTCGGAGCTGAGAGAGAAATCTACCCTCTTGCCCTTTGACCCTCAGTACTCCACTCTAGTGCTATCATCCAGTTGTTGCTTTTAAGTGAAGGCAATTATTTAAGGGAGGCGATTAATCGAGGGACAGCTATTATTCAATGAGATATGGCACCCAGAATAGATGGCAGTTTTTTTTGGGAACTATTCTGTATGACTTTGTGTTCTTTCGGAGTTAATCTCTTTCCATTTGTTCTCTCATTCCTAAACTGGAATAGGAATAAGCAGAATGCTCCTAAAAAATTGTACCCCAAGTCTTCTATATGGCTCTAATATTTTGTGGGTGCTGTAGATTTTTTCAAAGATTGTTTGCTAATCTAAATTTTTAATAAAAACCATCCTTTGTTTCATCGAAGATAAAAGAAAATGAAGGTCATCTTTGAGATAATTTCTTTACATCTCCGAACCCTCATTCAAAAAAAAAAATTGCAAAGAAAACAAAAGAAAAACAAACAGATTAAGGAACAGAAGTCAAGCTAATGCATTCACCATCCTTTTGGCTGGTTGAAATTAATATTGATTAATATTGGTTGGCTGAAATTAATACTGGTATTGCTGCCAGGGTAGATTTAACTCAAGCTACACTTTCAATTCAGTATTTAGTAACACTCTCACTCGTCCTCTTCATGACAGTTAACGCAGAAGGACAACATTCATTTTATAGTGATTTTTTTACTTGTTTTTCTTTCAGAGATTTATATATGAAATTTAGAGATATTTATCTAGTGAGAAGTAGGCATGCTCCAGTTGTAATTCCTGAAAGCTTTGCCCCCAAGGTAGGAAAGGTTTATTGTTTGTTTACCTTCCATTTTATAAAATTAATTAACCATTACCAGCAAAATGAAAGTTAGAACCATAAGCAGCTATAGTGACCAACATGTAATTACCTGGACTTCCTGTGGAAGGCCTGAGTCTAAACATGTTGTCTGTTCTTCGTTGTCATCATCATCATCCACAAAGCTCACTTCAGGCATTTCTGTGCAAGCGCTAAGAAAAAACAACAACAAGAATGCTGCCATGTTTCATATTGATCCGTATTGTGTCTTTGCGGTTTGAACAACTAATATGTTAAGAGAAGTGTCCATACGAATGTTTGCAAGTTCAACAGTGAGATGAACGGTTTCAACATTGCCAAACTAAACTGCAGATATTTTCAGTGGTTTGCAAAATTGAAGTTGAGTAGCTCTAATTGCCTCTTGGAAGGCCGAATGAAGGCCAACATGGCCTCTAGTTTCCTTTAATTATGATTTGACTGACAAGATGTTAATCAACAGTGTTTGTTATGCAAGGGCACTTGGCACTGCATCTGGATGGCTTGTCAGCTTGACTGGATATTAGAGACCTTAGCACCAGGTTTATTTTATTTGAAACCGCAAACTGCAAACTGCAGTTTTTGGTTTGGCGTTTTCAGTCTCAGGGAATACGAGGGTTTCGAATTTTAGTAAGGCATTCGTTGTTTCGTGCCGCCTTGTTGTTTTTCGTCCAGTTGAGGTGCTTTACTATAATTGCCTAAAACAACATGACTTGTTCATTTATTCGAGTTCAAAAATCTAACTAGCACATCACAGGCAGGTATAAATATCTAGTTCTTGCCTTCAAACGTGAGGCTGTGCAAATTTTGTTGTCGAAAAACCTTGCCGTAAATCACTTCCCGTTGGAAGCCCTTCCTGCCGTTCAAACGTGAACTGCAAACTGCAAACGCGACCGCAAGACGGTGATCACGTGACAACCTCAGATTTGCCGTTTGCTGTTAACCATGGAAAACTCGATGCTAAAGGTCCTAATATCTTTGTATTTACATAGAGTGACTGTAGCTCAAGGTGTGACATTTTTTGATTACTTGTAGGTTCTTAAATGGCTAGGTGGAAGCAGAAAACTACTAGAGGGTGCAAGATTACAGGTAGGTCTGTAACACCCCCTGCACCCCTTCCCTAGTCCCCCCCCCCCCCCCCCTGTGAAGATCGGATTTGACTCTTTTTTCTCGCATGTGTATTTGTATATCACTATCTCTGCAGTATTTAAATTTGCTTGCGTTGTATTTAATTAAACTTAGCTGACGACGGCATCTAGATTTTGCAGAAATATAACGTCTTTCTTGTTTTCGGTTTTGTATTTTGTCGACATTGAAGACGATACAAATTCCCGGTACTTGCTCAGTCAACCATAGTTTACTGCATCATGACTGTAGAGTGTCCGAACGACTTGCGACAAAAATCAACCTATTTTTTTTGCCCTTGCGCCTTTGTTTCATTTCAGCTTATTACGTCAATAGACAACCTTTATACTCAGGAGGCAACTGTATTTAACCCTGTTCGAGCAAAGCGGCCTGGAGCCGGTGGAAGGGCTACCGCTGAAACTAAGAAATAGTAAGTCAAGGAACCTTGTTAAAATGCGGGGGGTATAACGATACACCAGCCACACGATACGGTACGTGTCACGATACATAATGTCGATACAATCCAATTCGATACCATGCTCAGAAAACACCATGTTCAGAAAACACCAAGGGCGCGTTCTTTTGGTATCATTCTGGATCAGAAATACTGAAAAATGAAGGAATAACTTCCCTTTCAATCTGTTAGCGGGAGCAGAGTGAACGGAATACCCGCTAGCGGAATGAACGGGCTCTCTTTTGGGAAAGGTCTGGCGGGAAAATCTTGCGCGGCCCGCCATGCTCCACGTCACGGACGTCAGAACGAGTCACTCGGCCTAGACTTTTCTGCACGCTTGTCTCAGGTTGACCACTTCCGCCTGGAGAGTTTGTTTTTAGCGTATGTGCTGTTTTGTACAGCTTTACTCCTATTACTCTCTTAGAGCGGTTTTCAATTGAGTGTCGTAAAACCAAAACCAAAGCAATTACTCCAGCCAATCACAACAGAAGTAAGCAGTGCAATGAGCCAATCAGAATACGAATCAGTTACATGTAGCCGGCGCAAAGCGCGGAAAAATACGCGCGTGCAAATCATGATTGGTTTTGGTTTTGTTTTTCATTGGTTGAGAAAGTGGCGCCAGTTTTCTTGGCCAATCACAGAGCGAAGCAATGCAAGACCAAAGCAAAACCATAATTACTTTCGACACTCAATTGAAAACCGCTCTATTTCAAAACCGGAATAAGAATAACCTCAGTAGCTCCTTAAAAAGAACGCGCTTTAAAATAGTGAAAAACGAGTAACCATTTTTTGGTTTAACTTATAAATTTTATCATGTTAACAAAACATTTTATCGCATTTGTTATGGTTAAATGTTTTTCCAAGTTACCTCTTCTCCAACTTTTGGTTTCATTCTAAAATCGACCAACTTCACCACGCTGTACACCGTTTCACTTATAATTATAGCAACTTTGAAATGTGTAAAATAAGAAGAAAAATTGCAAATGAAGGTAAGACTGAATGCGATTTACAACCGCTCAAAGTCTTAAGAAGCCTAACATCCGAACCGTACCAACGAAATTATGGAATCACAACCCGAACACCGAACCGTGGTAAAATATATTGTATTGTACTACCACGATTGTATTGTACTAACCACGATCAAACTAAAAAAAGCTAATAAAATAAATTAAAAATAAAAAAGTGGGCGACATAGCCCCCTTAACGGACATCTTATTGTTTTAGTGTTTCAGAGCTATTACAAGCCACTGCAAAAGATTGCGACTTCTGTAAATATAAAAAGTAAGTTATATGGTGTATGCTGGTATACTTGTTAGAGGAAAACCACCTTCAGGATGCTATTATTTACCTCATTGATGAAGTAGTCTCTATGAGGTAATTATGCAAATGTGTCACTCTCTCTCCGCCGTTAGCACTGGTTTTAGCCAATTGTAAGGTGGGTACTATTGGAGCCAGTCAAAGCACACGTTTTATTGTGTTGGTGTGACGATTTTCTTGTTGGCGTGTTCGCAAGCAGCGTCTTTGACTTGGGATTTCCTGCTGTCTTTCCTGCAGTCTTGAGTTTGATAAATACTGGGAAATTGCTGCTACATCATTGTGATTTGCAAGATGATCCAAGAGATATGCAGCAACTCCACATTCATGAAACGAAGACCGAATATGAAGTGCCCTTTACGCCGGGGCAGAGTTCTTCATGTCGAATTCGAATCGACAAACATTGGTGAGCGGGCAGACGTTCTTTACAAATTCATCAATTATGTATCCCACAGACTCTTTGATTTTGTAAACAACTAATTTCAGCCGTTTTAGTTTGCAGCTACGCTATTAGACTTTTTCTTCAGCTCTACCATGCATGATTATACGGAAGGCGAGAAGGGTCGGTCTGAAGAGAAAATTTTAATTCCCCAAAAGTAAAGTCCATAATAACGTTGAAATCTGAAAATCTCTCTCAAATTCGAAAGTCATTTTCAAATCCTCAACATTTTTTGTTCCAAATAGAATTCATCAGCTAAAGCTTTGGTGAAACTCAAAGGGGCGTAAAAGTTTCAATTTAGAATTCACACGTGTTAGAGATTTGGATTTAAAACTTTTTTTCCAGTTTTGAACTTTGTTTTCAGACCGTCTTCTCACGGATTCTGCACAAGTACCACCTGAATGGCGTTTTGCATTTATCATATGTTTTATTTTTAGCTATACTGCGCAGGACCCTTTTGGCAGAGTGGAAACACAATACGCAGTGACAGGTAAATCCTTTATGCTACAGGGGCATAGTCACTGGGATTTTTTTCTGTCATCATCATCATCATCATGATCATCATCATCGTGCGATTCTCTCCAGTTTCTGGTGTTCTTCTGGGTCTTCTTAATCATGTCTCAGCAACTCCCCGCAGCTTAGACACAACACTTTCTGTAACAGCTGGGCAGTTCCGAGGATGGCCGACAACTGCACACTTCCAAAGTTGTCAGGTAGATCTAGCTTCCCATACCAGGTCTGCGTTATTTGAGATGGCTCCAAGTGCACCAATCACGATAGATATTACTGTGACTTTCGAGGCTCCATGTATCATTCTGATTTCGAGTGCTAGGCCCTGATGATACCTTTCCACCTGCTCCTCCTCAGCCGAGTCCTGATGATGTTCTGGTCCGCTGGCGCAGCTATGTCAAGATGTGTCCATTCCTGTGTGTCTTTATGCACTAGAGTAATATCTGGCCGAGTGTGCTTCAGCACCTTGTCTGTGTAGATAGTCATGTCCCAGGTAATCCTCATGTCTCCATTCTCTGCGACTGGCAAGGGTTGATGGTCATACCTCTTGTCGGTACACTCTATCCCGTGCTTACTGCACATCTCCTTGTGTACCCACAGAGCCACCTTGTCGTGGCGCTTCCTATACTCTCTCTGGGCAAGCTTCTTGCTTCTTGCATTATTATGTTCAAGTTTCTCCGGCATAGTATAGGTTGCTGCTGCACTGGGTAGTAAATCCACCAGGCGGAGTACAACCGGTCCTCTAAGCCTAGCAAATTAGAAATCTTCCCAAGATGTATGCGGACGATCAGGACTGCTGTGTTTTGCAGGCTGTTACTGAGACAATCGGTCTCAATGGGTAGGTTTTTAAGGGCCTTGTCGAGGTTGTTTTTCATGCATCCCAGCGATCCGACGATGATTGGGATCAGCACCACCATCATCATCACCATCACCATCACCATCACCATCACCATCACCATCATCATCATCACCGTCATTAGGTTCCCCGACAGTGAGCTCCCTACCTTTCACCATCAATTTTGGGAGACCCGAATATAATATTTAAATGCATGCCCATAAAATCATCTTTTGCCGTCTTGTAGATTTTTAGATGTTATTTCACGTGATATACGTTGTTTAACGAAATTAACCATAAAGTTTTATTTTTTTTGGAGAAATAGAAAAAAGGTAGGGAAATCAACAAAGCCTGTTTTTAGACGGTTAATTAATATGGTATGAGCCGAGATTTTCAGGTTCAGCGGCGTCTATCGTTACCATCATCCTGAATAGGTACCCTCGGCTTACCATAGTAAAGAAAAAAAGACGTTTTTCAATTTTCGAATATTTTCCGTTGAAGTGCATACTTAGGATAAGACAAGAATCGCGAAAATGAGCATTCACCTTATTTTCACTAATTCGCAAATTTCAAAAAGTCGTATAAAATCGAGATTGCAAGGGTATCTTATCCAAAAATTTAGAAAAATATCAGAGTTCCATACCAATGATCTTGCAAAGTTTCAGCTAATTTGATTAAAACGTGTTTGATTTTTAGCTCTTTTAGTGATAATTAGAATAGCCACAAATAGGTAGGGGCGTCAACGTAAACTCAAAAATGAAATATTTTCACTATTCTTTTAATTTCGTACCCTTTTGTGGTTACCATTGGGTTAAATAATGTTCTTTTTTTTTGTATCTAGGTTTTCGTATCACACCCTCTCATTATTTTTTATTTATTAACGAAAAACCCTAAAAAAGGTAGGGCAATCAACAAAAATCTGACTTAGCTACCTTTTGAGTATAATGTACGGTCAAGACGCCATAAAATCTTTGCATTTCGTTAAAACGTTCTATATTTCGGATATGACAAAGTTCTTTGATAGCCTTATGACATATGCAAGTAAAAACGCTACTGTAGTAATCCTTTATGGATTTTTTTGCTTTAAAATTTTGGTTTTTTTTTGCCCTACATTTTGTGTTTTTTTACCTTTAACTTTTCATATCTCATCACTAATAAATTTAATTGAAACATAACTTTCACATAATTGAGATCTTATTGCGTTTTATATTCTGTGTCAGTGAATTTACTTTCTTTTAAATGTTTTTGTTTTTATGATTTTTTCCTTTTTTTCCTTTAGTATGAGGGTATTTGAAAAAATTGACTAAATTTAAGATATTTTTAATTTTTTAGTTTCAATATTTCAAAATATACTTTGGCTCACTAATAGCACTTAAGTTTAACTTATTTGTAAAAAATTGTCAAAGCTTCGGTCTTAACGGCTAGCCATTAAACGCTAGTCAAACTTTGAAAAAGGGTTTTTCTTTTCTTTTTGATGTGGTTTACGCAAACAATAGTGTACAATATGCTACTATTTTAACAAAATTATGTAATTTTTCTAGTAAAAATAGTGTAATAACGTACCTATATTATACTGAAAGCATAATTAAAAGTAATGAAACCTTAATGAAATACAGTGTTTCAAATATGGCACATCAACTTCTTTTGCATTATTTTAATATTAAATTCCAGCTTTTTTCATTACTTAACGTTTAGTTTTAAAGACAAGAGCATTATTGCATCAGATGTGTTTTACAAAATTCTATTTAAAACAAAAAAGAAGACTAAATTGAATAAATTGCCGCAAAGTTATTACCAATGACATTTTTTGCATAGCTAATGAGCATATCAAGACAACGCCGAAAGTCGCTTCAAAACGTAATAACTCTTAGCCGTTTTAACCAAATGAGCTCAAACTTGCACCATCAACTACTTTCAAGACGTACTATCCAATAATATGTTTCATGACGTCATCACTTCAAAACATTTCAGCTCTTATACTTCGATAAGGATTCAACAAAATCAAAGTCTGTTTGCGTCATAAGGTAGTCCTTACATAGTTCTATCATTGTTCAGAAATTGATTAAAATCAATAAGAATTTCGCAAAGTTATATGCGATTAAGTTTCGTCACTATGCAAATTAGTGCGTAAGAGAACGATCTTTGAAAAGTTCTTCAAAGCCGATATTTTAGTGAATGACCTTGACCTTTGTACATAAGATTACGAAGGTCATGTTGGGTAACATATTGAATATTGACGCTGATTGGTCAAATGGTTTACTAGATATGTTTGCTTCAATGTGCTTGATATTTTTTCTGTCAAATTAGTTGCGCATGCGCAGAACATATGTGACGTCATTACGTCATGGCATTTTAATTTACTTGTGCAAGTGACAGCTTTTCAATCAAACTTGTCTTGGACAAGTAGCCGTTCACTTGATAATAACACATGAAAGTGCTAAGTGCTGATTAGCTATTCAATATGTAAATTAAGCCCTCAAAAATGCCAAGTAAGCAATTTTTCCTAAACCTAATAGTAAGCCTGACACCTCCTGTGACTTTTGCCACAAACTTGAACTCAATACCACCGAGAGTTGATTTTTCATCAATTCTTAATTTTTTCTGGAAGCGTGATAACTCTGTGCAACGTACATGAGGTCCTCTTTCGAAGACTGTTCGGACCTGTGAGTACACGTTTTCTGTTGTTCCGTAGTTTATACTATTTTGCACCCTTAAGACACTGTGTAGAGGCAAATCAACTACTCAGAGAGTTACATATGATGAAGCAACATGATGAGACTTTCATTATGTATGTCAGCAGACATAAAACATCCAAGACAGGACCTGCGCCTATATCCCTTTCCAACAACTTTAAGTCCAACCTGGACGTTTATGTAAGGCATGTAAGACCAGACTTTGCAAAGGAGAATGAAGACGCACTTTTTGTAACAAACGCTGGAATACCTTTTCCTCCGGGAACAATAGGCAAGAGGATAACAACATGGTGGAGAAAGGCTACCGGGAAGGCGAATGTGACCAGCACCAGGTTAAGAAAAATGCACGCGTCAAAGCTACATTCCTCCACTACAGTAGACAAACGCAGTGCCCATCGCTTAATGTGTCACACTGAGCGCACTGCTGAAAGATACTATATGATTCACGACCTTTCGCAGGTAGCTGCCCAAGGCCACTCTGTCTTGAGGGATAACATCAACCTCGAAGACACTGTCCCAACCAATGCAGATCGACCAGAAGAGAGAGATCTCCCGAGTTCTCAGAGTAAAGGTGGCTTCACCGAAGTTGAACTAAAGGAAATACATCTCCTCTTTCATACCGTGATTTACAAAAATGACCCTCTGACGATCACCCGTGTCAAAAACCAAATGAGTGATAGCGTGAACTTCATTGGGTTAGTCCAAGATGAGGAGATTGTTTCCAAAATCTACAAGCACGTCCAATATCTGCAAAGTAAACACAGGCACTCTCAAGCTGACAGTTCTGATGCTCTTTCCGAACAAGCCAGCGACGTAACATCTCAATTGTCTGAACTGTCTCAAGGAAAGGAAGGAGGCCGATTTTGGTGGTCTGAGGAAGACGTGAAGATCATAACAACAGCCTTCCAGACCTTCAAAAAATGCCCTCTGAAAGCAACCATCAAGCACGAGGCTGACACCAACCCTCGTTTGAAAGCCATAGTTGATCGGAATGGCTTCTTACGATTTTACGACAAGGTGCGAAATGTGTTTAGATTCAGGAAGTAGAGCGTTTGATGGATGCCAATTCTTGTTTTAGCTCTGTTGCTGTTGATTGTTCCTCTGAACAGCTGTTGTGTGCACCTGTTGAGTTAATTGTTGAGTTAAAGAAAAAAACAGAAAAAATAGAGAAAACACCAAAAACAGCAAATTAAAAAAAAACGACGATGGGTACTGAGTATCCGAACCATTTGTTCAAAGCGCAACATAGTTGGACTGATGTAGAAATGTCATGTAAATAGAATTGTATATAATAGACTTCTAAATTATTACCAAATTATTTATTGTAAATATTCATGTACATAAAATTATACATATTTTAACCTCTGTGTAAATATTAATAACCTCTAAAAAAACAAACAAACAAAAAAAGAAACAAAACTCAAGTTGGCTCCTTGAAGACTCTCGTCAGGGATAAAACACGAGCTAAGGTAACCAATCCTTGGGGAGTGCCCCATGAGTACATCAGGTGTGGCCCATTCACTTGAGTTAACAGAAAAATCATCCACTCGAGGTTGAGGATTAGAGTTAGGTTAATTCCCAAATGCTCTACAACTGAACTATAAAGACCCACATTGGCCTGCATTCCTCCTGCGCCTTTCAATTCTCTCACATGCTCTACCACTGAACTATGAACATTTCCATAGCCTGGCTACAGTGAGTCAAGTTGGTCACTTGATGATACCCTTCTGAAGACTGAAACGTCTCAGAGTAATACCCTCAGTGGGAATTGAGAGGGGGGGGGGGGGGGGAATCAGGAACCCATCTTCAAACGATCTTAAAACTCAGTTGGAGGACGGGGTGGCCGCCATCTTGGATTTTTCCGTGATTTAGGGTCAAACATTAAAATTACATGACTATTTGCCTATAGCTGAAAGGAGTGGAGAAATGAAGTTTGGGGAGGTTTCAACAGTGTTTGAAAGCAACATGGATCATATTACGAGTGTTTCATTTCTTGGGTGGCGGCCATCTTGGATTTTTTCCAAAGGGGTTTACGCATGATTTTGGCTCAAAAATTGAAATCGCCTGAAACATTGCATATGGCCAAAAGGAATGCAGAAATGATGTCTGGTGATGTTTTAAGGGTGTTTTGGAGCAATGCAGACCGTAACATAACTTTGGAATTGTCATGAACCAATGCGCTTTTTACCTATGACTTGAGAACGTCACATTCAACCATAACCTCCAAGATTCATGTAGTTTTTACTCTTATCCCATAGCTTATCTTCTTGTTAGTACGCTCTGAAAGTATCAACTCCTCAGCTTAGAACATCTTTGATTGGCACTAATCTGACCATAATCCGTTTTCAAGGTTTCTTCAAAATCGTGATTGAGAAAAGTAAGCTTGAAAAAAAATGCTGAGTCAGCATTTTTTGGCTAACTTATAATTATTAAAAGAAAGCATTTCACGAGTACATTGCGTCTACCAAGTCTGGTGAGATAATCTTGTAAAGTTTAAGAGATATTTAACTTTAAAGCACTCAAGTACACTTGTTCACAAGACAAAAGTACCCCAAATTCATGGTGTGGAAAAAACAGCATATCTTTACAAATGTAACTTCATATTAAACTACTTAAACTGCAATTTTGAGACCAAAGACCGTTCTGTAGCAGAACAGAAAAGCAATGAAAAACAATGAATCCTAACCGAGATATTGCTCTTCAAAAAAGTATGAATCTTAATGAGATTCCAACTAGGTGCTAATTTATGCCAAAATGAAAACAAATTCTAATTCACGCAAAGATTGTCTTTACGCAATATCAGTACCCTAGGCATAAATTTCACAACCTATACTAACTTCTGGGATGTATTAAAACACTCTAAAATGAATACTAGCCAGTATCTCAAACTTTCGAAATGAAGGTAGGGAGATCAACAATTTTTGTTGATATCCCTACAATCTTTGTTGATGTCCCTACATTCTTTGTTGATGTCCCTACATTCTTTGTTGATGTCCCTACTGTCTTTGTTGACGCCCCTACCTTGCCAAACATTGATTATTCATTAGATTTACAGTGAAGTAGCCATTTTTAATGAGATTCACCAAGGCCACTAATTTATGCAAAAACTTAAAAAATTCTGAGAGTCCCAGAAATTTTTTTTAGACAATCTCAGTCCCCAAACCATAAATTCTAGCTAAAAGGGCACACTTTGACACCCATTGGAAAAAGATCACATTAATATTAAAAAAACGTACACACTTTGCAACAAAGAGGTAGGGACATCAACAAAATTAAGGTAGGCAAATCAACAAAAGTAGGGACATCATCAAAAATTGTAGGGACATCAACAAAAGCGAGTAGGGGCATCAACAAAAGTAGGGAAATCATCAAAAAAGGTAGGGAGATCAACAAGGAAGCTCCCCATCACCATCACCATCACCATCACCATCACCATCACCATCACCATCACCATCACCATCGCCATCACCATCACCATCACCATCACCATCATCATCACCACCACCACCATCACCATCATCATCATCATCATCATCATCATCATTCCGAATAATGCCAACTGAGAGAGTACGCTGTCAAACAAAGGCGCATTTCAAAGCTAGCATACCAATATATCTTCTTATCCTGATAGCAAACGCCCCTAGTGGCCGTGAAGGATATGAGTGATTTGTAGATTCCCAGCATCACGAAACTGCATGATTTCAACCTAAAATGAAAAGAAATTATGGACTGCGGCCCCTTCCGCATTAATGCGGAGAAATTGTTTTTCGCCCACACTATTGTTTTTGTATCGTTTTCTCAGTCCGTAATCAAACGCTGTGGTGAAACAGCGTTTTCAGAAAATTCTGTTCTTGACGTCCACACTATAGAACGCAGGTGGCGTTTTCAAACAACTCCGCTTTCGGTCACCAAATCGAAATAACTTTCTCAGTTCATTGCGTTCAGTGCGGATAGGACATAAGACCTCATTTTTATGGCCTCATGTTTATTTTTTCCAGCATCAAACACATTTAAAGTAGAGAAGTTCCACAGTCTTGTGCTTTGGAAACACCACAATCCTCTCGGCATTAAGGAACATGAGGTTAGTAGAAAGTATAAGCAGAATGTATTACGTTTATAGGGGTAAGTCGCCCTCAGTCGGTCAGTCAATCATTTCAAGCACGGAAAACCCGTTCGAGGCACTCGGGTGAAACACGAGCGAACCGACCGACTCACCCACCCATCTACCCGACTGAACAACCCACCCAACCCTCCCACCCAACTTAACCTTACCAACCCACCAACCGAACAAACCAACCAGCCTAGCCAACGAACCACCCGCCCCTCCCCTGTGCGTACTTAATTGCTAATCTTATGTATTTCACCTGCCCCCTATCAAATGTAAGAAAATTCACATATGATCTTTATTTATTTGAGCTTTTTTAAAATTTCTAATACAGCTTTTCTATGTATCTGATTAAATTCGGGTGGTAAAACGCCGTCGAAATTATTACTGATTACTTTTTTAAACTCATCTTATAACCATTATTATGATGTATGGAAATCACTACAAAAGCAAGTCTGTGGGTAATATAATTTTTTGTAATCAATAATTTGCGTCGGCATGAAAGAACGATTCCGCAATAATTAAAACTCGTAATTACTTAGGTTATTTCACAGAAACGGCCTCGTCGATGTGGAGCTGGGGTTTGTATTGCGATCTATTTATCAATTTCTTCACTGATAGCGCTATCTTTGCCTTGCCATTCATATGTACGTAAGCGGGCAGAGGCTGGGTGTTTACTAAAAATGGAAATATGGTATTATCCACTGAATTTATGAGACAAATTGGCCACCGCGAGAGATTCTAAAAAGCTGAAATTTCCAGTGTTATTCCTTACAAGGGTTCGTTCTGGGGAAGGGCTTACGCTCGAAACGTCAGCTTTTGAGTACCTGTTTAGTAGCCTATTTACCTTACAATTATTCGTTCAACAACGAAAGAAAAAGAAAATTTGCTCTGCATTTTCTCTTTACATAGTGTAGCAATCACCTTTCTTCGAGAGCTGCGAAGTTCATTGGCCTTGGTAATGTGGCAGCTGCCATTTTTTTCACGGCTAGAGTGCAAAGTGTTTAGTGATTAAGTTTCGAGTTAATGTCTTGCAAAATCACGCCACATTTGTGCTTCGTGCTTGAGTAAAGAGTCAAAAGTTGAGAGGCTGTTTCTTCTTTACATAATATTTCCGATCATCACTTTTGATCTGATTGTTACGAATGTTCCAAAGTGTTCGCCTCTCGCGGTTGTCTTTTTATTCATCTCGACAGAGAGCTTTTTTCAAAGCCTTGCGGTACTTTGGCAGCCGCCATGCGAACACAAGAGGATCCAAAAAGAACTTCAGATACAGCGTGTTTTCAGCGATAACGCGAATAGTAAAAAGCGTTTGACTTTTCTTCGTGTCTTCTCCCGCGTAAAGGTAGACGTACCAACAAATGGCGCTCGGCTGAGAACACACCAACAGAATGGCAATGAGGAGAAGATTTAGTCGCACAAAGTTTCTCTCAATCACTTGTTTTCGTGTCGGCTTTTGTTTGTGAGGGCTCGATTCCCGTCTCTCTGTAGACTCTACACTCACTCCTTGGGTGGTACTTAGCGTTAGAGACCGTTCGGCCATCTGTTTGCGAAACGCCCTCTGAAGCAACAAGTAGGTGA
This sequence comes from Pachyseris speciosa, assembly GCA_016490735.1. NCBI lineage: Eukaryota > Metazoa > Cnidaria > Anthozoa > Scleractinia > Pachyseridae > Pachyseris > Pachyseris speciosa. The sequence goes on along the minus strand of JAEMWC010000564.1, from coordinate 172,145 downwards.
TTATAGTCAACAGCAGCGAAAACGTGGAGTGAAGGTGCAGATCGATCCTTTCGATGACCTCTTGCGAACCTTCTATGGTCCGCAAGACCTCAAAGAGGGTGGCGTACAACAGGATGATCGCCACGGATGCCGCGGTCTTTGGAACGCTTATGAGGCGCTTGTACTTGAGTGGGAACGCAACCGCAATGTACTGAGCGAACGTGAAAGCCATAACGATGAGGAAAGACGCGTTTGTAGTGATCGCGGCCACGTAACCCGCGGTTTCAAATATCTTTGGGCAGTGAGCTTGCTTGGGGTGATTCTTGTAGATCATAAGATAACACGCTATCACCATCGGCTCAGGAACAACAGCGGTGATTAGGTCCGTGAACGCTAAGCCGATAAGAAAACACGCCGTTGGCGTGCGGAACGTTTTAAACGGGTCCCTGTATATTGCCACCAGGAGTAGAAGGTTAACTAGCACTGTCAATGGACAAATCACCGCTAGGAACGATCCAGAGATTAAAAACACTGTTCCGAGATTTGGTGAACCCGCGTCGGTTGAATTAGTCGCTGTATTCATCTTTGTTTCGATATCCAACGGTTCGCCAGCTGTTTTATGCTGCTAACTTTTGATGAGGCATATAAGCTAGCCTAGTCTTTATGTCGATTTCGCTTCGGTTGAAAACTGGTGAGTTTTTCGCTGTTCTGAATGCCTTTTACTTTGTTTTTCTTTCGTAAATCGCGCTTTTTAAACGCCTCTTTGCAGTAGGCTACACATCAATACTTCCTTCAAATTCTGTTGACCTCTAAATCCAACCTCACTCACGAAACATTTGGTAGCCCTTGTTACTTTGAGTCTCAATCGCGTCAATTTTCTGTGGCTTATGACTCAATACCGTATACGATATTGCGCTGAAACACGTCGATTGAATACTATTCAAACCCGCCAGCATCTCCTGTTACTAAGCAAATGATGGGTCTTTCTTTCCAAAACCCTCGGGTCCTTATTGAGCTGGAAAGAGCTTGATCATACAGTTAGCGGTGGGCTTTGTCCTCAAGTGCTACTCCGTGTAATGCAGTTATTCAGCCAAAGAGCCTCGATCACTCTCCGGTTAAGTACCAGCGGGCTTGGTTTGACCGTTTCCTAGTAACTACATCTGACCTCAATAGCTTCTTGTGTTTTGTTTGATAATCAAGATGTCAATTCTTGTCTCGGCTTTGATGTTGATATTGCTGGGGTAAAAGCGGTCTCTTTTCAGTTCTCTTTCTCTACCAGCCGCACCGACGAGAGTTTCTTCTCTTTGACAGCTGCCTATTTGCCATGCAGTTCTCGTTCGCTCCAACCTTTCGGTTTGTTTGAAAATGGCAATTCTTGTCTCCTTGTACTCGTTGCAGCAGTTCTTTAGAAAACGCGTCCTCCTTTTAGACCGAGTTTTCTGATGCCCTCGCCCTTCAAATATCCAGTTCTTCTCTTGTCCAGTCTTTGTTTTGCATATATGGTTGTCGTCCACGATCGCGGGTTGTGTTTGAGAATGCCAATCCTTTAGTTCACACGTTGTTGAGCAAAGTGGTCGTCTTTCAGTTTTCGTTTCCTATCCTCTTCGTAGCTCCAACACAAGACGCAGCCCTTCTCTTTTGCAAATTGTTATTATCTTTGTATGGGTGTTCATCTCCCGTGTGGCTCAATGGATTCACCTGTCAACATAATTATTACCGAGCCATACAATGTCGTATTTTTTATTATTTGCATTGCGTCTGCCAAGGTGATTTTGCGGCCTAGCTGAATAACCAAAGTGTCCGAAAAATTGAGCGACGACGCAATTCGCAATAATAACGAAACCCTGCTCGATAGCTGTCATTTGAATAATCACTATTTTGGGCTCGTCAATTTATTTCAAAGGTGAACCAGTGTTTAACACAATGATAGATGGGCAAGGTAACAGCATGAAAATGTCCATTTTTATTTTATGGTTGAATATTGGACATAGCCCACGCTACAGTGGTATGAATTCCTGCTTGTCTCGGAACGCTTATTAAGTCTTTATTCCACAAAGCCACTTTGTTCAGCTCAGATCACGGCATCGTAAGGATATTGCTATGGACTTCCACATGAATGCAATTAATCTGATTATCCCTCGGAAAGTCAAACTAGTAACAAATGCAGAAGTCAGCCGCGTTAATTGTCTCTTTAGAGTGATAGTGGAATTTAACGAAAGCACGCGCAAAGAAAACTCAGTGCGTTCTAGATTTTTCGTTAAATAACTAAGGAACTATTTTATGCTTGCTGCAGTTTGAAAATGAAAGAAAATCCCCGTGAAGTCCTTAAGTATGCCTTTCTTATGATGCACGTAGATCTTCCCTACTCTTTAGTCTCCTCGGTTTCCTGTAGATTTCTTTAGTATGTACCGCTATGAAGTTTAAGTTAAATTTCATCGCGGTACATACTAAAAGTTATAACAACATTTTACGACGGTCGTAAAATGTTGTCATAACTTTTACGTTCTGGGTAAAATTCTAGTATGAACCATTAAAATGAACGCTCTATAGAACTGCTTCTTAATTATGCAAAGTGATAAATGGTGTTCTTTAATTTGGTTTCGTGTCTAGTTGCGTGAAAGTTTTAACATGGAAGAAATATAGCATTTTGTAGTTTGAATAACACACAATTGTACCCTATTAAAACCATTCGAGTCATAGCGTCCTACTGTCTGCCTCATTAATGGATCTCCCCTGGAAACTGCCGCTCGAGGAAGCTGTTTCATGCATTATAAACGACCAACAAATTTTCGTCTGCTGTATACAATTACCTTTTGCGCAGGAGCTACTTTTTGGCCAGTTTTGCGTCGGAACTCATTATTGCAAAGTTTAACGTTCTATTGAATATTCTTTTAATTTCTAGATTTTTTCCCTTTGTTTGCAACTATGTTTGTGGCCTTACGGGTGGTTCATCTTTGTAAATGTAATGCATTGTTTTTGGCAGCTGAAAATTGATTTGGCAGAAATAAAAATTAAAATTTCTGTCACTGTGGCAATGTAAAGCACTACCTTTCAGACCGTTAACGACCAGTCATACAATCATGTAGTGAGTTCTATTACAGTTGAACCTGGGGATACCACCTTGCGACCATTCGAATGAAAGCTAACGATTTTTACTTTCCTATGATGCTTTTACTGTTCTACGAACAGAGTGGCTCTAACTTAAGTGGGTCGACTAACATTAGAGCTGGTACTGTTAATCGCACCATTTAAGTTGGTTTCAACTTTTGAGTCTGTGGATGAAATCTTGAACACCGAAGTGAATCTTTCGCGTTGTGATGTTCTTGTTGTTTCGCAAAACCAATTTTTCGATCGATATTTATGGAGAAAAGAACCAAATATAAAAAGAAAAGAGAAAAAGGACAAGTGACATTGATTCAAGTAATACCGCGTTATTTAATGCAGCGAAAGAAAAAAGAAAAAGAAAAAAACCCAGGGGAGCTAGTTTCCAGTGAGGGTGCTTCTTTGTGGTCATTTTTGAAAAGTTTTATCACAAACAAATACAAGGTGTAAAATGATTGAAATAAAGCGTGTGAAAGCTGCTTTTCATAAATATAGCAACCTTTCGCATCTTTTGTGTTTGTTCAGGTTTGCTCTAGTGTCAAAATTCAACGGTAAAATACTGCCGGATTGTATTGCCTTTCAGGGACACTTGGCTATTATCTCCTTAGCAACTTTTCGATTTCGCAAAAATCGTGCGACTAGATCATGTGTTTACTCTTGATATTCTAAACCTTTATGAATATATATGCGGTTTGCTTTGCTGAATTAAACTTTATGAGCGGCGTTCGTAATTGTTTCTGTCCAAAACTCATTTATCCGTGTGCTCGATCGAAATTAATTTGTGGTATTGCCAATTTACGCGCGCGAAACAAGAATGTATTGTTTTGCCGTTTTGGGCATAGCCTCCTTCGCAGACGTCTTTGGGCTCGTCACGCGTTCCTTGCCTACGAACGTCTGCTGAACTGAACTGCCACTTCCGTTCGTCTGCGCCTGCGTAAGAATGGAAATCGACACCCGATTCACGTGCATCGTCTGTGAAAATAATCCAGGTCGAAGTCCTACTTTCCATAAAGTGGAAAACGAACTATGATTGGCTAACCGCCGCGAACGGAAGTGGTAGTTTAGTTCAGCAGACTTTCGTGGGCAAGGAACGCGTGACAAGCCCAAAGACGTCTGCGAAGGAGGCTATTTTGGGCACAGCTGCACTACGCTCTGTTCATCGATATTAACGGTTAATGCAAGTTTGTAGGCGCCAATAATGATTTCGGTGCTATATTTTGTATAGATTTAGAGTTATGTCGGGAAATATTGCACGAATCATTTCTACTTTTTTATTTTGCTTCCTAAAAGTGTATTTGGGAAAAAAAGGGGGATGTTGAAAAGCGGTGTACCGCACTTGAAAGCTAGAATAGTAGAGAAACGCTTTCGCAGAAACGTTGCTTCCCACGTAAATTTTTTCCAATGTAGCTAAGGAAGAGGCTTTCTGGGGAAGCAAGTTTTGCCGTTTTTATCACCATTGCCATCGTTTCGACTGTTGCAGAAGTAGAAAGCGGTTCTTCTTTTCGTGAAACTTTTCTCGCAACGGAAGTTCGAAAACTTTTCACGAAACCGACCATGTTACACGGTGCAACGCCTGCTGAAACTTGTTTCGCAGCGCCGTTGCACACAAGTTCAACGTGTAACAGCGGCTTTAGAAAAACTTAGTGCAGGTTACGAAACAGTGATACGGAAAAAAAATTCTAAATTCTTCTGGCCAGCTTTCATCACTCAGGCGTAAAGGCCGAGCTTGAACCAAGTTATACGGCACTACGGCCCTGGCTGTAGTTTTTATTTCTGCATACGTTGGACATGTTCAAACGACGCGGGATCGATTTCTTGCAAAGATATAAATTTTACAAGTCAAATCGTTAAAATCTGTTTTGTGAGTACTCAAATATTGATGGAAATATATCTTTTTACAAATACTTTTTAGCGCTCGCGATGATGCGTGGACTGACGCTTTTGACAAGTAGTTTTTAATTTGAATACGGCGAGCAAACACAGGTCAACTATTGTTGGAAATATTCTCTCAATATGTTCTTTTGTTAGAAAAATTATTAGCACTTAAGCGCGTATGGAAACTCACACTTTTGGCAATTCGTTTGGCAATTTTAAAATGACCAAATAGAAATTGAATATCGTTGAAAACATTTCTCATTATTTTCTTCTGTTACAAAGACATTACTCCGTCAGGTGGTACAAAAACTGAAGATTTCGACGAGGCTCTTTGTAATTTCAAGACGAAAAAACACAAACGAAATGTTATTGGAACTATATTTCATCTGTACTTTATTCTGTTAGAAGGAAACGTACTATAGTTGGTACAGAAATCGAGCCTTTCGACGAGGCTCTTTGTTTCAAATGTCAACATTTCTCCATATTGTCGATTTCAAGATAGTATTATTTTTAGTTTTCCTAAGTATTTTGTCGAGATCTTAGTTCTAATGTTGATACAAACCGCGGGATATTTCGAAAAGGTGCTTGGCAATTTTTAAACCACCTGTCGTTTTTCGGATAGCAGTCAAATATCGCCCAAAAGATGTTTAGATAATTTCTTTTAGCTCGTTGAGCTGAAAGCGGACACTTTCCAAATTAAAACCGCGAGAAGAGTGGCAGCATGGATATATTGCATGTCATATTGGTCTCTGCTAATAACCCGGCTGACAACGTGATGAGTTCTATCATATCAAAATGGCGTTTTCCAAGTAACTGTGCGTGGAATAAAAGGCATTTGACATTTAGAAAGCGTCCAGGAGTCAAAAATGTCAACAAATTATGTATAACTACTTTTTCTATTACGCAATCGGCCCATCTAACAGGAAGAGGTAGATTTCTAATTATTTCGTGGCTGAAAAGCAAGTCGTATTATTTTATGGCGATTTTTCTTGAACACAATAACGAAAGTTGAAAACAGTTAACCCAACTTTTTTCAAGGTGCAAAAACCGCAAATGGTTTCAATGCACATATTAAGTACTTCGTAGAAAATTTTTAAGTGTTCCACTTTGCAAACACATATTTGGGTTTAGACCCAAATGCCGTGGCAGTGCCCCTTTAAGGTTTAAAAGTTGGGACACGTTAGATGGCAAGTGAAGTCACAGGGACAAGTCTCTGCGATAGGCCGCCTCGTGTGCACTGCTTGAGAGACGTGTCGCTGGGTCAAGATGCCTACCGACTACACACGAAGCGACTTTTTTTTAGGTGGATAAATGACGCTTTCCCATTGGCTTATTATTTTTTATTTTGTTGCGTTGACAAGTCTCCTGACAGTGCACACGAGGCGACGCTGGAAATTAGTGCCATTTTGTCCCCACGACCTGACGAACGAATATTCAAGCAAGTTTTAATTCGTGCGTTATACATAAATTGTCGAAAGACGAGTATGGTACTCTTCCAGACCGTTTCTCTTGCACATACATTTCTCTTGTCACCCTTTGCTCTTGTTGTGCACATGTCATCAGCTTCCCCGTGGGGTCGATCCCCGGGCTAACCAGGGGATTGCAAGCAATCTTGAGCAATCACCCGGGGGGGGGGGGGGAATCTTGCAAGACAAAGTTTCCGTGTGTTGAGGTGTCTCTCAGTAGAAAATCCCCCGACATCCTTAGTTTACAAACTTGTGAATTCCCCCACCAACTAACCTTTGATCGTAAAACAATGTCGAGCTTTTTCCCTACCCTCGGGAAAAGAATCCCATCCATCTCCTCAGTTGTATTCCCTCACGTATCTCACAGGCTGTCCCTGGGGTCGACCTCACGGGAAAGCCGATAACCGTTATTCACGATAAACACGGTGAGTGAGCTCTGTGTATCTTTTTTAATTCATAGTTTTTGGATGCCATGGAGACAGCCCATAAGTGGTAAGAAAATTCCAGCCTTTTTAAATTTCCTCAGTTTTCAGAAAGTTATCCTTGCGTAGATGTTCACGTGATATTAACTTACAGTTTGAGCGGTTTTCAATTGAGTGTCCAAAGTGATACTCGTTTAGCTTGGTTTTGCATTGCTTCGCTCTGTGATTGGTTGGCAAACTTCGCGCCACTTTCTCAACAATTGCGAAGCAAAAGCAAAACCAATCGTGACTTGCAAGCGCGCATTTTCCCGCGTTTTTCGCCGGTTATGTTTTTAAAATTGCTTCGTATTCTGATTGACTCATTGCGCTGTTTGTGTCTGTTGTGATTGGTCAGAGTAGAGCGGTTTTTAAGTGAGTGTCGAAAATAATTCTTGTTTTGCTGCTTTGCTTTGCCGTGATTGGCCAGGAAAACTAGCGCCACTTTCTCAACCAATGAGAAGCAAAACCCAAACTAATCGTGACTTGCAAACGCGTGTTTTCCCGGGCTTTGCGCCGGCTACATGTAATTGCTTCTTATTCTGATTGGCTCATTGCACAGCTTACTTCTGTTGTGATTGGTCAGAGTAATTGCTTTGGTTTTGGTTTTACGACACTCAATTGAAAAGTGCTCTAAGTGATCTAGTAGTAGTAGTGATATTAACTGACGGTTAACTTGCATTATTTCGTACCATACCCCTCTTCTTTCTTACCAGCTAGAAGATGGTGATTATTCTATGTTTTGTAATTGAGAAATCGAATGTGGCTTAAAGCGTTGTCTGTACTCTTATCGACAACGATACTTCATCATCACAGTGGTCAAAATGTTGTGCGCCTTACTTCCACAAGAAATTTCGACCACTGTTATGACAAACATCAACGCTAAACCACATTGCATTTATTTTTTATTACAATATCAACGTCAAAGAAAATGAAAAATGCATTGCGTGACAAGTTGACGCGAGCGGCGTTGTCTAGACTCTTATCGGCAACGGCAAATTACCCAATCAGATTGCGAGATTACTAGCAGTTGTAATAAAATGCGCTTTTGATGTCAACACAAAACGTCCACAGTAATACACAGGTCCTTCGCTTTAATCTTCCAGGTTTCGACAGGCGCATGCGTGGGACAAAAAATATACCATACCTCAGATCTACTGGGACACACTGCCTAGAGCTAGCGCCAGTCAGATTCACCCTCACTTTCACGTGACCCTTGCACGTGATCAGTACTATGGTGAGCTCTTTTGGGTAGTCCTTAGTCCTGCGCGGACCATAGGTGGTCTCGCAACGTAACTCCGTCGTTCTCGCAATAAGGGACCTTAAGCAACGAGGACGGCAACGGCAACGAGAACGCCACGAAACAATAGGCTTAATGAGCAAAAACAAGGGCTCTGCACGTACGTTTTACATTTTGGTACAATTCTTAGCCGTCCTCTGCAAAACAGCAACGTGAAATGACCAAATTTTAGGTTTTCTCGAGAAGGTGACGCCTGACGCTAAATTTTCTTTCTTTTTCCTTATTTTAACGCCGTTCGTAGTAGTATAGTTCCTGAATAGTTCGCCAGCATTTTCCAAGTTAAACAAATTGGAACCATCGCGAAAGAGTTACAAAAACGAATAGTTAGATTTTGAAAGGACGTCTTCGTTGCCGTCGCCGTCGTCGTTGTTAACACTCCCTATTGCTAGAAGTAGAGAAGACAGAGAAGACAGAGAGGATAGTAAGAGTAATTTTAAATGGTAGGTAGTGAGGTGAAGGTTTTAGTGATGTAGACCCTGAACAGTCCGGTCATTTTAGAGCGCTTTTCAATTGAGTGTCGTAAAACCAAAACCAAAGCAATTACTCTGGCCAATCACAACAGAAGTAAGCAGTGCTATGAGCCAATCAGAATAAGAAGCAATTACATGTAGCGCGGGAAAATACGCGCGTGCAAGTCGCGATTGGTTTTTGTTTTCCTTCTCATTGGTTGAGAAAGTGGCGCGAATTCTCCTGGCCAATCATAGAGCGAAGCAATGCAAAACCAAAGCAAAACCATAATTACTTTCGACACTCAATTGAAAACCGCTCTATTGTGTACTAAAAGTAAGGCACTATTGTGTTTGATGGTGTGACGGCCATCTTGAACTGTTTGATAATCGACGGTAGATTCGCGTTCACTTTAGTTTCGCTTGAGTTCGCTCTGTGATTGGCTGGTAAAAACCAAAACCAATGTTTTTTTTATTTGAAGATGTGAATGATCGTGACCGTTATGAACACTACTTAAGCAGTTGTGAAAATAAAGCCCGTATTTCCCCGTAATCATAGAAGGCTACATGTAGTATGTATCGAATTCTGATTGGTTTCGTGGCGCTTTTTAAGTATAATGTGATTGGCGAGAATCATTGCTTTTGTTTTGTTTTGAATGCTCAATTGAAAATAGATTGTATGTGTTGTTGTTGTTGTTTATCCAGCCAAGTGGAACCGTCTTTATGCCGCTGCGAAGCAGTATGCTGCGGACCACAACGGCGAAAACTACTTTTCTGCTTTAACAAAGGTGAGTTCTAAGTGGATATGGGAGTTAGGTCTATTTATACTGGGTTACAGGTACGTTTTTGAGGCAGAATGTCAACAAGTAATTCTAACTTTCCAAAGGGGCAACTTGCCACTGCTCTCACCAAACCATTATATTTTCTATTGATTTGTCGGGTCACCTTGTAGGGTTTTAATGGCCTGATCTGCCCTCCTATCTGGAACAGTGCCTGAAAAAAGCTGTGGTGCGTCGTAGGTGGATTATGATAGCGGAGCTAGTTGCCAAGGTAAATTGGCCACTGTGAAGAGATTCGAGCCAGAGGTAGAGTTTCGATTTGATGCCCTTCGTAAGGGGACCTCGTCAAAGGCTAACCCTAGAGACATGTGGCTTTCACATCAGCGGATGAGTGAATGAAAGAAAAAGAGGTCTATCAGGACTTTCTTCTTTGTAGAATTCCAGGGAATTCTTTCGTAGAGGTAGCAGTGAAATGTGTCTTGTCATTTCAGATTCACAGTGCGTTAGGTCTTGCTGTTCAGTTTGGCAGTGCCACAGTCGTGGCGTACTTGGTAGGTGTGCAACCTTTAATTTAAGAGGTCTTTTAACGGTTACTGTCCTAAAAAATCTCCCAAAGACAATGATAATGAAAACGTTTGCTGATAGACCTCTTTAGCTTGTATGTTTTGTTTTCCCAATGTAGGTCATGTAATGTTACCCTAGAGAATTGTTTCTTTGAAATTTCGCCTTATTCACGTGCATATGTTTTGTCTCTTATGAAGAGACAAAAGGCAAATCCCCTTGGGCACATTACGTGACCTACATTGGGAAAACAAAATATACAAGCTATAGAGGGATTCATGCTTACGTCATTGTTTACACTTTTGCTCATTTGCATACGGCTTTGCTTACAGAGGGAAACACGTTAGATGTGATTTGACTCCAGTCAGCTAGAGAACTAGTGATATTTAATATATTGTGAAATTTTTAGCTCTTTAGGTGTCGTATTCAAGGAGATATTGTCTTCCAAAAACTGCAAAATTTCTGGGTGGCAAAAGCACTAATGAGCTCATACATTATTTGCAAAATTTTGAGTTTTTAAATCCGCGTTGCACAAAAAGTATTCAAAACACGAGGCTCATATCCATTGGCAGAGTTATGCATACTATGACCGGCCACCTTTCATTATTCAGAACTGATTCATTTGTAGCTCCATCAGAAACTGAATTGTTCATACTAATGAGGCAAATGTTGTAAACAAGGATTCCCCTATAGAGGTGTATTCCACTGGAAAATTTCCGTAATCATGGGATCTTAAAGGGGCAGTATCACTGAAATTATCCTATATTTTATCCTTAAATTTGCTAATTGTCTTTGTTCATTCGTGAATTGCTTCTGGATCACCAGTGATATGAAATCAATTAAATTTTAAAAGAAAAACCGGGCCGTAATGAATAAATTATAACCAATTTCACCTTACACGCAAGGGAAGAACTTGAAATCGTCGGCCGACTTTTTCAAGTTGTTGTATCATTCATTTTTATCTTGGCTAAGCACGCTTAACCAAAAACATTTAAGAATAATTTCCGTGAGCTAAAATAACCATTTTGAATAAAATTTGGCATTTCGTTCTCGTTTGCCATCGTCAAACAGGTCTCCTTTGATTTCCAGAGTATTACTAACAATCCACGACTCTGCCCAATCAAGGGTCTCTTTTTCGCACGTTGACTAGTAAAATGTATACTGTTTTACGAGTATACCTATTAAAGTATGACACTGGGCAATAGACAATATTCGTATTCTTGGTATTGAACTGGATCTAGCATGAAGTTGAGGCTCTTGCAGGGGAATCTTTTATATGTAAATGTAATTCCCCGCAAGAGCCTCCACTTCATACTAGATCCAGTTCAATACCGATAATACGAATATTGTCCATTTACTAATGCTTTTGGAGTCAAACCATTCACTTGACAAGAATCCTTTTAAGGTTCACTCTTATGCAGCCCTGTCAAACTTATTTGGAGCAGTAGGCAGGTTAACAGGAGTAGAAGGCAGCCAAAAGGACCTTCTAGGGGGATCTGGGGACATTCAACCCCAAAATTTTGAAAATAACTACTTCCAGTCGTTCCAGCTGGGACGCTGTTGGGGTAAACTCTGCCACATTTTGATAGCTTTTCAAGCGCTCTTCATTTCAACTGCCATTTACCACCAGTAATTTGAGCGGGAAAAGCAAAGGTATTAAGCAGGTATTTCTTATTAGGTAACTACATTAAGTGTCGAGTAGGCTGTAGGGGCAAAATCGCCGGCTGCCGGCACATTTTGACCGGGCTGTTTATGTAGACAAAGAAAGCAGCCAATGAAACTAGACAGATACTATAAGAGCCATTATCACCTGGACAACACAACCAGACCAACTACTGATTCCCTCGAGTCTAAATTGACTACTAAAGAACAGCCTTTAGAGGATTTCTATTAGTCGCTACATATTCTTGGTTTTCAGCCACGTGCACGTTACGCAAGAAAAAAGATAAAATCGTCAACCATTCAATAGATAAAGTCAAGAAATTGAGATATCGCAAAAGAGTAATAAATAAACAGCATGCTCAAGTCTGAGGGCTGTGCGATATCCTGTACTCGAGTTATTCGTCAAAATGTACCTCTTAAAATTATAGACTTTAGTATGGAAACGCCATGATGGTGTCCCCCTGAGGGCACCAATATGGCGGCCGGAGACGGGTTAAAACAGCTGGAACTTTGGCTATCTCAAAGGTTTTCTGCACACTGTTCAGCTTGCAAACTTTCACATAGACGGCTCCCTTCTCATATTGGCTTTGAAAACATAAAAAAAAAAAAAAAAAAAAAAAAAAGGTTAATCGATGTTTTCGTGTGCATGACATGGTTGTGAGCAGTCATCTTTATGTCACGCAGTGTGAAAAACTCTAAAGTTCAAACTGCTCTACTTTCAAAACAAAGCAAGCTACCGAGCTGAAAACATGCAAGCAGATACATTTCTAGAATGTGTTTATTAATTAATTGATTAATTTTATCCTTTTACATTTTGTACAATTTTATTCTTTTACATTAGTACACACGTACACGTTTTAACGAGCACTTAGGAGCTCCTTGCTGTTACGTGTATAAATAAATAAATAAATTATTATTATTATTATTATTATTATTATTATTATTATTATTATTATTATTTCTAAAATATCTAAATTAAACGTTGCTATTTATTTTGCAGACGCCCACTGCCTCTCACGAAATCATGTTGATCAGTAAAAAGCCCAGTAAAGACCTCTATTTACTTCTGTTTGACTGTCTAACAGGTAGGCTCCGCGCACTGAGCGATGCACGAGCGCGACTTAAGCCCCGGCTACACGTTTTAACATTGTTAGAAGAACACGTCCCAACATTGTTGTAAGAACGCTTCTAACAATATTGGATACGCATATAACATTGTTGGAAACACGTCGCTTCGGCGGTCTGACTTCAACAATTTCCACCTCTGCCACTAGGCTTTCGGATTGGAGACGGGGCCCTCAACTCTGATTGGTCTTTGCAATACATCATTGTTGAAAGGGCGGCTACACCTTCAACATTTGTTGTATGTTGGAGAAAATGTTTGCTCGAGATCAAAACATTCTTCCAACAAAAAAATGTTGAACAAACGTCATCAAACATGCATGCTACACGTTCTAACATTGTTCATCCAACAAATGTTTTATAACAATGTTTGAACGTGTAGCCGGGACCTAGGGCTCGACACTAACTTTTGACACTACTATCCACTTTAGAAAACAGATTTCAAAATTTACTTTCCACCCCAAAATTTTGCTTTCTAAAATAGATTACAGTATCTTAGTTGCTAACCACAATAATATTTTTCTTACCGTCACTCATTGATAGTATTTGTTAATTTTCTGCAGTGTACAACTGAACCAAAATAGACTCATTCTTTACTGCTATGTATCTCCAATATGTCGCATTCACTTACCATGTGTAAATTATTGTTGTGCCCCGACTTTCTTGGAGTTTTGTCAATCCTTCAATAATTTATGGTGGAAAATACAAGAATGCATGGTAAAATTTGTCCTCATCAAGAACGAAATCAATGTCTTAGAGTTGTTTTCTCATTTCATTTGCAAAAATTTGATAAAACCTTTTAAAAGAAAAATCTGCTTTCCATCGTAGCCCTAAGTTTACTTTCCAGATCGGATGAGTGTTCTGGTTCATTTCGTTTTTTTACTCTCCAAGACGTAAATTAACTCTCCAATGGAAAGCGGGTCAGTGTTAGTGTCGAGCCCCGGACTTGCAGTGCTCTAGATTTACGTGTATGGAATGGCTTTTTTTGCTTGGTTAAAGAATGAGAGAACAGGTGGAATAAAGTTTTCCAAAGCAATGCATAATCTTAAATACGCGTGGCGGAAGTGACGTAACAGCGGGTATAATAGTCTGGACCGAACACCTAAACCTGACGTCTGTGCCACGTCACTGGGTTGGCGGGCCGCGCACGATTTCCCACCGAAAGGTTTCCCAGAGAAACACATATTTTGCGTATTCCTAGTAAACCATGTTCTGTTCGTCCCATTCATTCTGCTATTCCGACCGAATATGGAATAGGTCAACTCCCCCCCTGCCCCCCCCCCCCAAAAAAAAAGAAAAAATAAGAAAAACGCTATTAGCGTCTATTCCGAGTACATGTATTGCTATTACAGAATAGTCGCAAATAAATCAAATGAATACGCCCAGAATTTTAGTTCATTGTAACAGTGGCAAAGGTGCTTCATAAAAATTCGTTAAATTCATGCTTTAGGATAATGCATGCATTTGATTCGACTTAAGGCTGAAGCTCGAGAACCAAGTAAGATCTGTTGAACTTGATTCCTGAGTTAAATTGATCTCGATAGAAGTGCGGCATTCAAACCCGGCCTAAATGAGTTTGAGTTCTGCTTGTAACTAAATTATTTAGATAACGGGTGCTCACCATTTACCCAGAAAACCTAAGAATGTCGTTTGGAAAATTTGGACTTCTTAAAAAGGTTTACTGAGCAAATTATGGGCCAACGATTCAAAAGGTACTCTTCACTTTGGCCTGTTTGGGCTTCAAATTTACTTCAAGAAGGTTTTTGCAAATGGCAGTCACCCAAAACCTCTTATAACAGCCACTCTTATTCAGCTGAAGTGAGCAGATCCCGAAAGGTAGCAGGGCACCTCTCACTTAGCCACCCTTCTGTGCGCACCGCCTCCCCCCTTGCCTTTTGCACTGCCCAGGCACCGCCCTTGTGGAAAATGTCCGATAAGCAGGACAAACAATGTAGAAGGAATTTTGATCAAAGAGACTGTCACCCGTTTCACCGCTCTTTTCTCTAAGGCTTCTTCTTCTTCTTCTTTTTTGTTTCAATTTTTATTTCCAGCATTTAGAGACGATATGGAGCTATATGCATTCAGTGCTGGGATGGTGTTTCCAAAATTGGTAAGCCTGGAGAACCGAGGTGGCCTCGGACGCTTTATAAAGTCGGCCTCTTAATGGCGGTTTTGTTTGCAATAGTACACTGACAAAAGTTTCGGGGCCTGGATGATACACCATTTTGCTTATGATCAGTTCCTGGTGAATTGTGGGTAGATCCAGTCCTTTGTGGGGGCAAACGGTCAAAGTTACAATTACAAATTACGTCCTAAAATGGCCGTTTGCCCCCACAAAAGACTGGATCTACAGACGATTCACCAGGAACTGACCGTTAGCAAAATGGTGTGTTAACTGGCCTCTCAGACGTGAATGGCTGCTTCTTAAATAGCCGCTTAGTGGGAAGTATACAAGTTGATAAAGAAATAAAATTAACTCGTGTGATGTCGCCAGGCAGCAGGTTTCGAAACTTTGCTGAGGCTACTGCAAAGCATTTTCCATCATATGTCTTCCTTGAGATATCGAAACCGCTACGGAATTCTGCGGTAAAAACAAAAGCGCTGTATGCTCTTCTATACAACGAAAAAGTTTGTATCTTGCTTGTGAGCGACTCACCGAACATCGCGGGAGTATTGTCCCATAAGAATTTCCTGTCCAATTTTTTCAAGATTTTTACGAAATTTAGACCTTGTATTGACCCAATGCAAAAATAGCTGCCTTTAAATTATTCTCTTGTTCGTATTCAAAAAAGCCTCACTAACCTCGTTCGAGATAACAAATTCTTTAGAATTTTGATCTCAAAAACGAGATTAGTGAGGCTATTTTGAATACGAACAAAATAATAATTTAAAGGCAGCCATTTTTGCATTGGGTGTATAACTGAGCTACAGTCGGCGACAAAATTACTTGAGACAGCACACCAAACGGCTATTTTGTGCTTTCGGCAGATGCTCCTTCCCTCTCAGTGTTGTTTCTCGCAGTTCGGGGACAGCGGAAAGGGAAAAGTGTTTCAACAATTTTGTCGTCAGCTGTAGTCAACAGAAAGGCAAAGGGTGCGTGACAATGCATTTACTTTTGGCCGTGTGTTACAGTGAAACCTTGATTTAATGAGGTGCCTAGGGACTAGGGAAATTGGTTCGTTGTATTGAGGTCCTTTTCCATACATTTCAAAAGGTCAGGCTGAAGAATATCGTTCGTTACATGGAGGACTTAATAATATAGAGGTTCTTAAATGGCGGTTCCACTATATCAGGTGTCACGCAAGCATAACTCGCCTTCCTCTTCCCTCTGCCATTTTCTTTCGTAGGTTCACTCATGTTTTACCCTTGATTTCTTAGATACCATCAGCTGATGGAAGTGACCTGCCTGCGATAATTAGACTCGTGTACCGTGGAGCAGCAGAATCGTAAGTAATAAAAGGCGCGGTTACACTAGACCTTTCGCCTCTTGGGTCGGGCTTACTCTGGGCTTTGTACGACTCCCTGTTTACAGTCACGCTGATAAATTGCCCAAGAGGAAGGTAAAAAGCACGTGGTTTTCCTGCATCTGGCAATCACTGTGATTGGTTGTACCGCTTTGGGGTATCGATGAACCATACGAATTACATCTGGAACTGTCATGGGCAATTCTTTCGTTCTTTTTGGCATATCCATGGAAATTACGCTAAGGGATTTCACTTTAGGCAGATTGGTTACATATAAAAAAATCGCTTCCTCGTGCTGGGTAAAACGAACTCTTTTTGACGTGTTAGCTTTAGATGGCTCTTATCTTGATATCCGAAACATTAAAAAGTCAACTTTTGTTGATATTTCTGTTTTATTGTAATCATTTCATTTCATTTCATTTCATTTGTAGTCTTTCTCATGCTTATATATTCTAGTAATAATAATAATAATAATAATAATAATAATAATAATAATAATAATAACTCCTAATTCTGTCCCCAGCAGTACCGTCAATTTTAGCGTTATAATAATTTTATGTATAGAGCGGTTTTCAATCGAGTGTCGTAAAACCAAACCCAAAGCAATTACTCTGACTAATCACAACTGATGTAAGCAGTGCAATGAGCCAGTCAGAATTACGCGCGTGCAAGTCACTATTGGTTTTGGTTTTGCTTCTCATTGGTTGAGAAAGTGGCGCGAGTTTTCCTGGCCAATCACAGAGCGAAGCAATGCAAAACCAAAGCAAAACCATAATTACTTTCGACACTCAATTGAAAACCGCTCTATGTTGTACCTGTATTAGTGTTCCACTTGTCTCAATTAGCTCTGCTATACTCGGGTGGACAAATTGTGATTTTGTTTTAATTAGTCGCAATAAAGTTTTTGTTGTTGCTGGTAAAAGCCATTTACCCGAGGGCAAAATAGCCAGTGTAACCGCAACAAATTTATTCTCGTATAAACTCGCCCCATGTGAAGGGTCTTTTCGCGCTCTTCCTGAAGACATCAGATCAAATAAGATTCCTTTATTTCAACGTGGCCTTACCCACTTTCCCGCCTTGAAACCGACTTTTCTACGCTGCCCCAAACGGTCTCATAGCGATTGGACCCAACTACAACTGAATGCATGCTAACCCTTAACTTTTTGTGTTTCATTGCCAGAATGAGAGCGGATATTGATTCTCTTCAGTTGTTCGGAGTAAGTTCCTTTTCGATTGAATTTGTGCTTTTTTTCTTTGCCACGCACGCAAAAAATTAACTGAGGTTTAGAGATATCACCACGTTATTGGTACAAATTTCTAAATTAACTTTGGCAGCAGACTTAAGACAATATTTATGACGGTAAGGCCGCGCAGGACACTTACCTATGAATTAATGCATGAGCCAAATTTTTGGGGTGGGTGTTTCATTTTGTAGCTTCAAATCTCTTAATCGTGAGGGTCGATTCTGCTGAGATTTGACAGGGATCTTGGTTTATGATGAAATTACATCATGAATGTCGTTCTATAGGCGATTGCGATTTACTGTGATATTTTAGGCTGCTGAAGTTAGAACTGCCAAAAAAATGTTTGTGTCCGAGGTTTCTGATTGAGAGGCGCAATAAAGTAAATGGTTTTATTACCTAGTGATAAAGGATGGTAACCTCTACTGTCATGTGACAGAAGGCGGCGTCCCATTTTCGAGACTCGTTGAAAGTTATTGGCTTCCAGAGGAGTATAACTGAAATTTCAAACAGGAAATGTATGGTGACCAAACATCATCAAACATTGTTTGATGTCCAAAGATGTTAATGTTTGAAGCTCTGGCCAAAAGGTTATCAAACACGATCAAACAAGACCAAACAAGGTGGCCAAACGGTACAATGTTCGAACACCAAACAGGGTTCCGCAGGGTTCAACGAAATCGAACGGATGTTGAAGCAAATGTTGAAGCCGTTTGCCCAGACCTTTACATTCCAAATCGCCGGGGGTGGCAAACGGTTTCAACACATCATCAACATTTCATTCAACAATTCTTCACGAGAGTCCTGGTATTTATTTACTATGGATACGTCTTTGAGAAACCAATTGATGCGCACGCGCATACCTAACAATGTTGAAAGGGCTGTTGAAAGCGGGTGGCAAACTGCCTCAACATCGTTCAACATTCGCGATAACAAAAGAAATGTTGAATGGATTTTGAAGCAAAGTTTAAACGCTTTTAAATTCATTCAACATCGATTCAACTTCCATTCAACATGTTTCAACACGGTCAGGTTGAAAGGGGTGGCAAACGGTTTCGACATCGCTGTTCAATAGAATCGAACGGATGTTGAAGCAAATGTTGAAGCCGTTTGCCCGGGCTTTGAAAGTCGTCTAATGAATATTACACGCATCGTCGGAATCAGTCGCACGGTTTGTGTATCTCTTTAAATAAATACATACATAATGGTCCATTAGCTTGCTTATCATCATCATCATAATCGTCGTCGTGGTCATCGACGTCGTCATCGTCATCGTCGTCGTCGTTGTCGTTGTCGTCATCATCGTCATCATCATCATCATCATCATCAACAGATTTGTCAAACACGAATCCAGTTATAACCTCTAATGGAGTAAATACATCAGCAACATCACAATCATCGTCGTCATCATCAACGTTGTCGTCGCAATAATCATCAACATCATCATCATCATCATCATCATCACCATCGCTAGTTTTTACCACAATTGCTTGTAATCTCGCAATCTGATTGGCAAATTTGCCCTGTTCGATAATAGTCTAGCCAGCCCACAACATTGTGACCACTGTGATGACGAATATCGCTGTCGATAAGAGTACAGACAACGCTAAACCACATTCCATTTGTTAGCCTTCTCAGTGACAAGCGTTTTGCTCTCGAAACCCCTTAAAATAATTGTTCGTTGGTTTGCAAAACAGATGCTAGTAAAGTCTGCTGCTACAGGCCCTTTGTTTTGCTTGGTATTGTTTTTCTTCTACATGCATCTTACTTTTTGTTTTGTTTTGTTTTGTTTTGTTTTTTCAACCGTGCAATCCGTGTGCAGAGATATCTGTGTATAATATCATTTGTCAAATGAAGAATGATCCTCGCAGTTGTGAACGCAATTTATGCAATTGCGAAAGAGAAGCCTGAAAAAATTCAGGACTTCAACGGGGTTTGAACCCGTGACCTCGCGATTTACCGGTGCGATGCTCATTTCCGCAGTTCATATATGATTCATTTCATATATCATTCACAATATCATTTGTGTTTGCTTTTGTTGTTTTTCAGACCGTCAATGTTAATGTCGACCCTTACATGATCATTCGGCACATCAGGAAGTCTGTCGAAAGACGAAAAGCACGTCTTTTATGAAGAAAACATCAGCGGGTACTTTTCAGGAAGAATTCCTATGTTTATCATAACTATAACAAAATTCTGGAATCTGATTGGCTATCACTTAGTTTGACAGTGTAATTGGCCAGTGTACGTGTCATGGCTCAATAATTGGACAATACGCGCGTGCGCGCTGCAAGAGGACAGTTGCGCTTTAACGAGCTCGTTTTTGCGCATCTTGCAGTGAAGACTGTTGTCGTTTTCTCCCGAAAACTTTTCCTTTTATTTCTTTCTAGAATTTTGTTATAGATGCGGGTAAATTGGTAACAGGACTGAATCGAGTTCAGTTCGGTTTGTAATCATACTCGTGATGAAACAAATCGGACTCTGTCTACTCGGTCGTCCGATTTTGTTGATCACTCGTATGCTTACAGACTCCACTCAGCCTTATTACCATTATAAAGAGAAACCAGAGGTGTATTTTATTAGTGACATGGCAAATCGATCTTTAATTACAGTAATTACTGTGGAATATATTGGTGTATTTAAATGATAAGCTGTACTTCTGCAGTCTCGAGGCACTTTTGTTTTAAGGGAACCTCCACTCTCATATCAAATTAACGCTAACTGATATCAAATGTTTCTTTGTTTACACTCAAATACTATTTCTGCATTTTAAGATGAAATTTAGAGTTTGTTTCCAACAAAGTAACCTCAAGTTGTTGTGAGAGTGGATTCTCCCTATAAGACAGAATCTCGTTTTTTCTTGAATACTCTTTGCCTCTCGCGGGTGCCTTTTTATTGATTGTTTTACATGGTAGTAGTAGTAGAATGAGCAAAAATTGTTGGTGGGTTTGATTTTGTTGAGGAGGGGGTATTTATTCTTCAGAAGCTGTATAATTTTCAGTGTCGGATTTCTTGGAGTTAGCTTGTAACTGTAAAGGCACTTTGTTTGGAATCTTTCTTACTCCTGAAAGTAGTTTTTACCACCGTATCAGAGTGGAATTAACTCTATAATTATAAAAAAAAAAAAAAAAAAAAAAATCGGTAGCCTCGCAGCTCCTATAAGCTCTAACTTTCAGTGGCGGGGATAGTGTCGCAGCCCTATTGTTTTAGGGCTAGGGTCCATTGTTGTGTTGTTTGTTCTTTTGTCTCCTCCAATCAGGTGAGACCTTGTAAGAGCTGCAAGGTGACCCAAAAAAATAACTGAATGAAAGGATTGGAGTTATTATAACTCCTTATTTGGAGTTACGCACAGGCGTAAAAATTTAACCCAAGATTTAGGAGTTAAATTTCTTTTTAAATACTACCGTAAATTTGCTTGTTATACAGGCGACTAGTCTGAGAGGTTACCGAACATAGCAAGTTCCGTATTCTCCGTTATGGTGAAAGCACCATTATTTTATAAATTTAAAAATTTTGAAATTTGCATTTTTATTGAAAGACATTTTATTTTACTTTATTATTTAACGTAGCATTTTCTACATAATGGTCAAACGTGTTTTATTTGTGCTATTCGGTTCTTGATTGGCTAATTTCATTGCTGTTTGTGGTGTGATTGGAGAGTGTGATTACTACCTTTGTATTGTCATGTTTTGCAAAGTTGGGTCAATTACCAGTTTTCAAATCGCATTGATACAAGTATGATATTTGGCGATATTCAAGAATTATTAACCATAAAGAGGTTAATACCAACGTGTATTCACTGCCTCTAAGGTGAATATTTTGTATATCTGTACCAGTCCAGGGGATGGCCCACCCCAATCAATCACCTTATGGTACAAAAACGTGTGTACTAAATGCTGGACAATGTTGGCTTGTGAATAGGAAAAGCCTTCTGGAGTAATGATAATGATAACTTAGTAACTGCTATAATAATAACAGTAACAAATAATAGTAATAATAATAATAATAATAATAATAATAATAATAATAATCGTATCTATAACAAAATTCTCGATCGTGATTGGTTCTCCGCGCGCCTATTTGTCACGTAATCGGCGCGCGATCACGTGCGTGTCCAATTACAGGTATCCAATTTGAACTTTTTGTAATTGGATACCTGTAATTGGATACCCACGTGATTTTCACGTCAATTACGCGCGCTTTAATTTTCAAAACTTCCGAAAAGCGCTACAGACGTTTTCGCTCAAAAGACCTTCCCAAAAGAATTTTTAATTCGAAATTTGTTATAGATACGATTAATTAGTAATTGGACCTCGAGTCGTACAATTCAGGGAGTAATCGCGTAGCCTCCTTCGCAGACGTCTTTGGGCTCGTCACGCGTTCCTTGCCCACGAACGTCTGCTGAACTGAACTGCCACTTCCGTTCGCCGGCGGTTAGCCTTTGTTTTGAACAAACCAATAACGAGCTGCGTAAGAATGGAAATCGAGCCCGATTCACGTGCATCGTCTGTGAAAATAATCCCGGGGTTGAAGTCCTACTTTCAAAAAATTGGAAAACGAACTATGATTGGCTAACCACCGCGAACGGAAGTGGCAGTTCAGTTCAGCAGACGTTCGTGGGCAAGGAACGCGTGACGAGCCCAAAGACGTCTGCGAAGGAGGCTAGTAATCGCGCTCATATTTTCAAATCAGCCTCGCGCTTCGCGCTCGTCTGATTTTGAAATTACTCGCCCGATTACTCCCTGAATTGTACTCCACTCGGTCCAATTACTATTTCTAATAGACAGTAATATAATGATAATAGTAATAGTAATAATAACAAGGATGTTAATAGTAGGGCACTAATAATAATGATATTAACGGTTATGGTTGTAATAACAATGATAACAGTAATAGTAGGGCACTAATAATAATGATATTATGACCACGACGACGATGACGATGATGATGATGATAATGATGATGGTGATGATGATAACAGTAATGGTAATATTAACGGTAATTATCATGATGCAATCCCTCATCAGTTGTCACGCAAGCAATTTGGAAAGGGCAGAAACCATTTTTTTTCCGTTGTTGGTGGTGTTTCTTATGTCTTCTTAATGGACCATTTGGTGTCAGTTTTGGCCAAGTTTACAATTTAGTGTCCATTCTTAGGTTATGAACATTGGAATTGTTTGTTGATATTCAGCGAAAATTGTTATCTTAAGAAAAAAAAATTGGTTAAGAATATTTTATTGAAAAATATGAGGAGCTGCAACTATTAGATAAATTTCTTAAAGTGGAAAATTAGACCGCTCGAGGTTTGTAATATATAATTTGTTTGTAAGATTTTTACTATTATTAAGAGATAAACAAGTGTTAACTTATTGCTTCCTTTTGATTACCACTCGAAAATAAAATTCATATCTTCAAGCCATCGTGTAATTTTCGTTCTATTATATAGACAAAAAAAGCAAAACAAATAAAGGAATAAATAAATAAAATACGAATTTATTGAAAGTTACAACACTTTATACTCCAGAAGTTTAGCAATACAAAGCTATGCATCATACAGCTTACAATAATAGTTTTTTTCACGTGCAGGCTGTAGTGCCTGTTTTGTTGGTGAGACCAACAGAGATTTCGCCACTCGTATCCGTAAACATCTCTCCTCCGACAATAGACTGCGAGTAGTCTCCAATTTCGGCGATGGATTGTGGGGCGGGCGAAATAAACGCGCGCGCGCGAAGTTGCGAGGAGACGCGACGCGAGGGGAGCGTCTCCTCGCAAGAAGATCTTAACTCATCCATTCCAGCCAATTCGGCTTACAAGTTTAATATTTTCTCGCTTTATACAGAGGTTATTTTCCTTGAATACCAACGCCGCCTTGCACTGAATAATTTTCCATTCCGTTTCCTTTTAACAATATCGTAAGAGGTTGTTTTTTCTTCAAAACTATACCTTTATCTTAAACTATGACAAAATAGGAAGGTTTGATTAATACAATTTATGACGCCGTTCTTTCCGTGAATCAGAAAACAACTAAACGCTTCGAGTTCGTGCACATCTTTGCTTCGCATTTTCGCACGCGTCGTCATTTTCGCGCGCGTTTGCTTGTGGATAACCGGTTTGACTGGTTTATTCCGAGTTTAATCGAGGGATAACGTAAAGCTTGTGGGATGTGGCTGGAGTGACAAGGATACTTCACAAATTAATGTGATCAAGTAAGCTGAAGCCACTCAAAAGGCACTAAGGCCACATGGTAGCGGGCATTACCCCTTAAATCTACCAAAGCAAAGATTGAGCCCAAGCATTAGCAGCCATGGACAGCTATTTCGGCCTTGTTAGGCCTCATCAGCATGGCATAGCTAATGCTCAGGCTCAAGTACCCACATATCAATAAAACAAGCAATGAAAACGTAAAGCTTGTGGGATGTGGCTGGAGTGACAAGGATACTTCACAAATTAATGTGATCAAGTAAGCTGAAGCCACTCAAAAGGCACTAAGGCCACATGATAGCGGGCATTACCCCTTAAATCTACCAAAGCAAAGATTGAGCTTACTTGATCACATTAATTTGTGAAGTATCCTTGTCACTCAACCCACATCCCACAAGCTTTACGTTTTCATTGCTTGTTTTATTGATATGAGGGTACTTGAGCCTGAGCATTAGCTATGCCATGCTGATGAGGCCTAACAAGGCCGAAATAGCTGTCCATGGCTGCTAATGCTTGGGCTCAATCTTTGCTTTGGTAGATTTAAGGGGTAATGCCCGCTACCATGTGGCCTTAGTGCCTTTTGAGTGGCTTCAGCTTACTTGATCACATTAATTTGTGAAGTATCCTTAATCGAGGGATAGTTAATCGAAGGATAAATCTGTTTTGAGGAACGCCTTTTTATTCCCTGATTAGTTATCCACAGATTAAGAAATTTAATCTTGAATTAAGCCTTAATCGGGGGATACTTTAATGGGCTTTCCAGGAACCGGGACCTGAAAGTAAAGTAGTTTTTTTATTGTTTTAGGGCTAGGGTCCATTGTTGTGTTGTTTGTTCTTTTGTCTTCTCCAATCAGGTGAGACCTTGTAAGAGCTGCGAGGTGACCCAAAAAATAAGTGAATGTAGCGATTGGAGTTATTATAACTCCTTATTTGGAGTTACGCACAGGCGTAAAAATTTAACCCAAGATTTAGAAGTTAAATTTCTTTTTAAATACTACTGTAAATTTGCTTGTTATACAGGCGACTAGTCTGAGAGGTTACCGAACATAGCAAGTTCCGTATTCTCCGTTATGGTGAAAGCACCATTATTTTATAAATTTAAAAATTTTGAAATTTGCATTTTTATTGAAATACGTTTTATTGCCAACGAGTCACCCTCGCGAGGACGCGAGGGTGACGAGGCGGCAACATTATAAAGCCGTGTGTGCGAGTTGATTTTGGTACAGGAATGAAAAAAGTTAGCATAAGGTAATGTAAGAGTGACATCATCGGTGATTGTTTTCGAGTTAGCCAATGGCATCGCGGTATTTTTTTTTATCTAAACCAATCACATCAGGAGAATCATGATCGGTGACAAGGGTTGTTTACCATTTAGAAAAAAATTCCGGAAATTTCGGTTGGGAATTTTGGTTCGGAAGGAATGGTACGTTCTGTTTACCATTTCCCTAAAATTTCCGGATTATCACGTCGCGCTCGCTGATTGGATAGATTACGCTCGGCCAAAAGCCAAGAGGACTGAAACCAGTGCGAAACAGAGAAATTTCTAAATGGTAAACGAATTTCCATCGGGAACGTCCCAACCGGGAAAACAGGACTACCTTTTCAGAACTCCCGTTTGTCCCGGGAATTTTCCAGTGGGACGAACCAAAAAAACGTTTACCATTTACATTCCAACCGGAATTTCCGGGAATTTGTGGTAAATGGTAAACAACCAAGATGACCACATTGACCTCATTGACCTCATGGTGGCTTGTGCGGGCTTAAGCAGGAAAAGGTGAGTGGAAATATTGATATTATTGACTCGCGAGCGTTGTCTTCTTGCGTGTACTTTAATTTAGTGTTTTTGGGAGCCAGAGTGTCACAAATCTAACACCTAGCAGGCTGAAAAATCGCCCAGCGAGGCAGTTACCGAAATCAGCTCGAAAACGGCTAGCTTGCCAAAACAGTCAATTGCCTTGACAAGATCGGCCAGCGTGCCATTTAAGAAACAAAAAACAAAACCACTTGAACATAATCACTATAAACTCAATCAGAGGGCGTATAAAGCCTCTTCTTTTATCGATCTAGTGTGCTCAAAATTACAAATTTGATAGTCACGGCGAGCGTGCCAAAACAGCAATCTTGCCAAAACAACAGTCAATTGTTTACAAAATCGGCCAGCGTGCTATAACTAAGGAAAAAAAAAACACTTGAATATATTCAAATATATTCACTATAAACATAATCAGAGGGAATATAAAGCCTCTTTCCAGTCGAGTCACGAGTCACACGACGTGTCGCTGTTAGTTTGTGCTCATCCATTAGCGTTCACAAAAAACAGTCTAAGCTCTGTTGCCAGAAAGCCACTATCTGTCAAGCTTGAGGGAACTTAGCAAATCAATTTGGATAGTCTTCTTATTCCAAAATTTCAGGGGGCTTGCAGCTGTAGCTTCGTTTGAAAATTATCCGATCAGAAGTGCTCGGGTCTAAAGTGGAATTTGCATTTGCAATCTAAGTTACAAGTTGTTTTTAAATACATTTAAAAAAACAAAGAAGACCATATTAGATGTGCATTTGTAATCTACGTTACAAGTTTTGTTCTTAAAAACATTTTAAAACAAGAGCACGTGGGATTTGCGTTCTAAGAACATGTTAAAACACAAACATGTCACATTTGAATTCTAACAATGTTGGTTTCATCTCTCTCACGTAATGCAAGGGACTCATATTTCACCTCTAATCTACCCTACAAGTTTAATTCTTATAGACATTTTAAAAAAACAAAAACAAAAAAACATGTGAGTTTTGCACTGCTTTTTTTAACAACGATTCAGTTTAAAAAAATCGACTGTACTCTGGTTACTTCTTAATTTTCTCTGCGCACACAACTGTGCCAGTGTTTACTCGTTGGCACTTTACCGGCAGGTATTCCTAGTTTTACTTTATTATTTAGCGTAGCATTTTCTGCCTAATGGTCAAACGTGTTTTATTTGTGCTATACACCTTATTCCAAAATGGCGGCAAATTTATTATTCTTTTGTTTGCATGTTAATTAGCCCTCTTTGCCTCATTTTCACTTCAAAATTCTTTTGTATTTTGTACATGCTGACGAGGCAAAAAGGGCTAATTAACATGCAAACAAAAGAATAATAAATTTTGGAATAAGGTGTATTGGGTTCTTGATTGGCTAATTTCATTGTTGTTTGTGGTGTAATTGGAGAGTGTGATTACTACCTTTGTATTGCCATGTTTTGCAAAGTTGGGTCAATTACCAGTTTTCAAATCGCATTGATACAAGTATGATATTTGGCGATGTTCAAGAATTATTAACCATAACCAACGTGTATTCACTGCCTCTAAGGCGAATATTTTTTTATCTGTACCAATCCATGGGATGGCCCACCCCAATCAATCAGCTTATGGTGCAAAAACGTGTGTACGAAATGCTGGACAATGTTGGCTTGTGAATAGGAAAAGCCTTCTGGAGTAATGATAACTTGGTAACTGCTATAATAGTAACAGTAACAAATAATAATAATAATAATAATAATAGTAATAATAACAATAATAATAATAGTAATAATAATAAGTCTAATAATAATAAGAAGAATAATAGACAGTAATAATGATAATAGTAATAGTAATTTTAACAAGGATGTTAATAGTAAGGCACTAATAATAATGATATTAACGGTAATAGTTATAATAACAGTGATAACAACAATAATGAGGATGATGACGATGAGGATGATGATGATGATGATAACAGTAATGGTAATATTAACGGTAATTATCATGATGCAATCCCTCATCAGTTGTCACGCAAGCAATTTGGAAAGGCCAGGAAACCATTTTTTTCCGTTGGTGGTGATGTTTCTTTTGTCTTCTTAATGGACCATTTGGTGTCAGTTTTGGCCAAGTTTACAATTTAGTGCCCATCCTTAGGTTATGAACTTTGAAATTGTTTGTTGATATTCATTGAAACTTGTTATCTTAAGAATAAAAATTGATAAAGAATATTTTATTTAAAAATTTGTTTTATAATTATTGGCGCTAAGCTCGTCAATATGAGGAGCTGCAACTAAGGTTAAGAATATAGAGTTTGTTTCCAAGATTACTATTATTAAGAGATAAACGAGAGTGTTAACTTATGGCTTACTGGACTGGGTCGAGGGATGCATAGCGTGTAGACACGTTTTGCTCGCTCTCTGAATTTCTCATTGTTTTTTTGGCTTCTATGTTTATCTAAATCTTTCTATGTCCTCAAAAAGGAAAGACCGTAAAAGTAATTCAAGTATTTCTAGTTCGGATAGTGGATTAGGGTCTCCCGACGAGAAAAGAGTGAGAGAAAAGCTGTCAAGTTCAGGTTCTTCGAGCGACGGTTCATCGAACGCCCAAGATATGACTGCTCAAGACATGGCATGTGAACTGGATTCGAAAATAGATTTGGTGCTGAAGAGGCTGTCCGGAATTGATGAGAAGCTCGAACGGTTAAATTGTTTTGTCACGAATCTTGAAAAGAATTTTAATAAACTCGACAGCAGGGGCCTAAAGCTTGAAGCCGCCCAGAAGGAAATGGACAAGAAGGTCGCCGAGGTACAGGCGAGTCAAGCCGAGCTGAATACCCAGATGCCAGTGAAAATGTTCAGAAAGTTTGTGGTGAAAAGTGTAAGGAAATTGAGGACAGAGTATTGTACGCTGAGGTTTATTCAAGGAGGGAAAATTTACGTTTTTACGGCATAGACGAGCATGGCGAAGGAGAAGACTCAACTGCAGTTCTTCGTGCATTTTTGGAGCAGAAATTAGGCGTTAAGTCCGACGCGATTGAATTTCAAAGAGTACATAGAATTGGCAAACCTAAAGGTGACGGCCCAAGACCTGTGATAGCCCGCTTCCTTCGTTACAGAGACAGAGAACTCGTTTTTTTCGAAAGCTAAAGTCCTGAAGGATTCAGGTTTCGGCTTGTCTGCCGATTTCCCGCACGAAATTGTCCCACGGAGGAAATTACAAGGAAAGAAACTATATGATGCAAGGAAGGAGGGTAAGAGTGCATATTTTAGCCGTACGGAGCCCGATAAGTTGTATATTGATAAAGTTCTTTCTCCTTTATAAATGTTTTTGACGGCCGTTGATCCAATCTAAATAAACATTAAAGGACATTTCTGTTTTAAGTCAATGAAATTTTGTGTTAATGTAATTGAGAATTATTTCAGAGAGCTTGTGTTTTTCTTAGGAAAGATTGTTTATCTCCGCTACGCACAACACAACACAACAACACTTTATTCACATTTCCATTACACGGTTTGTAAAACTTATTAAATAATTAGCAACTTAAACACATAAAATAATCAATTACAATTTAAAACTAAATATTATTACATAGAAGGAAATGCCTAGCAGCTAGATAACCGTAAGGTTTTCGAGCTAGCAGCTAGCTCTTTGAAGGTAGTTTTGAATGTACAGGACATCACAATAACTAGACATACACAACATCGTAAGACATACACAACACACTACAAAAAAGAAAAACAGAAAACACATAGATGGCAAGAAAAGAAAAGAAAAGAAAACAGTCATAATAGTGCATGGCCATATAATTAGAATAATTTCAGTATGTTAATTGTTCGGCCAACAAGTATTCTTTCAATTTTTTAGGAAAATTATAAGTTGAGAGGTTTTTAATATGGGTGGGGAGCTGTTGCCACATTTCAGTTGCCATAGCCGATGTTGTTTGTTTCCCTATGTTAGTCCTGAAACGTGGTTTGTAAAAATTACTTTTTGAAGCATATCTCGTATTATATGTATGGACTTCACTTGCATAGCGAAAATGCTGGCTAAAGATATCTGGTAATTTTTTAGAATGCCATTGATGAGTGAAGTTAAGAAGCTTTAATTTATAGATATTCTTAACAGTAAGTAAATCCAGTAAGTTAAGTAATGGTAATGCACTGTCTGTATCTGGTCCATACAAGGTGGCAAAGAAGCAAAGAACATAAGACGAATAACATGATTTTGTTTTGTTTGGATTTTTTTAATTTGGGTAGCAAATGCACTGCCCCAGGAGGTTATCGCATAAGATATATAAGGATAGATGAGGTTATAGTATAGTTGTTTAAGTTGTGAAAGGGAGGTGCAATGTCTAAGTTTGCTTATAATTCCTGTGTTTCTAGAGATTCGAGTACAAAGATAGGAGACCTGGTGTTTCCATGATAGCGTATCGTCTATAAGTACGCCCAAATATTTTATGTAAGTTCTTTTTTCTAAGCCATAGGCAGAGCCATCATTGTTAGTTAGTTTTACATCCCATGTTATGTTTGTCTTCCTTTTATGTGATTTAATTATCATATAATGTATTTCTAAATGTATTTCTGGATTTATGTGTTTATTGTTTGGTGTATATATTCCCTCGAGTCGTTCAACGATAGCACAACAGTTTTTTCTGGCTGTCGAATACCAAAGTGTGTTTGATCGTTTTTTGTTTGTGGTAGTTTTAAATCTTTGCTGTTATGTCTTATTGTTAAGGGAGGCATTGTATCATCGGATGTATGAAATGTCAATGTTAGTAATAATTAATGCGTATCCCAAGGCCGCTGTTTTCTTTTGTTTCCGTGCGGATGACAATTTTCGTTTCAATCAGTTTTATTATCTAAATGAATGTAACATTTAAGATGCTTTCGGTAAATGCTCGAGGGATGAGATCTTTGGAAAAACGTAAAGCAGTGTTTGGATGGCTAATAAGGCAAGGTGTTGATATTTGTTTTTTGCAAGAGACTTATAGTACTAAGGAGGTGGAAAAAGTTTGGAAAACTCAATGGCAAGGGGATATGTTTTTTTCGCATGGCACCGTGCACAGTAGAGGGGTGTTAATACTAGTCAAAAATGAGTTAGAATTTAAACTAAATCATGTACGCCAAGACAGCCAGGGGCGGTTTATTGTGTTGGATGCGATAGTACAAGGTCAGAGATTCATCTAATATTTACGCTCCAAATAAGACTGAAGAACAAATTGTATTTTTTGATCAAATTAATGATGAGCTGGATAGTATTTTCACAGATGATAACTGTAAAATCATAATCGGCGGCGATTTCAACGTAATGCTTGACCCTGATCTAGATGGTCATGGTGGTAATCCTAAATTGCGAGAATCCGTAAAACATATTGAAAATATTTGCCTGGCTCATGATTTAGTAGATATTTGGAGAGTTAGAAATCCGGAAACAAAACGTTTTACTTGGCGGCAAAAAAAACCTCTGGTGCAGAGAAGACTCGATTTCTGGTTGATACACGATTCATTTCAAGAAGAGATAGACGACGTTCTTATTATCCCTTCCATTAAATCGGATCATTCGGCGGTCGTATTATCTATTAATAGTCTCGAGAATTATACGCGGGGGTGTCCCGAAGTTGTACGGCACACAAAAGTACTCACGATGTGTAGACAATTCCCTGGTTTAATAACGAAAATGAAACAAAAAATACAAAATAACTGGTCTCGCGATCCTCGTGTTGTTTGCGTTTTGTCTCCTCAAAAACCTCTCCCTCTTTCACAATACATCTCACTTGTCAATCATCTGAATACTAAATGTGACATCCGGTTGTAACGCTAGGCAGTCACGATAGTTCCGGTCAGGGGCCTTCATTCTGGAAATTTAATGCTAGCCTACTTGATGACAAAGACTATGTAGCCCTAATTAACGATAGATACCAGATTTGGATTGAAGAATTTAAGGACGTTCAGGACCCTAGGCTGTTCTGGGATCTTTTGAAATATAAGATTAGACAAGACACAATCTCGTATAGTAAATGTAAAGCAAAAGAAAGAAGGGCCTTAATATCCAAACTGGAGGAAACTTTAAAGTTAGGCCAAGAATTATGTGATCAAAATCCAACAGTTGGAAATTTTGAAATCTGAGTACGATCGCCAATATGAATATTTTGCGAGAGGAGCAATAATTCGCTCAAGAGCAAGGTGGTATGAATATGGAGAAAAGAGCAAGAAATATTTTTTAAATTTGGAAAGCTCAAGAGGAAAAAAGAGTTCCATTAGGAAGATTTTCACGGAAGATCAATCTCTCTCGACAGAGCACTCTGTTATTACTGCCGAACTGAGGAAATTCTCTTCTAACCTGTATACTGATAATTCAAGTTTGAATAATGCGCAATTAGATTCTTTCTTGAGTAAAGTTTCTCTACCAAGTCTCACTGATAAGCAAAAAAAAATTGCGAGAAAATGTTAACGATCAACGAATGCTGCAATAGCCTAAAAACGTTTGAAAAAAACAAATCTCCCGGTAATGATGGCCTTACTGCAGAATTTTAATTGATGTTTTGTCCAATTCTTGCAAAACATTTAGTGGCTAGTCTCAACCATGCCCACGAGCATGGAGAATTGTCCAATTCTCAGAAACAGGCTGTGATTACTTTATTGGAGAAAAAAGATAAAGGCAAAAGGTTGATAAAAAATTGGAGGCCCATATCTTTAATAAATGTAGATACAAAAATCGGATCTAAAGCCTTGGCTAAGCGACTAGAACCTATCTTACCTAACTTAATCCATCATAATCAGAGTGCATATGTCAAAGGTAGATCGATTTTCGATGCCGTCAGGACGATCGACGATGTCTTGGAATACTGTAGTCGATTTGACATGGCAGGTACTTTGTTAACTATAGATTTTGAAAAAGCCTTTGACTCTATTAACCATAAATACTTATTTAAAGTTCTTGAAGCTTTTAATTTTGGACCCTTATTTGTTCAGTGGATTCGTACTCTTTACTCTAACGTATCGAGTTGTGTCCTTAATAACGGATTCGCTACAGACCATTTCAATGTGGGCAGAGGGGTGAGACAAGGTGATCCTTTGTCTCCGCCTCTATTTATTGTGTCTTGAAGTTCTTGCATGCTGTATTCGGCAGAATAATAATATTCAAGGTATAACCGTTGGAGACGACGAAGTCAAACTTGTTCTGTTTGCGGACGATATGTCTTGTTTTCTGACAGGCAAAGGGTCGTACGAACACTTAGTAAAGTGTATTGATTATTTCTCTTGTGTCTCGGGCTTGCGAGTTAATGCAGAAAAGACAGAATTTTTTAGCCTAGGATGTCAAAAACGAATTGGGGGTTTCCTTCATGATTTCAAGACTTCATTAAAGATTCTTGGCATTTATTTTTGCTACAATGAGACGGCGAGGAAAAGACAAAATTTTGATGAGATCTTGAATCAAATCTATCAAAAGAACGTTAAATTTGTGGAAGTGGAGGGGGCTCACACTGATAGGTAGAATTCAAATTGTCAAATCTTTTGCGATCCCCAAATTTATGGTCAAGGCATCTCTGGTGCATGTTTCTAAAGACCTGATACAGGAAGTGAATAAGGAACTTTATAATTTTATTTGGAGGGGTAAGGACAAGGTCAAGCGTGTATCCTTAATTAATGAGATTGAGTTCGGTGGGTTGAAGATGCTTGACATAGAAAGTATGTTAAAGACTCAGAGAGTTATGTGCTTGAAGAAATGTATTGAGGATTATCCCAGCTCTGGAAATTATTTCTGGACAGCTATTTACATAAAATAGGTGGAAGATTTATTCTGCAGTGCCAGTTTGATCTTAGTAAGTTACCTTTAGCTCTCCCTGTTTTTTTACAAGGAGTGTCTTGACGCATGGTCCTCTCTAAATAAGCAAGATGTTATTACCTATCAGGATGTAATGAATCAGGTAATTTGGAATCATAGGAATATTCTTAGCGAAGGGAAATCTCTTTATAATTCTTTTCTGCATAAATGGGGAATTGTTAAGGTTGGTGACTTGGTTTCTAAGGATCGCTGTTTTCTCAAGAGTGACATAGTTTTGGGGATAAATGTACCAAGTCAACTTTTTGCTTTGACGATGGGCGTGACAAATGCAATTCCTATGAAGTGGCGTTCTATGGTAAGGGAGACTGTTTTCTCTAAGCCATCTATTCTAAAAGAAAATGCTTTTTATTTGTCTGTTAATGGCGCGACAATTGATCTGCTTTACAAAGAACTTTCCTCGCGCAAAGGGTCTCCCCCCTCTGCTCAAGCCAAATTTCGAGTGGAATACCCTATGCTTTCTAGGGACTGGAAGGATGTTTACTCGTTGGCTTTCAAGGTCACTTTGGACACAAGGCTTAGAGCTTTTCAATATAAACTGTTAAATCGTATTATTTTCCCAAACGTCAAATTGTCTGCTTTTAAAATGGTAGATTCACCGATGTGCAATTTTTGTAATGTCGAAGAAGAATCACTTAGCATTTACTGTTTACGTGTAAAGTAACCGATTTTTATGGAAAGAGGTGTTATCACGGTTAATTCGCAATGTTAAGGAGGGCTTCGAATTATCACTGTGAGATGTTTTGTTTGGTAAATTTGATATTCAAAACGATTTCTTGGTTGTAAATCATATCCGTCTAGAAGCGAAATTTTTCATTTATTGTTGTAAACTACGTAAAACCATTCCATTGATTGACGTTTTCAAGGTCAAACTAAGAGCAACTCATGATTTGGAACATTTTATTGCTAAGGAAAATGGCAACCTTTTGAAACATCTAGCTTTATTTTTTCGGAAGCTTCTCTTTCTTAGTAAACGGAATATTATCAGTCAAGCGCGGCCTTTATACAGTTTTTAGTTTTTTGCTTTTCATATAGGAAATATAATGCTCCCACGATGTTTTTTTTGTGAATTATGACCATAAGTAGAGTTAGTACCGTACTGTTAGTCAGTGTTGTTGTTGTTGTAGTAGTGTATTTAGTGTATCATTTGTACTGTTAGCGTGGTAATTGTTAAAATATTTAAGTAGTCCAAGTATTGTGTTATTAGTAGTGTAAGTAACACAAATGTTTTAATTGTAAAAGTGTTTTTTCTTCTTGTTGGAATAAATAAAATAATAATAATAATAATAATAATAATAATAATAATAATAATAAAAATACCCCTGACCAATCAACTTGTTCTGTACTTTTTACCTTGACAACTTCTCATTTATGTCATTGGTGTACTGTATGGTCAAATTCTGTTTTGGCTTGGAAAACAAATAGAACCTACTGCTATGGAATAGAGTTTCATTTCAAAAGAACTGAAAAGTAGCACACCTCACTTTGATGACAACAAATCGCCCATAACAAACGTAATGGTTAAACAATTGTCTCTGAACTTCTTTTTGGTGTAGTGATTACAGATTTCTGTAAAATCACAATGTAAGAAGAGCACATTAATTTTTTTACTATCCCCTTTCCAAAATGGTCCAACATTTATTGCTACTTGATGTTAAGACCTCTCAAACCAACTTGACAACAGATACTCCTTAATCGCATTTGTTGCCTACACTATCCCAGTTACTACCGTATTTCGACAAATAAGCACCCAGGCTTAAATAAGTGTCCATCCCGTTGACCAAAATAGCAAAATTTTAAGCGCCCTCCCCCCCTCACTTTCTTAAAAAGCAGGGAAACAGTCGTACAAGGAAAGCCTGTTGCTATTGTCTCTTCATTCATAATTTTTATGCTTCAACTACACCGAATAAGTGCGCTCCCTTTTGGTCAACATTTTAAACAAGCACCCAGGTGCTTATTCGAGGAAATACAGTATTTTGAACAAAACTACTTTCAAGTTTCAGGTTTAATCAAATTGATTTTGTTGGCAATTTTTACAAGTACATGTACCTGGAAGCATTCCTACAACATGGCAGATGAATTATCACACTGCAATGAACTCAGACTGACCAATTAAAGCATGCACGTCGATCCCTTGAAAGCACTCACCAGTGTCCCTGAGCCTACTGGTGTTTCTAAACAATGGTCACTTACAAATGGCCTCAAAAATGTCCAAGGTCTTCTTAATGCCCTTCACTTGCTCTGCCATGCTTTGCACTGGCTTCATGCTGGCATTAAGTTCCTCGCACCTTGCAATCAGAGTGTACATTGACTTTATATTGATATCTACAGTTTCACTCGCATGATCAACACATGAGCTGTATGCACTAAGACATTCTGAGCTCACATGCGACATGGCCTTCAGAGCATTGGCCAGCGTTGCAAGCATATGGTCCAAGTTTTGTGCAATGTCATTAGCCCTTTCCTCCAAATCTATCAGAACTTCTGGATCAACTGGTGGTATTTCAGACAAGCATGACTCATGTACATTTTCCCAGTCATCAAGAGATGTGGCATCACTATTTGTAATCTCGTCATATGCTTCGGCTTCTTTCCTTGACGACAGCATTCTTTCTGGTGTTTCATCACTTGCTGATTCTGAAGTCTTTGGAAAAACTCCCCTAGGAAAGTGGATGACATTGTCTGCAAACTCTCCCTTTTGTACAAATGATTCAGTTTCTCTTCTTGAAGTTTCTGCCAAAACTTCTGTTTCTGTGGAGGTTAAATGTGACATGGATCTTGCAGCATGTTCTACTTTCACATTCTGCTCTGCTGAAATTCCAGTTGCTGAAAAAAAAAAAATAGATAAATGCACTCACTGATTTTAGATCTTCTTTAATAAAATTCCAAAGTTTAGCCCCACTAAAACGGATATTAAATTCCCCATAGGTGTCGCGATGATTCCTTGACACCAGCTAACCTTTAACCGCGTTTATTCACCTACTGATTTACATCGCACTCATCAAACACGCTCACTATTTTTTCCTTTTTTCGCTCTCCCACACTCCCTCGTGCTCACTCGACTGGTTGAAACCGGTTTCTATGACGTCACGTTTCGCGTCACGCAATTGTCACGTTTTCCGTTCCGACACTCTCCCCCTATTTGATACACGCAAGTGGAGCAAATACAATCACACCTCCACAATTTAAACAATGGTAACTGTAACTGTCTCATGCAAGTAACAAGTTTAACAGTTCTAACAGTTCACAATCCCTTTTGGATAACAGGGACAGTTCATTCACTTTCTTTCTCCGCAATGTCTCTGATCCGCTGAGCGGCCACTACTGCAGCTCGTCTTGGAGTGAAATCTCTCGCTCGAGGATTAAGCTGAACTGGTTGGTTTGGCGGAGTCTCTCGCACGTCACAGGACAGCTCCATTGGACATAGATGTTGGATCGCGCGCTCCAAATATGACTTTCCTGCTCTCAGCCTAGCCCCTCGCACGACTCCATCACGTCCCTTGATGAGTTTCACAACGATTCCAATATTCCACTTTCCACGGTTGCGCTCCTCACTCTGGATCAAAACCACATTACCAACTTTTAGGGTCAACTCCTTAGTCTTGTGTTTCAGATTGTGTCTCTCCCTCAGGCTCCTTATGTATTCCGTGGTCCAGCGTGACCACAGAACGTCCTTACACCGACGAACATATCTCGCTCTCTTACGTAGGTCCACATTCTCAACTGCATCTGCATCTTCCTCCGGGAGAAGGTTAGACTGACTATACATCATGGTGGCTGGAGTTAGCACAGGAAGCTCAACATCATCTTCGACATAGGATAATGGACGATTATTGATGGCCACCTCTACATCGAGGAACACTTCTTCGAGCTCATCGAA
>JAEMWC010000564.1:30000-132500 GCA_016490735.1 Pachyseris speciosa | reverse complement strand
TCATCGTACTTGTCAATCATGTCTGGTTCTCGCTGCAACTTCCTTACTAGTCCCTCTAGTCTCGCAATACTACCATGTTCGTTTGTGAGTAGACGACCATGACCTGGCTTCCACAACAACCCACTTTCGTACCAGCCTTCCTCACTTCGGTCTAGTTGCTCGATAAATTCACCATACACGCTCCCCTGATCTGATTCTGGACTATCTTCGAGTCCTAGGACATCTAAACTGCAGAGTTGCTCATAGTCTGCTGCTGATGACTTTGTCAAGTAAACATTTGAGAGGCCTGTTTCTTTACCGGAGGACATCATCGCCCACCCTAGCGTAGTGAGCTCAGCAATAGGCTCAGATGGCTTACCAATCCTTGGCTTTGTCTCGGTTTTGATTCTCGAGTACTCGCTGGCGCCGAGTATGAGGTGGATGGGCAATTCACTTTTCTTGTCGTTGTCTTCCATAACTACTCCTTCCAGGTGAGGATACTTGCTAATCAGTTCTTCATAATGTGGGTTTGAGACTGTGAGTAAGACTCCCTTATCTACCTTGTTGACCTTTGTTGTCATCTCGAACTTCCCATCGACACTTGCAACCTTCACTGTGTAGCTTCGTACTTTCTGGATTGTAGAGCAAAGCATCATTTCTATCTGTTTGTGTTCAACATGTGTTGGACGCTTGTTGAGCCGTTCGACTAGAGCTGCTGATACATACGAACTACCAGCACCTGTGTCCAACAACGCTCTACACTTGATACCATCGACTACCACCACCACCACTGGATAGATGACTGAACCCTCGTGATCATCTGTCACCAGCATCATCTGACTGTTGCTAGGCAACCTGTCACAAATAGACGTGTGATGCCTACTGCCACAGCGTTGACAGGCATTCTTGCTGCGACAGTCTTGCGCTTGATGTCTCATACCCGTGCAGTTGAAGCACAACTTCTTGTCACTTAAAATCCTCCTGCGCTGGGAGATGCTAGGGAACTTCCCACACTCTGCAGAGCGATGGTCTTCGCCATTGCAAAAGACACAGACACGTGCAACCTTAGCTCTTTCATCCTTGGTTTGATAGGCAGGATTTTTCTTTGGTGGATAGCGGTTTCGAGAGTGACGATAAGATGGGTACTGGATCCACGGGTCACGACCACGGTTTGGTGGACTGCGGATTGATTGGTCACGGTGTGAATGATCGCTGTCTGGTATGCTAGGCATCTGATCTCTACTGGGAATAGGATTGCGGTCGCACCACTTTCTCAAGGATTCAATTAGTTCTGGAAATCCCCACTCTTGCCAGTTATCATCGAGACGAACCAGGTCTGCTCGAATGTCAGGTATCTTATCAAGCGTTCCACGCACAAACCCTCCAATTTCCTTAATCTTCCCCATGGTCTCTAGTACTTGTATGTGACTTGTTAACTTCTCATGGAATTCGTGAATTTTAGCTGGATCCACACCATGAATTGTGGACAGTCCAATAATACATTGCATGTGTGCGTTTGCCACCTCACTGGATTTACCATACTTGGTTTTTAAAATATGTTTTGCCCGTTCATACCCTTCGGTTGTGAAGGGAAGTCCGTCGATGGATGCGCGGACACTGGGTACCAGTAGCTCCTTCAGGTAAGAAAACTTCGCTACTTGAGTTAGCTTGGCTTTGTCGATTTCAGTTTCAAACTGACTCCAAAATCTTGTCCAATCAAGAAAGGTTCCTTGAAACTTTGATATCTCAAGCTTCGGTAATTTCGCTCCAATGCTGCTAGAATTCTCTGAATCCTCTAAGGACGTTTTCACTGATTTCTCGAGTTTCGCACGCGCTTGAAATTTGACCTTTTCCAACTCGATTTCTTCATCCAAGATTCGTTTCCGTTTTTCTTCTTCGCGTTTCTCCTCTTCGGCTGACTTAATATCAGCGGCTACATGCCTTACTTGTTTGAGAGTCCCTTCAAATTTATCGATTTGGGCTTCCAGATTTTCCGACCAGCTTCTAATCTCCGCAAGGTCCTCGTTGTTTTCGATTCGCAATTCCTGAACTTGCAATTTAAGCTGATGTGTTTTGTCAATAATAGATTCTAAAGCACTCCCATGTCTCTCGATAGCCTTTACATCTTCGGTTTCGAGTATTTTCTCGGTATCTTCTACGGTAAACTTAAGCATTTTCAGCTTACCTTCGATCTTCTCTTGCAATGTTTTGACTTCGCTCATGTTGACATTTGGTCCTTGAACCTTTGTGTTGTGAATTCCTCTCGTCGCTTGTTTTAGAACTCTCCTTTTCTCCGGAACCGTCCTGGCAGGGTCGCCACTTTTGTCGCGATGATTCCTTGACACCAGCTAACCTTTAACCGCGTTTATTCACCTACTGATTTACATCGCACTCATCAAACACGCTCACTATTTTTTCCTTTTTTCGCTCTCCCACACTCCCTCGTGCTCACTCGACTGGTTGAAACCGGTTTCTATGACGTCACGTTTCGCGTCACGCAATTGTCACGTTTTCCGTTCCGACATAGGTGGTCCTAGATTCGGTAAGTAATAAGACTTCTTAGAGGCCATTCTGGTTGCACATTGATGTACTTTGTTAATGCTTTTAAAAATTATTGAAAGTAATCATACATAAAAAGAGCACTGTCTAGATATATTAAATCCCCTAATTTATGTAGCCCCAACTTGCAAAAGAGAGGACTACAATAGGTATTAAAATCAGAAAAGGTTATTATTCTAACCGCTTTTTTCTGTCAAGTAATAAGAGGCTGTAGAGAATTTGGATATGTATTTCCCCACATAATTAAGCTATAAGCCAAAAAGGTATTTAAGTGTGTAGTATAACTGAACAAGCACTTGTTGGCTAACAAAGTACCTAATTTTAGAAACTATTTGTTTTTTGAAATATGCAAAATGTGGAACTTCCAACTAAGGTGTGAGTCAATATGTAGTCCAATCAGCTTCACGTACAGCATTCTCCACATGCGAAAAATATAACCAATGAATTCACCATCCAGAGTAGAATTGCTTAGCCAATCAGAGCAAAGCACTCAAATGGCTTCTGAGAAGCGCAGGCTTCAACTCAGCGCCTGCTCGAAGTTTGTGTTTTGAAACAAGGCTTCGGCTTCCCATTTTGTTCCAATGGATTTACCGTTAGATGATTTTATCGAGACGCAAATTATCAAACAAAGAGAAGGGGCAAACATTCAAGGAGGAGCATTCAGACAGAGTCCAAATTTGTGTTTGCACAGCGCGAAGCACTGCCATTACATAATTGAATCTGACAGTGATTAGGGACAAGCGAAAAATTTTCACTTATTCTGAATGGGAACAGATATTTAAGCTTGTGTAGGCTTTTTGTCTACTTGTTACTTGACTGGAAACCAGATATGTTTTTCTATTACGCTTAGCCATTTACTTCAGTCTTGAATTTTGTTGCTGTTCTGCGTGTAAGCTATGTATCAGGAAAAATAAAACTGATTTCAAGTATATGTTTAATTCTCGTTATGTATGTAATAAACAAATTGCAGCATAGAAAGTGCTTTGCACAGTACAACGTATGTATTTTTATTCACTCATTGCAAAACTTTGGAAAACTCACTCATTTGCTGTGTTCACTCGTTTGTTTTCCCAAGTTTTCCAACTCATGAATAAAAATCCGTGAGTCACACTTTCTTTGAATTAATCTATATTTTAATTTATTGAAGAAATCCCTCCATATTCATGCATGATAAAAATAGTTGTTTAGATCTATTTCATACATCACATCACAAAAACAAAGGAATTTGCAATTTGCTGACGAGTTAAAAGAAAAAGCTGAGTTGGGTGAAA
Organism: Pachyseris speciosa; assembly: GCA_016490735.1. Taxonomy (NCBI): domain Eukaryota; kingdom Metazoa; phylum Cnidaria; class Anthozoa; order Scleractinia; family Pachyseridae; genus Pachyseris; species Pachyseris speciosa. The sequence goes on along the minus strand of JAEMWC010000564.1, from coordinate 128,691 downwards.
CACTTGGAATCAGGTGGCCATTAAAGTCTTGGACAATAACCTTACACTTTTCGTTTACTTTATATGTTACAATGCAGCTCAGCGATGCCCATCAAGTACACCCAGTCCAGTTTAAATGTCACAACAACAACAACAAGAACAATAATAACTAAATATTTATTTACCTCTTACAAACACAAAGACAAATTTTACAATCAATGAAATTTGGTGCACTTTACATGCACCAAATCTCATACTATTCACTCAAATTAAAAAAAGTTCCATATTTAATTTACATGTTGCATTTCACTGTCGAATTTTAATTGAAGGGTAGGGAATAACACTGTGCTGATTGACATTTGGGTGAACATGTTTTTCAGCCCATGTTTTCTTGAAAACTAAGTGGGAAACAGCAAACAAAATACGATATTCTTTGTTGTACATGTGCATAAGTGAAACTGGTGTGTACATGTAAGTCAACCCTACTTTTTGAGCATAAAAGCTGAGATTTCCCTCATTTGTGGTGTATAAACTGAGTTCAAAATCTTTAGCATTTTGTTGTAAAAATGTTCCATGAAGAAAAAATTGCATTGATTGAGTCACACACTTCTGCGCGAATTACGTGAAAAATCTCCAAAATTCAATGCCAAACCTTCAACATTTTTAACAAACCTTCTAACCTTTAGGAGGTTTGGGTTTTTATACCACAAAAAATCTCAAAACAAAAAAGGTCAAAACAGTTCAAAAACACGAAAACACAAAGTTGCAAACAACCCGCCATCTTGTATGACATAATAACCTGGTACTCGAAACCTAACCTGTTTCATGTTCTTCCCTCGTTCTTTGTTCGTTTCATGTTTCGCTCTAAGAGCCTGGAACAGGCAACTGAAAACTGGATGAGCCAGATAAGAGGTTACCAAGATTGTGCTTGATCGCAAAAGCAGAAACAGGATAGTTTTGCTCAAGTTTATCGAAGAATTTCTCCCATAAATCACATCACATTAGACACAATGGACTGACACAGGAAATGTGGGGACTTTGTGAAGCTAAAAGGCTATTATAGTAAGCCTATTATAGGCTAGCTAGAAGATTGACACTGAAATAAGGTTATTATTGCCAGTATTATTATTATTATTATTATTATTATTATTATTATTATTATAATTATTCAAGTAGGCCAACATGTGAAGACCGGCGAACATGGGACTGTATGAGAACATCATGGAAAAACACGGGGAACAAATCATGTATTTCTAAACAATTTCTGCACCACCTTTAAACTGTAATAGTTTAGCCTTTCTTTTCCCCTTGTATAGCTCTGAAATTCCTTTAAAAATGTGATGCTAATAGGTGGTTTGCAGCTAATCTCTAGAGACACAGATAGCAATGGTGAAACGAACAAATACTGGTGGACGATTTGCTCAGATGTTCTTTGTTGCTTTAGTAAGTGAAATTTCTCACATTTTCGATTATCCGGACTCTAAATATCTTAACCCCCTCTTTCTCCGAATGTAACTAATCTAAGAGTCTGCGAGCCTCTTTTTGCGAGCCGCTTTTTTTTTCTAATAAATATTTCCTCATGTGTTTGTCTTACATTTTAGCCGTTTCTTCTTTTAGATAAAGCACCTGGACAATTTTTAGCTTGCGGTCATCAAGATGATGGCGTCGCTATCGGGCCGATCAATTGGCACAGTATTTAAGAGCGGATGTCTGTAAATATCGACCAGAGGTAGGAATTATAAAAGTTTCGGAAAATCCCAAAAAAATTCTGTGAACTACCCTAGGTATTCTATTAATGAAAATATAAATGTTACTTTCATCGGATGAATATTTTGGTCATATGGATGGTGTCAAGTTCGGGCGCTTTATACCCTCTGCCTGATCGCTTTTTCGAGGCCCTAGACCGGGCTACGGAAAGAGCTCAATTTGAATCTAATTGAAATATCATTCAAGCAACAAAGCTTCTTATCACATTCAAGAGTTTTGAACACGCATTTTGAGTGGTCGTGCCCTTGAATTGATTTCGACTAGAATATTTTACAGATTTTTAAATATTTACAATAATAATAATACTTTTGAGGATTTCGCGGGAGGAAAATTTTGTCGAAATTCGAAGGCCAAAAATCACACCCCGGTACCTTATTTCAACAACAAAAACCATTCTACATTAAAAAGCAATCTCAAAGCTTTCAAAATATGTTTTTGAAACATTGGGAAACATATGAAATGAATTTTTGGGAACGCGAAATTCACGGAGCACTTGAGTGAAATTTGACCCTTCTGACTTGACAGTTTTGAGGTTTGGCGCGACACAAATCAATAGTCAAACAAATATTTCAGCCAAAATAAGTATAATTTAGGCAATCTCAAGTCTTAAAGTTATACATACATGCTTCATAGACACTGAATACAAAATTTACAACAATTTTCAGCCGAAAAGAACTCATATCCCAGCTTTTAGGTACTAAACTTGCCTCGCCAAATAAATGTGAACATGCACTGGGTCAAGTTCTTATCACTCAAAGCCAGTCTACACCAAATATCTATCCTGTGTAGTATATAATCAGGTGCACGATATGTTTGTTTGTACCTTTTGTCCTCTTTCGTCCTCATTTCCGCAAATACTACCAGCGAAAATCGACGTGTCACTAGTCTTGTGTGGGTGCTGTTGCGTGATTCGAGATTGTGTTGCATAACATAACAAACGGACAGCTGAACGGAGATCGAACCCAGGATCCGGGACACAGGCACTTCGTCTACATGAGCTTGTTAGGAAAAAATAAATTCTACATTGAAAAAAAAAGTGTAAATCACAATAGAACACTGTTAACCTGAACTCGGCAGACTTCCCCTGCTCACTTGTCTGATGCCTTTTTTCTTGCAGTACAGTAGTCTTTATAGATCGTTTTCAGCGTCACGCAAAAAACCGGGCATACAAGAATAAATTCCGAAACCGTTCCATGAAAGAAGCCAAGAAAATGAGATGCGACAAAAACTAGCAAATGAGCAATTCCACAAGCTTCAGATCTGTGTGGCACACCGTTTCTGAGTTATCTGCCTAAACTTTTAATTTTCACGCAACTTAAAAGAGCTTGTAATTGTATGCAGACGCCATATACACTGAAGTGAGTACATGTACAAGTAAGGTACCCGAAATAAACCAATACAGTGTACATTAACTTATGCGATAAAGGGGTTTTCTTTTTGTTTCTGAGCTACTTTACATATACATATTCGAATTCTTGAAATGTTTTAACCGCTGAAAATCATAAGGGAAAACTATTTTTCAGCCATACAGCTGACCTATCTTGGTCACGCACTATGAAAATTTCCGTTCTTTAAAAACTAAAGACGTTAAGGAACTGGAAACTCGAGAAAATAATTATTTTTAAGTTATCTTCAACCTGATGTAAATAAAAACTCAGAAAACCTTGCTATTTTGAGTTTAGAATTTGATGACGTCACGGTAGGAAAGTAAACCACGCCCTGACTCGTAGCACTAATTCGCAACCTCGATCCCAGGGTCTCTCCACTTCCCGCCCCTGGTCCAGGGGGTGGGAAGAGGAGAGACCCTGCGAACGAGGTTGACTATTTTACCGACAGCACCATCCAATACGAGAATCCTGGCGGTGCTTCGGGCAAATCGACATCTCAAAGCTCGAGTCATCAGACTTAAAATATACCTGGAATAAAAATGAAAATAAACATAATGGGAGCTGCAATTTAGGTATATCAGGAGCGCATGGGTATATTCATTGCCCGACTGAGGAAATACTGCAAGAATCGCTTAAGCCGCGGCTACACGAGCGATTTTTTGCTCGCGCCGGTGATGAGATTTTTTCAAATTTTGTCGCGTCGCCAGCGCGCGATGAAAATCGCAAGTGTAGCCATCGTCGCACAGGTGATGCGACAGCTGAAAAAATCGCAAGAAAAAAGTGGCCAGAGTTGAAACTTTCGCAACAAAATCGCACAGATTGTTGGCCGTGTAGCACGCGCCCTTCAATTTGTCACTCGTGTAGCCACCCTGGCGCGCTGGCGACGCGACAAAAAATTTCACCGGCGCGAGCAAAAAATTTTGTTGTTTGGCCTTCTTTCCAGTGCAGTCGATGTCCGCCTTAAAAGATACGAGAGACAATAGCAAAATACATTCCAAAGGGAGAGTTTTTTTTTTCATCATAGAGGGGAGCAGATGCTTATTGCTTTGATAGGTGATCGTTCATAGCACGAATTTTGCCAGCAAAGGAAGTAAAGGTAAAATTTATGGGCAAAATGTTATATCACACGATATCTTTTCAGTCCCAAGTTTATTCACAATCCTCAAGACATGCTCAAGGATCCAGCCTTGTTTTACTTCCAGCTCCTTTGGGAATGAGTGCAAAGTGTGCTGGTTCCCCCAGCATGTTATCAAATCTATTTTTATTCGCAGGCTACCTTGTCTTACCGGGGACTACCGTAGAAGTACGAAGTCCCTTATTCTTAAACAGCAAAATAATCTTCATGAACAGCTCTCAGAATACAGAATATCAGCCCCTTGACCCTAAAAGTTGACTTTTTTTCAGAACTAAGTTCCGGTGGTCTGTTGTGTAGAACTTGGGTATGGAACTGAAGAAAGCATAAAACCGGGTCGGGTAAAAGATTTTTCTTCAATCCTACAGCGTATATCTTTATCTCAGTATGCTGTGAGGACTGGCCATTAATTATTTCAGAGGAAGAGTGCAAAAAATAACAATAAAATAAAACTGAATTTCTCGGGGAATGTGCATGGATATTCCTTATCTTGGCCAATCAGCAAGCACTTTATAATTCCTGATTGCTCTTTCACTTAAGAAAATACCAAAAAGATCAGACCGAGAGCAAGGAAATCGCATGTAGAGAGTTATACATTAGCTCTAGCTTGCAAAAAAGCGTTATACTCTTTTGACAACCGTTGATTAATAAATCAAGTTATGAGGCAATAGGTAAACCTATTTATTTTTACCTGCCTTGCAACTCCGGTGCGCGCGTACACAACACCATAATACAGCTTATTAAACACGAGAGTAAAAAGAAGGTGTGTCTCAACCTTACCAACCTTCGCTAATACCAGCTCTGCTTCCGTCTTCAAACCACAGATAGCAATACTGACCTGTAGGGTGTCTGTGAAGTGGAGCTCAATTGACCGATTGCAGTCTCTGATACGCACGTACTCAGTGTGCCCGGGTATTTGCTACTTGAAGCGCACTTTCCCACCAACCAACGCTCCATATTCGCATGCTGTATCGTCCACATTAGCGATCAGATGTGTTCTAGCTGGCAATGAAGCTTTCTTATTTTCAATGCTAGAGAAAACTATATACCACGAAACTACGCTACCAAAATGGATGCCGCAAGCAAAAGATTAGACTGTATTGGGAGGTTGTTATTTGTGCACATGCTTTATATAATGAGGTGTTAAAAAAGTATCGCACAACGTATTAGGTTATCTCCTCATCTGATAGACAATCAGGACAAATAAAAAAGTGCTTAACTAAAACAGACAAACAAAAAGAAATTATTTACATTGCACCAGTGGATTGTTTGCCACGTTCGAGGACCAGGAATATGTAATCATGGTACAACGGCAACGCATGAAAATTTGAGCTTCAGCTCATTCCATTGGCACAACTATAACATGTCGATCAGTGATCGAATTTTTTTCACAACCCGGAAATAAAACTGAAGTAGCCGGATCTCCTTGCGTTTCATGTTACGGATAGCACAATCTCGACTCACGCAACAGCTGTTTCACGAGACGCGTGACACGTCGAGCGTGTGTGCGGGGATTTCGCTGTAGTTTTTGGATCTTTTTGCAGAAATGAAGACGAACATGGACAAAAGGTACAAACAAACATATCGTGCACCTGATTATATACTAAGCAGAATAGATATTTGGTGTAGATTGGCTTTGAGTGATAAGAACATGATCCAGTGCATGTTCACATATATTTAGCGAGGCAAGTTTAGTACCTAAAAGCTGGGATATGCCGGAGTACTTCTCGGCTGAAAATTGTTGTAAATGTTGTACTCAATGTCTATGAAACATGTATGTATAACTGTAAGACTTGAGATTGCATAAATTATACTTATTTTGGCTGAAACATTTGTTTGAGTATTGATTTGTGCCGCGCCGAACCTAAAAATTGTCAAGTCAGAAGGGTCAAATTTCACTCAAGTGCTCCGTGAATTTCGCGTTCCCAAAAATTCATTTCATATGTTGCCCAATGTTTCAAAAACATATTTTGAAAGCTTTGAGATTGCTTTTTAATGTAGAATGGTTTTTGTTGTTTGAAATAAGGTACCGGGGTGTGAGTTTTGGCCTTCGAATTTCGACAAAATTTTCCTCCCGCGAAATCCTCAAAAGTATTATTATTATTGTAAATATTTAAAAATCTGTAAAATATTCTAGTCGAAATCAATTCAAGGGCACGACCACTCAAAATGCGTGTTCAAAACTCTTGAATGTGATAAGAAGCTTTGTTGCTTGAATGATATTTCAATTAGATTCAAATTGAGCTCTTTCCGTAGCCCGGTCTAGGGCCTCGAAAAAGCGATCAGGCAGAGGTTATAAAACGCCCGAACTTGACACCATCCATATGACCAAAATATTCATCCGATGAAAGTAACATTTATATTTTCATTAATAGAATACCTAGGGTAGTCCACAGAATTTTTTTGGGATTTTCCGAAATTCCTACCTCTGGTCGATATTTACAGACATCTGCTCTTAAGCAATGTATGTTAGAGAACTTTTTTCCTGAGGCAGGAAATCAATGCAATAAATACAAATAAGAAGGAATATGCTTGTCAGCAAATATATAAGAGATTGGTAGTTAAACACAGGACAAACAAAATTGAGCTCGTGATACAGTCATAGCCATCAATAACGTCAGCAATAATTATTCGAAAAATTTGGGGTCCGCAGTATAGCATTTCAGCGTCTATCCCCTCAAAAAGCCAGGCTTTCAGCTCAAGATGGCTTCCAAAACAAAGGCGATGGATCCGGCAAGGAGATTTTCTGCTCTTTGAAAAAAGGCTGTGACGAGGGTCTTTTCACTTCATGGACAACAATTTGGATAGTTTGGTAGACTTTTTGGAAGAAGAGCCTGATTTTTACCGTCATGAAGCTTAACATCGCACAGGTTTTTAGAAGTCACTGAGAAGTCGGCACCGACACCATGAAAACAGGACTGAATGTACTCAAGAATTTTTGAAGGAAGGTCACACAAATCCAGTAATAAATACCAAATGAGGACGTTATGCCCTTTTTTTAGATGTTTTGGCGGGGATCTTTTGGGGCTCGCAAAAAGAGGCTCGAGGCTCAAGGCTCAAAGCTCCAGCTTGCAGACTCGCAGAATAGCCTTCCCCTCTTTCTTCTCTCCAATTACAGTCAAATTTTAATTTGGAAAAAATAAAGCCGTTCTTGCTGTTTCACACGAAATTCAAATGTAAACAAAATAGAAACGTAACACGAAGTTAAAAATTCATACCTCGATTGACCTCGTTTTAATAAGGGTTCCAAGCACACTGGCAGTGGCATTCATTTGCGAGTTCCTCTGTTTTAGTAAAATTGATCCTGCTATGGCCACACTTGGAAACCAATTCTCATCTCGTGAGAATCGAACACCGCTACAGGTCGTCAGAAACGAGTAGAATAACGGAGCTCTGTTCTTCCACTCTTTGGAAAACGATTGAAAATCGAACTTAATCAAGTCTTCCTTTCCACATTTTCTCAAAAGGGACGGGTTTGACCTGGAACACAAACCACAGACTTCGCTTGAAACAAACTGAAGAACACTCTGAAGCACATGTGTGGTGAACAGTTTGCACTTCACAACAGCCTTTGTAAGCCTTTGACGTGGCCCGTACGCAAGGGCTTTGCCAATCGCTTTATACTTAGCCTGCGTCGCAGACGTAGCAAAACCCCGGTTAGTACCGTCTGCGAAGCAGCGCCAAATTCCTTGTTCTGTACCAGAATTTGAGTACGCGTTATGATTAGCTCGTCAACAAAAGGCCGATTGGCTCCTAAAGGGACACAGTCAGCTGGTGCGCATGTGCATTAGATACCATTTCTCAGCTAATTTGCATATCACAACAGCACGCGCGAGAATCCAAAGGTGAGATGCGCATCCCGTCGGCAAATCTTCAAACCTCTTGAATCGAAGTATGTGCAAGTCTACATAGTTCTTATAGAGCGTAATTTATAGCAGAGCACTAATTTTCTCTAATACCACGGATAATTAACCAATGGACATGTCCAGGGAAGGCGAAACGTCTATGGCAAGCGAAACGCTCGAAGTCTAAGCAGTCGAAGAATCAGCGGAGGTGAGAAACACTATGTGATTTCAACCAGATACTTTGCTTTTATATGCTTTTTTGCTGGTCTGCGAGTCTCTTCCATCTCGTTCAATCTACAAAAAAGGAAGAGATGTTCAAACATTTCTGTCCAGTACAAATATCACAGATCGGTCTAAAATACAGAACGAGCTAGTACTTTCACTCATTCATTTTCTTGCCTTCGTCTGAGCTCCAAACCGAGCAGCCACGAAGCGAAGTCCGAATCGTTGCCAAAGTTTTCCTCCGCACGAATCTTTCTCCAGCTTGAGAAAACCCGATTTTCCAAATACATAGAATGGTGGTTGGCTATCCAGTGTTTTTGATTGATCTCCCTCGTTATTTTCTTTAACGCAGGCGATTTCTTCCGCCCGGCGCCTTCACGTTTCCCTCCTCTTCTGTCTATGTTACATTGGATACTTGATTCAATCCGTTTTATCCAAATACAATGAAATAATTTTAAAAGATGAGTAAAAGAATATTCAGGAACAGGTTTTGAGTAAAAGATCGAAGATCAAAAGAGCCACAAAGCACGATTGAAGCGGATTTTGTAGATGTCTACGACGCGTAACTTTGATTTCGGGTTGAGGTAACCTCTTTTCAAAAGTGACAAAACTAGTGTCCAGGCAAGCGCGGTCTCAACGGTGACTGTGTCCCTTTAATTAATCTCTGGCGCGTTCTCTGACGCAGCTTGTTTCACAGAGGGAAGATTGCGTGACAAACCAAAAGATTGTTTGTGAGGGAGGCTAGGTTTGACAAACGAATTGCGAAAGATGTTTGTTTGCGTGAATGGGCATCACTGCTATTTTTGGTCATTACAGCGCATCAAAGATCTGCTGGAGAACTGTTAGACCGCCCTACAATGACATGAAGCTAAATATTTAAAGGACTCTTGGAGCGATGCAAATGAAAGCTTATGGCTGGTTACCGTCTGCAAAAGCGGGTTGCAACATGTACCCTAACCACTGTGATAGTGGCTTTTGTTCTGGCTTTATACTTTTATTCATGGAACAAAACTAACAATTCGCGCTTGTCTTCCTTCCCCTTAACACGTGCGCAAAGAATAGCTTGGCTTCAACTTGTGAAGGATATAGACAACCAATTGGACTATTAAGACTACGAAAATACTGTGAAATTTAATCATGTAAGTATTAACGCTTACTTTCAAAGTACTATTTGAAAAGTATGTAGCCACAACATCACATCTTGAATTCTGTCCATACTATTGCAATATATAAACCTCTCCGATAAAGCAATCACTGTTTATACATGTATGCGATCACACCAGTGGTGTGATTCGACGTGTTCAATGGCAATATAATGAGACTAATCGGCGACTAATCAATAACACCGTGAATAATAATTATGTACCTTGGCCCATTTAGAAATATAATAATAATAATAATAATAATAATAATAATAATAATAATAATAAACTTTATTTATCCACGGGATCCTTATCACTAAAAAGTGGTCTTCTAAAGAGCCGTGCGCATTAAACCTAGTACATAAAAGCTAAGACTAAATTACAGACATTGTTAAAAAATCCTATAAGAAGTGCTAAACTAAGTTAAGAAATTACTAATGTACAATAGCGGAATAAAAACTATCTAAAGTAGTGGCCTGCTTAGCCTCCGCTGACAGACTGTTCCATGTTACTGCGCCCCTATAACGAAAACTCTTCTTGAGGGCCTCAGTGTTCGGCCGCGGAATAAACAGGTTATGTTGCGCAACTCGAAGATTATGTCTGTGGATGGTATTAACACTGGCGAATTTATCAGACAGGTATTCGGGTACAAGGTTATTTACAGTTTTGAACATTAAAGATTTCAGTTGTTTTGCACGTCTGTCAGCGAGGCTATTCCATTTAAGGGCATGAAGAATCTGGGCAGATCTGGTATCCCAACTAGACCCTGTTATTATGCGTGCAGCCCTGTTTTGTAGTTTCTCTAGTTTTTGGCTGAGGCCATTACCGATGCAGCCCCAGACAGCGCTGCAATAATCGAGATGCGGAAGAATCAATGACTTGTAAATTGTGACTAGGGTACTCTGGGGACATATCGGTCTTAGCCTCCTCAGGGCAGCAAGTACTTTAGCAACCTTACCGACGACTTCGGAGATGTGAGCTTCCCACGAGAGTGTTTCATCAACCTGAACGCCTAGGCATTTGTAACTATTGACTCGTTCAATTGAATGCCCATCAAGGCATATGTTAGGTTCACTAAAGAGCAAGGAGATTTTGGGCCTTGTGCCTGTAAACAGACACTTAGTTTTGAGGACGTTAAGACTTAGACGGTTAGAATCGAGCCATTGTTTCAGATTGCCTAAATCGTGAGTCAGGGATGAAAACAGCTCATCAGGGTCTTTGGAGGCAAACGTAAGATTAATGTCATCGGCGTACATCCTCACATCTGATAGAAGGTTACAGTTTGGGAGATCGTTAATGTACAGTAGGAATAGTAGGGGGCCGAAGATTGAGCCTTGAGGCACCCCACAACTTATGAAGCTAGTTTCAGAATTTACGTTGTTTATAACTGTAACCTGAGTTCTATCAGAGAGGTAGTCTCGGAAAAGATTAAGACTTGCACCTTTAAACCCATACAGCTCCAATTTTGACAGAAGGATCTCATGGTCAATAGTATCAAATGCCTTTTTTAAATCAATAAACAGAATGGCATTTGTCAAACCATCGTCAATGTTAAGATACCAATTGTCTGTGATATCAATAAGAGCTGTAAGAGTAGAGTGCATAGGTCTAAAGCCAGACTGATATTTCGAAAGTAGCTTATTGTCATTTCAATATGTATATACCTGATTAAAAATGGCTTTTTCAAAGAGTTTAGCTATTACAGAAAGTACAGAAATAGGCCTGTAATTGGCTGGGTCAACCTTTGAGTCAGCTTTGAAAATTGGAGTTACTCTAGCACTCTTCCAGTCTTTGGGAATGATTCCAGTGGAAATAACTAAATTAAAAATATGTGTCAGGGAAGACGCAATGAATGAAAATGATAACTTTAGGAGGCAAGTTGGAATACCATCGAGGCCATCAGCCTTGCCTACAGGGATATCGTTCACAAGTTTGCGCAGTCCGTCAGTAGTAAGTAATTCAAGCTGGAAGGTGCTCTCACAAGATTCTACAAAATCACGAAAACTGACTCGAGGGGGATTTATGTTTGCCGCTAAATTGGGGCCAATATCGGTAAAATGCCTGTTAAAAGCGTTGCTTAGCTCATGAGGGTCAGTTATCACCATGTCACCAATAATCAATTTTGACGCCGGGGCAGAGTTTTTCTTTCGCGATAATATTGTATTAATTCCATTCCAAGTCGAGACCCAAGGTCTCATTGCTCGTTGGATGATCGTCCGATGATAACTTTTCCGAGCATTTGGCTGTGTCCTTCGAGCTTAAATCAGATGTCGTGAACGTTGCTTGTTGGGAAACATCCATAGTTTTCATTCAAAAGGAATGACCGAGACACCACAGCTTCAATCTCGTTCCCAGAGCCTACGTTACCCTTCCAGCGGAACGGGCAACTGACGCTCTGGAAGAATCCCAATCGACATCCCAATCTCGTTCCCAGAGGCTGCGATCCTTTTGGCCAGCGCCAAGGATACGAACCTCTGGTCGAATTCAAAAAAGGACACTTCTGATTGGCTGGTAAAAACAAAGCAATAAACATGACCGAATCAACCGCATCGGAAATTGTTTTCGCGAAGTGTCAGGCAACAGAAATGATCACAAGCAAAGGAAAATTACTGTCGTTGTAATAATGCGGTTAGAAACCACCGCGTTTAATTTTGTAGAGATAAGGCGAAATTAGATGGAATCTTAATAGCTCTCAAAGAGCTTACAGATGTCGATTTACATGTGCTCCGACCAATGTTCAAGGTATTTGTGCCATTCGTGTTTAAATAAAACTTTCCACATCAAAACCAATGATAAAGGAGTTGAAATATCTTGTTGAAGAGTTAGAGTAGGCGAGGCAATGTGCAGATCATGTTCAAAGAGAGCGTAAGTCGAATTTCGCAACAATGACAGTGAATTGATTTAATATATAAACAGAATATAGTCGTCTCTAATGAGCTTGATCCATTGTGTAATAAATAATTTATACATATACCGTAAAATACTCCCTCAGAGGCTGATTTTTTCCATCTATTTTTGAGGAGGGTTGCACTTATTAGAGAAAAGGCTTATCATAAGGGAAATTGGGCTAAGTTTAAAACTGGAGCAGCAATGTTTGGTAATGTTAGGACAATAGTAAAAAGGAATAAAGTTATAGACAACTATTGAATTACTTTCTCCAGCTATTTTTAATTATACTTCTGTTTGAGACCTCTGTCATTTTCTATGCAATGTGTCCTTCAAGGTCAAGTTGTGATAATGGTGCAGCCAAAAACATCTGACTCAGGGTATGAGTACAACACTCTTTTCTCATTCATGATCTGGGTACTGGGCATCAAACTGAATAAAACATTCTATATTTGGCAATAGGAGCAGTTCCTATTGGCTCATACTGCTCGCACTCTGCGTTTATTGCAAGGTTACCATGTATCAGTGTCAAAGGAAAATTAAGTGCTTTTGAATCAATCTGTATTTTGATGGACCCAAGATTGCCTCTAATTTGGTGTCTCCTTGATTTAGCCTTGGATGTGCAGCCAAAAAACAAATCAGGATTTGTTTTATCTGAAAAGGGATCTAAAAGCCCTTAGGACTAGACTATATCTTCCTTCTTCAACGAAGTTACTGTAGCTGTGCAGGCTAAGCTTGGGATACTGGAAAAGACACTTGCATGTAGAAAGTGTTTTCCATACATGGCCAGAACTAGGGAAGAATATTGCCAAAAATTAATACATTTTAACACATAAATGTACAGGATTTTCCAGAATTGTAATAGCCAGGTGTGAGGGTCAGCTATTATATTCTATTTTCAGGATTTCCATTTGTTCATAAATGGACGTGTTACAAAAACTGTGTTGTGGCATAATAAATAGGCAATCCCTCCTCCCCCAGGTCAAGGACAAGTAAGGGGGCCATCTTAAATGTCTTAGAGGTCACATTTATTTTTAGGGAACGTTTTATGGGTGAAAATATATTTCATGTAATATGTATACTTGAAAGATAAATGTATCTTCTATGAAACCATCCAACAGACAAGGTGGGGAAGGGTATGGCAAGTTTTGAATAGAAAAGCTCAATAACCATATAGGATACAACCAAAAAATCCATCAATAATAATGAAACTTTATTTGCACTTAAAAATTACACAATGATGAGAAAAGGTACTGAAACACTGTCTCATTGTAAAAGTAAAAATAATGCTAAAAAATATAATTATATCAGATAATCTTCAATTAAATTTGCCGAGTCAGTAGTCTACTTCATTACATCATTAAAAATGTTGTTCTCCAGATAGCAGCTACAGTAAGAACTTCTGGGTGGGCTAACAAAAATTGAGGTGGGACTATTGTTGAGGTTAAGCTTTCATCGTCCTTTTTCTAAGCCAACACTGAAACGATGATTCTTGAGAATCTGAACCTATATTATAACTATCCTCTAAGCGGGTAATGTAAAGCTTAATTAAACTTGCAAGTTGTAACTGAGCTTCCTCTAAAAGAATCGATGTACGTATCCTTAGAAAGAGTCGTGTTTTACAAAGGAAATCGCTCAGAAGTTGGCTTCTACCGCATGTATGTGACTGTTTTCTGATTGTTGGTCGATTACCGTGGAATCGCCCCTGCTGACTGCCCTAAATTGGTCCTGCTGAACGTGTTGACATGATCAACAGCCGCCATTTTGTCCTGAAACCTCACGCAGGCGCAATCAAACCGGAACCAGGATTTTCTGGTTCCAGTTTTGGATTCTTCCAGAGCGTCCGTTGCCCGTTCCGCTGGACAAGGGTAACGTAGGCTCTGGGGACGAGATTGGAAGAATCCAAAATCCTGGTTCCGGTTAGATTTTCCTTTGTTTGTGATCATTTCTGAAGCTTCCGTTCCGCCATTGCCTGACACTTCGCGAAATTTTTTTTTGACGCCCACTTCAAGATGGCGGCCACTTACCGTGATCGACTGGTATCTAGTAAACATAGATGATAAGTACTGGGCTCTACCAGATTTACTTCCTACCACTTCCGGTGAATATTTTCTGCTTCGAACTGCTCCTCAAGGGTGTTTTTTCGCAGTTTTGATCCTTTTTTAAAATCATCATCAAAACAGTTCTTATGTAGAAATAACTTCTTGGTATACTTAGAGGACATCAATAGAAATGTAGATCATGTAACAAAAATGTCCACAGATGTATCTTTTGGAGGTATGTACATTTTTCAGATCCCACATGCTAGGGCCCACTTGTGACGTCTGTATTAGTATCACCACTTTCCAGAATTTTGCTGATTTTTTGCAATGTTACTTGCAAGATCATGTTTTCATTTTTTTAAGTTCTGGCATTTTCCTGACACGGAACCTGAAGCGATCAAAGTCATCACTATCACTGTTGTTTGTTTCCATTGATGTTGTTAAGTACAACAATAATTTTTTTTATGATGATTAAAAAACAAAATTCCATAGTTTGTAAGAAGATATGATTCAACATAAGAATCAAACTAAGAAAAGAACATTCTACCGTGATTTCTTCAAGAGAATTTGATTTTAAAAAATCTTACTTGTGATGTATACTTTGATACTTAAAAATTCCTTCTATGACTATAGCTTCTTTATCATCTTTACATTATTGTGTAATAAGTAAAAAGCAGATGGCCTGCTTTGGAGAGACAATACAAGTTGTCCCGGCGATATCAATCAATGAAAATCCATCATGGATTGCAATCAATATAATCAATACTAATCAATAATAATCCATTGATCATTATTAATTGGTTCAACCAATCAATAAAAATTGATACTCACTCACCAAATTGTCTTAATTGGTATCGATTATCATTGATTTTTATAGATAATCAATAACTGATTACACAACTTTATGGCGTGTGGTAGCGTGGATGTGCATCATAAATCACGGGCATAATTATGTGTCCAGGGTAATTCGATTGCACTCGTTTTTCCCGTGTTTTGATAATCCCTTGCATTCCCACGGGATTGTCACAAAATACTTGTTTCCGGACTTCACTTGTCGGTGTTTCTTGTTGGTGTTTGAGATGGCAAAGCAAGTGGAACTATCTATACGCTGCGTAGTTAAAGGCTACCATAAATGTCCCTTTAAAGTGAATATTGGGGAAACATTTTAGCATTCAAGAAGAGAGAACGTGGGAATGGATGTAAGCGTGTAAACAGTTGTGAAAATGCTACAAATTTCAAACATTTGATTTGTAATAACATGAAGCATGGTAAATTAAGTTTAGTGAAGGGTTTGTCAATTCATAGGTGCGTTTTATTGAAAATAAATAACAAATTTCATAATCATTCAAAATCAATAAAAATCAATATTAATCAATAATAATCAATAAAAATTGATACTCACTCAACTTTTAGACATTGACTTTTATTGATTTCCAATACCAATCAATTAATTGTGATTGATTATTATTGATTATTATTGATTTTATTGATTATTGATTATCATTGATTGATATCGTCAGGATGTAGTGCAGTGATTATTTAACATTTAAGTAAATATCACTTAGACAGTGGCTATTATGTTTTATTTCGTATTAAATCGTATAAAATACAACGGAAAAATTCTATTTTTGAATGTAGAAGGTGAAAAGAATGTTTTAACTCTGACTCACCTGTTAACCACCATCCTTTCAAAGTCCACTTTTCTGCCAGGCGTTCTAGGCTTGTATCCAGGCCTAAATCTGGGTGTGATCGGGTCCGCGAAGTGAAGTGGGCGTAATGTGCAAACGATTTCGCTTTTACGCCCACTTCCCAGCAGAAGGAAGCCCAGAGGTTTGAAGAACACTAGCCACTTCTGTCATAACGTGACGAAGAGTAAGCAGAGAATTCGCACACCAATGGGCCTTCGAAGACTCGAAGTCGAGCACTATTCGACATCCTAAATCGCTCGCGGTTTGACTTCTTGATTTTTTACGTCAGTGTAGGTTTAGAAAATCAGCTGCAGCGCACCTGGCGTTTAAAATAGCGACGCATTTTCGCATCCAAGGATCAAAACTGCAAAAAAACATGCTTGAGAAGCAGTTGGACGCAGAAAATATTCACCGGAAGTGGTAGGAAGTAAATCTGGTAGAGCCCAGTACTTATCATCTATGTTTACTAGATACCAGTCGATCACGGTAAGTGGCCGCCATCTTGAAGTGGGCGTAAAAAAAAATTGCCCGATCCGGTTGGTCATGGATTCGACCAGAGGTTCATATCCTTGGCGATGGCCAAAAGGATCGCAGCCTCTGGGAACGAGATAGCCACAGCTTGGGTAAGAAATTTACAGTACGCATGCTCAGAGCAGAATCCGATTAAACGAAGTTTGGTGGAAAATACCGAGCACTCATGAATTAATTAACCACGACTTTGGACGTGCACCCATGCTTCAAAGATGTGTGCAACCATTAAGAATTATAAGGGAAACTATATGGTTGGATTCCGAAAGCAAAAGCTCATCTTGATTTCTGCCGTTGTTGTGGTGGCCGTTTTTTTGATACTATATTCTTATTCACGGAACAAAACGTTGGGCGTTTTCAAGTCCTTGGCGCTAATGTTCGCATCAACACGAACGCAGAGAATTGCTGGGCTTCAACTCGTGAAAGAAGACAAGCACCTGGGATATCAAGATTACGAAAATTCTGTGAAATTCGATCATGTAAGTACTCTGAACGTGCTGTTCGAAGCTGTCTCGGTAAATTATGTGGCCTTGCGCACGGTGTTGGTTAGCATGCGTACACAAATCTTAATATTTAACTTTCGCCCTAAATTTTTCGCTGGAACACTAACTATTTGAAATGTCACGTACAGATCCTAAACGCTTATCATTTAAACAATTCAGGACTACCTTTCCAGTTGACTTAAGTTCGCGTCATTTCAATAAAACACGGAAATTGCCTTTACCACCTGCGCCTATATTTGTTTACTTCCGTTATACTTGAGGACAACATTTGTATCGTTTACCAGCGTTTCCATCGTGCAAGGAGCATTCGTTTGTTTGGTATGTATCGTTTTATAGGCATTTTCAAACGTGCGTTTCTTTCGTTTCAAGCGTTTCTCATCGTGCGTTTCTATCGTTCCAATCGTTTGGTTCGTTTCAAGCGTTTCTCATCGTGCGTTTCTATTGTTCCAATCGTTTGGTTCGTTTCAAACGTTTCGAAGGTTTCAATCGATGTTTACGCTGAACCTCGCACCGAAAATTAAAAGCCATCGAAGATTTTCTTTGCGTCCCAGCTCCAAAATATAAAAGAGAACCAGTTTCAACGTGAAATAAAACATAATTTAATTCAGAAGCTTTGATAACACAGGGCACAAGAATTGAAGTGCTAACATTCGCTGCTGAAGTTATGTTGTTGACTCTTTTTGTGTCATAGCGAGTGTAATGTTTGGCAAAGCATTCAATCTGTATTTCTTTTACTTAACTTACCTGTTATTAACCTTATAACATTTTGATCGAATGCCTCGTTCAAAGACAAAATGAGAAATTTGTGTGACCGTGTCCTTTGGGAATTTAACAATGCAATTTCCTTGGCGCCATTCCGACGTGACAGAAAACAAAGCACACTTGAAGAAGCACCGGTTTGCGATGGGTCCGTGCACGGTTCGTCCACTCGTTATTTTTATTTCCTAATCTATTTAATCAATAACGGCAAAAACCAATATACAGTCTTATTTTCATGTTTTTACTCAAAATTATACTAATACAGAACCTGGTTTTACCAAAAAATATATCGTTTTCTTAAATTCTAAATTAAAGCCACTTAACCTGATTAATGTAAGTAAAAAAAAGGTCAAAATCTCCAAAAATCGCCAAAATTTAAGAAATAGCCGTCTCTTTCCTTCTAAACCAAGACAAAAAGCCAAAAACAAAATCAGCTTCTGTTTTATCTTTTTTCGTTTTATGTACAAATTTAAACAAAAAAATGAAAAACGAAAATCAACTTCCGTTTTTCGTATTCTGTTTTTTTGTCCAAACTAAAACAAATAAACAAAAAAATAAAAATCGACTTCCGTTTGATCGTTTTTCGTCTGATGTACAAATTTAAACGAAAAACGAAAATCGACTTCCGTTTTATCGTTTTTCGTTTAATGAACAAATTTAAACGAAAAACGAAAATTAACTTCCATTTTATCGTTTTTCGTTTTATGTACAAATTTAAGCGAAAAACGAAAATATACTTCCGTTTTATCGTTTTTCGTTTAATGTACAAATTTAAACGAAATACGAAAATGAACTTTCGTTTTATGTACCCGGTCCGGGTCCGTGTACGGTTCGTCCACTCGTTATTTTTAATTCCTAATCTATATTCAATAACGGCGAAAGCCAATATACAGTCTTATTTTCATGTTTTTATTCAAAATTACACCAATACAGAAGCTGGTTTTACCAAAAAATATATCTTTTTCTTAAATTTTAAATCAAAGCCACTTGACCTGATTAATGTAAATAAGAAAAACGTCAAAATCTCCAAAAATTGCCAAAATTTAAGAAATAGCCGTCTCTTTCCTTCTAAACCAAGACAAACAGCCAAAAACAAAATCAGCTTCTGTTTTATCTTGTTTCGTTTTATGTACAAATTTAAACAAAAAAATTAAAAACGAAAATCAACTTCCGTTTTATCGTTTTTCGTTTTATGTACAAATTTAAACAAAAAAACGGAAAACGAAAATCAACTTCCGTTTTATCGTTTTTCGTTTTATATAAAAAAATTTAAACAAAAAACGAAAAACGAAAAGTAACTTCCGTTTTATCGTTTTTCGTTTTATATACGAATTTCAACAAAAAACGAAAAACGAAAAGCAACTTCCGTTTTATCGTTTTCTGTTTTTTGACCAAACTAAAACAAATAAACAAAAAAATGAAAATCTACTTCCGTTTTGTCGTTTTTCGTTTTATGTAAACTTTAAACAAAAAATGAAAAACGAAAATCAACTTCCGTTTTATCGTTTTTGTCAAATTAAAACAAATCAACAAAAACTAAAAATCGACTTCCGTTTTATCGTTTTTTGCTTTTAGTCTAACTAAAACAATTAAACAACAACGACAACAAAACAAACGATAACGAAAATAGGGGTAGGGTAAAGCCTGTCCCTAGGCCCTTCCGTAGGAGGGATCGGGGAAGTTGTAGGAAGTTGTTCACTTGCAGAGCGTTGTACCATGTGATTGGTCTCAATGGTCAGTAGCAGTAGCCTTAAACGATGAATATATGCGTATCGTTATCGTTTTGGCGGGAATTTTCGATCAAGAATGGCGATCGAAAGTCTCGGTATAGATAATTATCTTCGTAAACTTGTGGAAGATGACAAGAAAAGCCACAAGGAAGTAAGCATCCTACTACAGCAGGCTTACCCAGGAGTTAATGGATTATCGGAGAGAAGCGTCAGAAGATTTTGCGCGAAACACAGCATTCACAGTCGAGATCGAAGCTTATCGACAGCAGACCTTGATGCTGTTGTTTCGTCTGCTGTTGCCGAGGTAAAAATCTCCGCTGTCTCTGGTGCATTTTTGGGTATTTTTTGCGTAGAGTAGAACACTCAGAAGCAATTTCGGCACAATTTAATTTATAATTTACAACGAGTAGACATATATTTAAACTTCCACTGAGCAAACACTACCGAGCTCTGCTAAGTGATGTTTTTGCACATAACTTCATTCAGCAAGGTAGCTATCAATTAGTAAGCTTAAATAGGGTAAAGCATTTCCACTCAGTGTACAATAAATGATCTCATGAAATCATTACCGTTCGACTGTAAAATTGAATTCGCCGCTTTGGTTTTCAAAATGATAAAAGACAGTCGCTTCCATCTCTAAGGACGAAACAGGAATTGTTTTACATTGAACTGCTTATTAAAAGCTATTATGTTGACACATCTTCATGTTTCACACAAGGTTGGTTCTACGTATGGAAGAAAGATGATGACAGGCCATCTCAGACATTCAAGAGGTTTGCGAGTAGGAGTAAACAGAGTGGGACAATCACTGAAACTAAGAGTCAACCCTCAGTATCATCTCGAGCGACAGACATCAAGCACGCGGCATTTTAATCCAGTTCCGTATTACGCAGAATATTTTGGTCATAAGCTCCATTTTGATCAAAATGAGAAACTAATTCGCTACGGTGTAACAGAAGTTATTGCTGTTGATGGCTATAGCTCATTCATTACGGCTAAGTCCGTTATGCCATTGAAAAACAACCTTGTTATTTACCAGGAAGTGTTTAGGTAAGTCCTTGATGACGATGGCGATGATGATGATCATCGTCATAATAATAATAATAATGATGATGATGATGATGATGATAATAATTATATTGATAATACTAATGAACGCATTTTCTAAATCTTTTTTATCTTTTGTTTTAGAGAAACATTAATACATTACGGTCTCTGGGATCAAGTTAGAGTGGATCATGGCAAGGAGTTTTATCTTGTGTTGTTTGTACAGGAAATGTTAAAACTGTATCGAAACAACATTACAAGACAGCCCTATGTACAGACACAGTCAAAGCAAGTAAGTAACGATCAAAGTAAGTGAAGGTTTTAAATGCGTTTGAACTGCTAGACTGAGGCGTTTTTACAGAAATGAAAGTAAACCACAAAATCTTGTTACCACCTCATCTAATTTGCGTTGTTCGTTAATAATTATTCGAAGCATTCGAACTGGCCGTGTCACGTTAGGCTTGAATTGTGCTATGGGAAATAGCCATTTTATGTAATGATCAAGGTAACTGAGAATTGCCTTTAAGTTAGTGGTGCTAATTTGGTTCCGCATGAATATTTTCTGCTATAGAACCATGCGGTAGAACGACTGTGGGCGGAAATGAACTGTCGCACTAACTATCCTGTAAAGCGTGCGCTTGTCCAGATGGAAAATGAGGGAGTTATCGACATGGAGGATGAAGTGACCAAATACTGTGTCTCTTGGGTAACGAGGCAAGTAGTAGAGGTGGAACTGGAGTACGCTGTTAGCTCTTGGAATTCGCACCCTATTCCAGGTAACCGGCCTCCCCTACAAAGTATCCTCTCCTGCTAATTGATAATCATAATTATGAGGACGGTATTTTACCAACGATTTAATCAATTCATTTATTGTTTGTAAGTACTCAGTGATGGTACGGCGATCAGAACTATCATTTGACCACGACGTTTTTTGTTAACTCCTCGGTTTGCAAAACGTTAGCTACTTGTGAGCACAACCTAGCGATTAATTTGAAGGCACATGATGTGTTTCACCTTTGATCGTGGTTGAAAAAGGGGAAAGAACCATTTATTAATTTCCTAACGAGGCCAATATCTGACTCAAATTATGTCATTTGTTATGCAGGCAAAGGTGTTCCACTGGAAAGACGACGCTTAAAAAACAGGGCGGTGGCCATTAACCCAAACATTGTACCAACGGTCCAAGCAGCTGTTCAAATGTATAGTGGGACTTTGACAACAGAACAAACGTTTGGAATCGATCCGCTAGAGCAACAGCTGGCAAGAAAGGATATCAGAAAAACAGAATTTAAGAGCCATTTTCCTCGTTTTGATGTAATTTTTCAGGCAATTGCTAATGGAAAGTATGTATTCTTTAGAGATGCTATCTCATACTACATACAGCTAACAAAACACCTTTCTCGCCAATAATTTTTACTTTTTTCTCACAGGAAACTAAACAGTGTTCTTTTAGTAGCGCAATCCAAAAATAATAACAGGAACAAGAGGCACAGTCAGTTTGTACTTTTGATAGAAATACTGACATGTTCCACAAACTTTGCAGTAAAATATAAAAGTAACCGTTTGATAAATTTCAAGTTCTTAAATAAATTTTGTACAATTGATATATTATTTGTTGTATTGGCAAGAATAAAAACGTCTTAAAAGTCTGGATGGATTATATGAACACAATAATTTTACAAGCCGGACACAAGTGACACAAACATTAAGCCAAAAGTGGCGCACCACACCTCCTGTAACGATGTATTATTCAAACAATTTCAAATTTTAACTGGAATGGAGTAATAAAGGTAGACTAATAACACTCCCTCTCTCCTGCTTAGTCTTTCCAATTAGCGAGCAAAAATGAAACAAAGGTACTGCATGAAGACTGAGGGGGAAAGAAAGTGCGCGAGAAAGAGGGACTTGGGTTTCATTTTCGCCAGCTGGACAGAGGCTGGGAGTGAGGGATTGCTAGTACTTCAATGTAGCGGAGAAAACGAAGAAACCTAACGTTAATAACATAATGTATAATCGTTTGTCTGACGATTTATGTTAGTCACGTGAGTTGTAGATCGCGACGTTTCGACTGCTTAATGCTAGTCTTTACCAGGTGATGAGGTCAACTGGAGCAGTAAGCAGTCGAAACGTCGCGATTTACAACTCACGTGACTAAATCGAGAGAAAAACGATTATACATTATATAATTGTTCTAACTACCACGATGAAGAACCACAACCTCAGCTTTTATCGACGAAAACCCAACGTTTGTAAGATAACTTAGGGAACATTTTATGATGATTCAATTAGATTTAGAACCCCTTCAAATCCACGTGCCCGTTGCCTCTTGCTGCCTCCTTCCTCGCTTCTGCAGAGTGGGCATGAACTGCTTCCTTGATACCATTCTTCAGCACATTCAACGCAAGCGACGAGACGCTGGCAGCAACCTGCAAATTCGATGCCATCTGGTGGAAAAATATTCAGGCATATGGTACACTTGAATGTGGTAGCCAGCGCTCTTTCTAAATCGTGTAGCCTCTTGCAACATTTCGTGTTGCGTTGGATGTGATCTTCAATGTCATCTAATTTGTCCAAGATGAGATTGGTATTTGCATACTCAGCGAGTGATGGTGCGTTCATAGACCTGCCTCTTTTCTCTTTCGACTCTCTGGACGCCATCTTGGCTCTTTTCTGTCTCATTCGCTCGTATTCTACCTCTCTGCAGCCGTATATTTTCATCGTTCCTTTTCCCCAGAATTCAGATCCTGCATAGAAGTGATAATTATTTATCAATAGCTGTTTTAGCCTCATCCCTGGCTTAGCCTTTTTAAAACTGTCTTCCAACATTTCGACGAGTCCAATGTATGGTCATGAAACCTTTAACTGCATCTTTATTTTTGGATTTGTTTTTTAACAACATGCTAGATAACGTTTTGCACCTTAATTGCGTGATATGATTATTACGTTCCTACCTCGAGTGCTTGGATTGTCGAGGATTTCAAAGCCGTTTTTGTCCACTATTACCAAGTCATCCTCTATGTTGAGGTATTCTTTGGAAAGTTGTGAAACATCTGCAACCGCGCATTGTTCTGGGGTTAGTTTCAAGTAAGGGTACATATGAATGTTGTGCCGCGTAGCACTAGGAACACAAATAGTGGAACAGAGAATTAACTCTGAAGTGTAAATTAAAGTGCTACTTAAACCCATGAATAACCCACTGGGCGTTAGCCCTAGTAAAGGGAAACAGGGAACCACACGAGGCAAAGAAAAAATCTTTTGACCTCGGTGGGAATCGAACCACGACCTCCGGATTAGATCTACCGTTACTCTGCCGACTGAGCTACAAGGTCGCACAGAGAAAGTCGGGAACGATTTTAGATGGTGAATCGCGGCAAAGAGAAAGTAAGGGTACATATGAATGTTGTGCCGCGTAGCACTAGTGCACTTTAATTTACACTTCAGAGTTAATTCTCTGTTCCACTATTTTAGTTTCAAGTAAGCTGTTGCTGTGGGGACGGGATTTCCACTGTCAGGATCCAATTCCGCGAGAAAAACATTCCTTCTTATTTCTCCTGACTGTTTAGTACCTCTGTTAAACGACAGTGCATTTTGACTGACACTGGGAGTCCTGCTGGAACTAGGTATGTGTTGACTAGTAAAGCAGAAGCTGATTTTGTTTTTTGCTGTTTGTCTTGGTTTAGAAGTAAAGAGTCGGCTATTTCTTAAATTTTGGCAATTTTTGGAGATTTTGACCTTTTTCTTACTTACATTAATCAAGTCAAGTGACTTTGATTTAAAATTTAAGAAAACGATATATTTTTTGGTAAAACCAGGTTCTCTGTTAGTATAATTTTGAGTGAAAACATGAAAATAAGACTGTACATTGGCTGTTACCGTTGCTGAATATAGATTAGGAAATTAAACATAATGAGTGGACGAACCGTGCACGGACCGTACAAATTTAAACGAAAAACGAAAATCAACTTTCGTTTTATCGTTTTATGTACAAATTTAAACGAAAAACGAAAATCAACTTCCGTTTTATCGTTTTCTGTTTTTTGTCCAAACTAAAACAAACAAACAAAAAATGAAAGTCGACTTCCGTTTTATCGTTTTTTGTTTTATGTACGAATTTAAACGAAAAACGAAATCAACTTCCGTTTTATCGTTTTTCGTTTTATGTACCAATTTAAACGAAAAACGAAAATCAACTTCCGTTTTATCGTTTTTCGTTTTATGTACAAATTGAAACGAAAAACGAAAATCAACTTCCGTTTTATCGTTTTCTGTTTTTTGCCCAAACTAAAACAAATAAACAAAAAATGAAAATCGACTTCCGTTTTATCGTTTTATGTACAAATTAAAACAAAACACGAAAAAAGAAAACAATTTCTGTTTTATCGTTTTTTGCTCAAATTAAAACAAATAAACAAAAACTAAAAATCGACTTCCGTTTTATCGTTTTTTGATTTTTGTCCAAACTAAATCAATTAAACAACAACAACAACAAACGATAGCGAAAATAGGGGTAGGGTAAAGCCTGTCCCTGGGCCCTTCCGTAGGAGGGGTCGGGGAAGTCGTAGGAAGTTGTTCACCTGTAGAGCATTGTACCATGTGATTGGTCACAATGGTCAGCAGCCTTAAGTGCTGAATATATGCGTATCGTTATCGTTTTGGCGGGAATTTTCGATCAAGAATGGCGAAAATCGAAAATCTCGGTATGGATAATTATCTTCGTAAACTTCTGGAAGATGACAAGAAAAGCCACAAGGAAGTAAGCATCCTACTACAGCAGGCTTACCCAGGAGTTAATGGATTGTCGGAGAGAAGCGTCAGAAGATTTTGCGCCCAACACAGCATTCACAGTCGAGATCGAAGCTTATCGACAGCAAACCTTGATGCTGTTGTTTCGTCTGCTGTTGCCGAGGTAAAAATCTCCGCTGTCTCTGGTACATTTTTGGGTATTTTTTTGCGTTGAGTAGAACACTCAGAAGCAATTTTGGCACAATTTAATTTATAATTTACAACGAGTAGAGATATATTTACACTCCCACTGAGCAAATACTACCGAGCTCTGCTAAGTGATGTTTTTGCCCACAACTTCATTCAGCAAGGTAGCCATCAATTAGTAAGCTTAAATAGGGTAAGGCATTTCCACTCAGTATACAGTAAATGATCTCATGAAATCATTACCGGTCGACTGTAAGCTTAAATTTCGCCGCTTTGATTTTCAAATTAGGAATTTCTTTTGACACGCGTTCCTCATATTCCACACAAGGTTGGTTCTACGTATGGTAGAAAGTTGATGTCAGGCCATCTCAGACATTCAAGAGGTTTGCGAGTAGGAGTAAACAGAGTGGGGAAATCACTGAAAAATACGATCTGCTATCAAGTCATCTTCCTTAAAGTTAACTCCCTGCTGTCCCGCGCTCCAAAAGACGAACGTTCTGTCCTCCATTATGCGATCAAGATAGATAACACCGGCAGCACTCTACTTTAAGACTTTAATTTTCATATTAAAAAGCAATATTAACAGCGACTGTATGTTTAAAACTTTCGTCCCAGTCATGATGTGTCCAAGAGTCGGGCTGAAAGCTTTGCAGAGTGAAGCTTGCAGAGTGCTCTACAAACGCATGGCTCTAGCTAATTAGTCAAGAAGCTATTTCTTGAAAAGGCGTTAGTTGAGAAGTTTGCATAACCCACAGTTGAGTCGGGCTCAAAGCTTTGCAGCGACTTAAGAGGCAGTCCCGCTAAAAGCGGTCCTCTCGACTTGGCGACCAAAAAAAGTTTTCCTTTATTTTTTGACCATAAAAAGGGTTTGGTACACATGTTTAAAAAATGCTATAATTATTTTCCAATTCTTTATTTTTGCGCTGCCATAGGCCCAAATTGAATTTTGGCTCACCTGCCCGAACTGATAGCAATCGAAAGTGTAAATTTCACAGATTTTGTCAAGCGCGCTCTGGCTGCAAAATCTAGCTCACTGAATTCTATTTTGCTACAAGTTACAAGGTGTATTCAGTTAGTTCACAGACAAAAACTTACAAAAAAATCTTACGCATTCCAGCGTGATTAGAAGACACCCTTCTCTTGAGCCTTAATTTGCATATCGAAAACTAACCAAATGAAAGGAAAGAAAGATCAAAAGTTTGGTCTAAATCGTGATAAAAAAATCACATCAGAGCAAAGTCTATACTCCAATAAACTGCTATATCGCTTCAAACCGGCGGGTATCACCTTAGCTTCCACACACCACGAGCTCAAAGTTGACAAAAATCCATGTGTTTACATAATTATCGTTGGTGTCAAAGTCATTTGCATAATTCTAAAAAATCGGCGAAAAGATATTTTTTCCCGTTCAGATTCTTTAACTGGCCTTCTAAATAATGGGTCTTAACTTCCTTTAATGATTGTATGCAATAGAAATCTTGTGTTGTGGTAAAACGTTGGATAAACGTAATCAGTCTTTATGGCTTGCGAGACCCACAAAGTAAACATTGGCAGTTGTAAGTAGTCTATTGAATAAATTTCGTTAATTCACGTTGTGAGCCACGAGATGGAAAATATCAAATTCTAAAGTTAAAGTTTTGCAATTTGGTAATTGTAGATATTATATGCACCTTGAGGGGACACACAAACATAAAATACATTATGCTAATAATTTTGAAACAACCACATGCAAACATTCACTCACGGCCTGCCCACGGAGAAAATGCTCTGAATGCTTCCAGCAAACACAAGCGACCCTATTCAATGGCACTACTTTCTGCAATTTTCTTTCCATCATTGATGGTTTTCATGCGGCTACGGTCTTCAAAGTTTCCAAGCTACAAACTCAACATCGCGGACCGTTATATTAAACCAACAAAAATACCTTCGCCTGCTGTCTTGCGTTACATTGAACGTGACTATGCTAATTGGTTTGTTTGTTGTGTCATGGGAGGGGAGGGGAGGGAACAAAATGTGGAGGGGACGGAACAAATAAATAAGAAAAAAATTCTGTTTTTGCAATACATGTATAGATAAGTATCTAATCGGCGAATAGCAAAAAAAAAAAAAGGAATTCCTTCAATTTTATTTCAGTCCATCACACTGTTTCCAATAATAGACCTTTTTGGCCTGTAGAATTTGTTTTCCCAATGTAGACCATGTGATCTTCCCAAGGTGGTTTGCCTTTTGTCTCTTCATAAGTTATGCGTACACATGCACGTGAATAAGGCGAAATTTCAAAGAAACAGTTCTCTAGGGTAACATCACGTGGTCTACATTGAGAAAACAAAATCTACAAGCTAAAAAGGTCTATTATAGTGAACACTAACATGACGCGACTATACAATTCTGTGGTAGGAGTGGCCTGAAGTGACCCGCAACTACAGATGTATGGGCTTTCATTTTATCGGCATAATTAGCATTTTTCGCTTTTTTTAGATACTGTATTGATTATACAGTAATTTGTGGACACGAGGGTTTTTTTTAGTAGTACCTAACCTTTGTCTTTTGCAACTCAGTGGATAATATAGAATAAAGTGCACATTTTAACCCATTGGCGCCCAGCCGTTTTTACGTTTTGGGAGTGATTTTCCACCTATAAACGATCCATAGCATTTCGTAACTCTTTATTTAAGGCACTGGAGGCTCAAGGTTTCTGAAAACGTCATTCTGACGTAGCTATTTTTCATACGTGGAGCTACAAGAACAGCCCAAGTTCGGTTTGCTTGCGATTTTTGCTAAGTTAATTTTTTTACAGTCATTTTTCATCTTTAGTGGCTGCCTGATTAGCATCATTAAGCGTGACGGAAGCTAAGAGTCCACTTTCTCAAAGAATCGAGCAAGGTGATGTACTTTGTTGTCGAATTTGGCTTGTTACTCTACGAACTGGGAATCTGGCCAGTCGGACACTTAGTACCTTTGGGACTCGACTATTGATGAATTTCTCGACCTACCGCCGCATATTTTGGAATTTGGGAGCACTGAAGATGACCACAAGGAGGAATTTTTGGCGTTAGGTCGGAGTGGCTGTATGTGAAAGAATTGGGGGAAGGAACGGGTGCTGTGAAAAATTCTCGTTATTTCCCAGCATGCAATGCGATCGAGGTGTTGAAAATGGCGGGAAGGCCCGAATGCACTGGAACAAAAGGCTGTATCTACGCTCGGGAGAAGAATATGAACCAAAAATGTCATTTCTAAGCTAGAACAAGGACTGAATTTTTTATGATGGTTGAAGTCTGGTTTTTTGACGATGATTTCTTTAAAAAACATAAAGGTAAAAGGGGGCATTTGCGTCACTTCTCTTTGACGTTAAAAACGGTCAGTTTCGTTCTTGTCCAAACTCACAAGGCCATATTTGGTAAAAATAGCTACGTTTCTTGCGTTTATTGGATATCCAAATTTAGAGGACATTCTATTTCGTGCTCACAACTGACAGTTAAGGCAATATTCGTGTGATTGAGAAAGTTGCAATGTTTTGAAGCATTGGAGTCTTGTGCGGCTGGTTTTGGCCGGCACGGGCGCCAATGGGTTAAAGGTGCAATTTTGTTTGGACTTTTCTGCTTATTTCTATTCCTTACTCCTATTCTGTCATAGAATAGGTAGATTAAAGATGAAAGTGATCTGCTCACAGCTCGTCGCAGAATAGTCTCGATGGAGCAACTGAACCTGTCTTCGGCAGGCCGCTCATAGGCTCTTACCGATTGTGCTAGCACTTTTTTGGCATTATTTGGCTTCGCGAGCATTTTTTTTATATTTTATCCCAAAAAGCACTGCTAGCATTATTTTGGATTTTCGACTGATTATTTGTATAATTTTGTGTTAAAAAGCACAATCTGACTTTATTTATGTCGTCCAAAGCCGCATTTTGCCCTCATTTTAGTCAAAGGAGCCGAGGAGGCCTGGGGAATATGTTTGATAGGTCAGCGGTTGCCTTCTAGAACCCAGTCCATCACACTCGTTCCAAGATGGCGTCATCCACGTTGTCATCGAGGAACAATGGAAGTCAGCCAGCCAAGGCAGAGATAGCTCGAGACTCGAGAGCGTACTCTGCCATCAAGCAGTGGAAAAAGTTAGACTTGGGGGAACTGTGATGCAAAAAACATAAGCATACATAATCGGATTCAGCAATATCCAGGAGAAGAACTATCAATCAAAGACGGGAAGTTGTTTTTGTTAAAAAATGTAACTGAAAACCTGAAAAATGTAATATTCTATGTTTAAAAAAAATCGGAAAAAAGTGAGCATTTTTATGTAACCCATGAGCGCTTTTTTAAAAAAATTAGCATTATTTTAGCACTTTTTTGGCAAAAAACAAGCACTGCTTTAAGCATTTAATGCTTTTTTTACGAGCACTATCGGTAAGAGCCTAGCCGCGCAAAGCCTGCATGGAAGGCGCTAGAAAAGAAAATGGAACTGAGGAAGCGGACGCACTCCGTGCTCTTTCCTCTCGCTTTTCCTCTCGCTTTCCCTCTCTAGGTATGCAGCTAGGGGAGAATGTCGGATTGCTAAACCTTATTTCTGTCATTTTCGAGCTAATCTGAGTTTTCAGTCTTCAGCGAACAAGGAAAAAGATTTGCCAGCTGCACTTGTTTTGCTCCTCTCAGGTTCAGACAACTTCTTCTTTTTAAACAAAATGTCATCAAAACAGGTAAATTGCCCGTCCTTCATAGCCTGCGTGACAGGCGTAGAAATTGGATGGAAAGGAAGGGAAAAGGGAGAGTGGAGTAGCCCTCTCCCTGTCCGTCCCTCCCTCCCTAACTCCTACGAGCTTCTACGCCCACCACGCAGGCTAAGTCCTTGAGTATCACTTTGAAAATTTCCAGTTGAGAATTGAACGCTCCGTTCTAATTAACATCGCGGCCTCCGCAATCAGTGCCAGGAAACTGCAGGAAACCCCCAACCCTATTCCTCCATTATTTTCGTTTCCTTAATAGGAACTCGTTCCCAATTTCGGCTTAAAATGTAAGTAGTTCGCGCTCCAATTTTCAGCTAGCTTCACACGCAGTCGTGAGAGCCGGCTAGATTCAGCACCTTCTTCGCTTGTCATTGTTTCTCGATACAACATAACCCTTTTCCAACCGCTTTTCAAATCTACTTTCAAGTTCTGTTCAACAATTCCAGATTACGGATATTAAACTCTTTACCTTTAAAGCAGATCTAGTAGGAAGTTTTATTTGACTGGATCTTTTTTTTTTTGACCTGTACATGTCAACATGTGTCATAGCCTTTGCACAGTTTTGCCGGTCAGGCCAATCCTACCCCACATCAAGTTTGTGTTCGATCACGAGCCCAGGTTCGATGTATTATTGGAGACAGTGTGATGGACTAAAACAATATTGAAGGAATTCCTTTTTTTGCTATTCACCGATTAGATACTTGTCTATACATGTATTGCGAAAACAGAATTTTTTATTATTTATTTGTTCCGTCCCCTCCCACATTTTGTTCCCTCCCCTCCCCTCCCATGATACAACAAACAAACAATTAGCATAGTCACGTTCAATGTAACGCAAGACAGCAGGCGAAGTTATTCTTGTTGGTTTAATATAACGGTCCGCGATGTTGAGTTTGTAGCTTGGAAACTTTGAAGACCGTAGCCGCATGAAAACCATCAATGATGGAAAGAAAATTGCAGAAAGTAGTGCCATTGAATAGGGTCGCTTGTGTTTGCTGGAAGCATTCAGAGCATTTTCTCCGTGGGCAGGCCGTGAGTGTATGTTTGCATGTGGTTGTTTCAAAATTATTAGCATAATGTATTTTATGTTTGTGTGTCCCCTCAAGATGCATATGATATCTACAATTAACTTTAGAATTTGATATTTTCCATCTCGCGGTTCACAACGTGAATTAACGAAATTTATTCAATAGACTACTTACAACCACCAATGTTTACTTTGTCGGTCTCGCAAGCCATAAAGACTGATCACGTTTATCCAACGTTTTACCACAACACAAGATGTCTATTACATACAATCATTAAAGGAAGTTAAGACCCATTGTTGAGAAGGCCAGTAAAAGAATCTGAAAGGTAAAAAAATATTTTTTCGCAAATTTTTAGAATTATGCAAATGACTTTGACACCAACGATAATTATGTAAACACATGGATTTTCGTCAATTTTGAGCTCGTGGTGTGTGGAAGCTAAGGTGATACCCTTCGGTTTGAAGCGATATAGCAGTTCATTGGAGTGTAGACTTTGCTCTGATGTGATTTTTTATCACGATTTAGACCAAACTTTTGATCTTTCTTACCTTTTATTTGGTTAGTTTTCGATATGCAACTTAAGGCTTAAGAGAAGGGTGTCTTCTAATCACGCTGGAATGCGTAAGATTTTCTTGTAAGTATCTACATTTTGTCTGTGAACTAACTGAATACACCTTGTAACTTGTAGCAAAATAGAACTCAATGAGCTAGATTTTTGCAGTCAGAGCGCGCTTGACCAAATCTGTGAAATTTACACTTTCGATCGCTATCAGTTGGGGCAGGTGAGCCAAAATTCAATTTGGGCCTATGGCAGCGCAAAAATAAAGAATTTTTTAAACATGTGTACCAAACCCTTTTTATGGTCAAAAAATAAAGGAAAACTTTTTTTGGTCGCCAAGTCGAGAGGACCGCTTTTAGCGGGACTGCCTCTTAAGAGCTCAAAATAAGAGGGATTACTGACCCCAACCTCTCCTATGGATAGAACTTCCCCTATCCTGCCCCTGCCATTTCGCATAATGTCATGTCTCCGCACAGTTGCTTGCATAAAACAGAAAACAATAAAACGGAAGTGGATTTTTGTATTTCGTTTATTTGTTTTAGTTTGGACAAAACACATGAAACGATAAAACGGAAGATGATTTTCGCCTCTCGTTTTTCGTTTAAATTTGTAAACAAAACGAAAAACGATAAAACGGAAGTCGATTTTTATTTTTTTGTTTATTTGTTTTAGTTTGGACAAAAAACAGAAAACGATAAAACGGAAGTTGATTTTCGTTTTTCATTTAAATTTGTACATAAAACAAATCAAAGTACAACTGTGAAGAAGTCGTGGATATGTGACCGTATTTGCGATAAGGGGGATTAAGCCAAGGTGACTCGAGAAAACGGCGTTTTAACTAGTTTTAACGCGTGACAACTCTTTCTGGAAAGTGTTTCAACAACTTTTTAATGCGTTCCGAAACGTCCAGCTCTTTTGAGTATCAATTTTACTGTTCATGAGCTTAACACAGTTTAACCTGGGGGTGCATATTTACATATTCGCGTTTGAATGAATTGTCGAGGCAGGGAGATATCGTGGGAGTTTAAAAAAATGTGGTTCTTGAAAGGTTTCTGTCTTGTCCGTATGGTCGGATAAATATCAGGCGAAAGGACTATTTCGCCAAAACGAAGCCAGCCAAACACGTCAGTATTTCGAGAACGTTACACAAAGCTGTCGAACGCAACCGAAATTTGACATATGCAAATTATACTTTTTACTGCCGGTTGGAAATACAACATTTGCCGTCGTTTCCATAAACAACCATCGACGCCATGCTTTTGGATATAAAAATAAACAAGTTTCATTCAAAACTTTTACTGAAAAAATGGCTCGTTCAGTTAAAAAGAAAAGTATTTTTCAAAGCAAACTTGTGTTTACATTGTGGCTAGACGCGATGGCGCCACCTAAAAATAATTTAATTTTAGATTGTATTGTTTTCGTTAGAATAATATTTCCAACACTGAAAATGGTTTCGCGAATGCAGCTATATTGGTGTGGAAAGTTTCCGTCGTCAATTCCTGTGCACACTTGGAATATCTTGGGTTGAATGGCTTTTTTCCACAGATCGTGAATTGGATGAACGTTGTAGAAGTTGCGCTTGTGACGGAATATTGATTATAATTTCGTTCGGCTGTTTGATCGGACTTTCCTTTTGCCGTTTATTCGTTCGATCCGAGCCGAAATAAAGTTACTTTACTTTACTTTTTTCATCCCGTTCATCGGTTCGACTGTTGTTCCTTAGGAGAGCCGATAGAGGTGTTCCGGCAATACTTCGGAAAATCGATATCTATTGGTATGCCGTTGACATATCGATTTGTTTACATCTGAGTGAGTGACAAATTTGCATAATCTGCCCCCTAACAATACTCGTTCCTACGCTTCGCGTATTCACGACTAAAAACGATAAAACGGAAGTCGATTTTTATTTTTGGTTTATTTGTTTTAGCTTGGACAAAAAACAGAAAACGATAAAACGGAAGTTGATTTTCGCTTTTCATTTTTTTGTTTAAATTTGTACATAAAACGAAAAAAGATAAAACAGAAGCTGATTTTGTTTTTGGCTTTTTGTCTTGGTTTAGAAGTAAAGAGACGGCTATTTCTTAAATTTTGGCAATTTTTGGAGATTTTGACGTTTTTCTTACTTACATTAATCAGATCAAGTGGCTTTAATTTAGAATTTAAGAAAACGATATATTTTTTGGTAAAACCAGGTTCTGTATAGGTATAATTTTGAGTAAAAACATGAAAATAAGACTGTATATTGGCTTTTGCCGTTATATTGAATATAGATTAGGAAATTAAAAATAACGAGTGGACGAACCGTGCACGGACCAACAAAGCTAAATTTATCATTTTGTACAACTATTTTTAGATTTTGATCGATAAAGTTAGACAGGAAACTCTAATACAACTGAAGTAATTCGACTGGTTGTAAATTATATTTACATATGTACTGTACTACGGCGGAATGATTAAGGATGATTGTGTAGATGAAACCGACAGCGAACGATTAAAAAGTTCCAAACGCTTGAAACGATTGAAACGCAGCTAAAAATAAGAAACGTTGGAAACGATTGAAAAGATTTGTTTTGCACGATTCACACGCTAAACTTTGTGAACCAAACGCACGATGCAAACGCCATGTGCACGATAATTTCCATAGCCGGGATCTCTTGCCGACGAACCCAAACATGTGACACTGAACTTGTCAAAGCCACTGCTTCATTATCAACTTGTTCAAAGTTTAATGCGACGGATGAGAAAGTACAATTAATGTGCATCTCAAAAAGGTAAGAATTAGTGTGATATTGTAGTAGGCCGCAATTTTAAGTGTAAATTTGTCCACCTTGTTTCTTCCGAATTTGAACAGTTTTGCGCGAACGCCTTTAAGTTTTTTTAATTTTTCACACGAAATAATAGGTTTTCTTGATAATTTCTTGTATACAGGTTCATGCACATAAAATTTAGTTTTAGTTTCTGTTTTTGAAGTTTCCAGATAGTTTCTACGTTTCTTGCTTTGGGCTGTTTTCTAGTGTCACACTTAATTTGTTACGCGAGTGGTAACCAACACCGTGCGCAAGGCCACGTTTTTATTTCGTTTGGTTCTATTTAAAAAAAGGTCTTTTTATCGGTTGAATGAGGCAGCAAGTCTTTCAAACTTTTTTGTAATCATAAGTTTCAAATAAGTTGTTAATTATTTAAAACTTCCGTATAAATGCGTTTAAAGAGTATTTTAGATTCTCTTGGAATACTCATTCGTAGTAATTTTAGTCTTCACTGAATTCTCTATCATCCACGTTAGGTTCTCTTTTCTTTTTGCCCCCTTTCTATTTCGTCGCTGACTGTTTTAGTACCCTGTTTAGTCTGTCGACTCCTAGGATTATTTAGTAGAAAAGCCCACATGCGATAAAATTTCGGAAGTGCTTTTTTGGCAGTTGCGACCTCTTTTAGAATTTCAAGTTTTCCGGGAATGAACAAAAGAAAAGTTTTTAAAATTTAAAACGTCTTCGCGAAGGCTTGTGCGAAAAATGCATTATTTCGCTATCAGTAAACAATTACTGAGTGAGCCAGGGATAATATTGACAATTAGCTTTTCTCAATATTATTGATAGCACTGAATATCAGAAACCAATAAATAAATCGATCATAACTAATTTTAAGGTTCGTCAATTTTAAGGTTCACCAATTTTGTTTTAGTGACCTTGATAACTGGTATTGATAGTGATAAATACTAAACTTAATTTGCCAATGATTGATAAAATGTTATTAATCAGGTTATGGTCCAGAGAGCTTGATATTGGCCAAGGAAAAGAAAAGAATGAGGCCAATGTCTACTATCGGGGACGAGCAATCTCTGTCAAGAGAGAATTTATTGTATGGCCAATAACAACAAGAAGGTGGATTTTTAATGAGTAAATGGCATCTTCTTGTTTATACTGATTGAGAAAATGAAAGAACAAAAATCATCTGATTGTTTTACAAGTCAAAGGAGTTAATGTCAAAGGTCTGAATATAATTAATTAATACACTACATACAGGGACCACAGAGCATATTTTGTATTGGGGCAGGTAGCTCGCGCAAAGCGCGAGCCAACAAGTGCGAAGGCTCAAGCTCCTCTAGGGGGTCCAGAGGCATGTACCCCTGGAAAATTTTTCATTTATTCTGAATGGGAATTGATATTTAAGAGTGGAGGTCTGTAAATATCAACCAACGGCTTACAATAAGGAAATTATCAAAATTCTCAAAAAAATTCACAGCGTAGCTGTAGGTAAACTGTTACCAAAAATGTATGTTTAACATCAATTCGATAATTATTTTAGACGTACAGAGAGGATCTTGGTTTCGGGGCTCTTGGACCGGGTTTTACGGGTCTCCCACAGCACATTGCTGGCAACTCGTTTTCAAATTCAAAACAGTTATATTCCGGACCACTAAGAAACCATTACAAGAAGTAGGCAATTATACAGATTTTGAGTGGTTAGTCTTTTACCTTGGAATCAAAATTGAATATTTGGGGTATTTTTCATTATTTACATTATTTTGAGCGATTTTTTGCAAGGCAAAATTCACAAAAATGAGATGCGAAAAACTTTGACTGGTACATGGCCAAGAGTTCAGAGACTTAACACCACATGAAACAGCATTCTTTGCTCTTTTGAAATCCATTTTCAAAACTATGGGCAACTAAAAAGGAAAATTTTGAGGCCGCGAAATACAACCTGTACTTTCCTGAAATTTGAGCTTTCCTGTCACGGCATTCCTTGCTAAAAACTCAGATAAACTCAACACAAAATATTTTTAAAGCAAAAATGGTTTAATAATAAATTCAAACAAGCACCAAATTGTTTCCAAGAATATTTTCCTTTATTAACTTTAATTTTCGAGGAAAACTAAGAGATGTTTGCTTTGTGGACCTCAAGTACTACAAGTAGTTCCACACTGGATTGCGAGTCTCAAGCTCGAACACAGGCTTCCCAAGCTCCAAATTCGACTCTGCATCAGCTTGTTTATATAGAGAACTGTATGGGAAAGTCGCCGGTTTGTAAAAAAATGTGTAAATGACTATCTAATCAGAAATAAAGTTTTCCTACCTCAAATGTGTCGCGTACTTGTCTCTTGTGCCGATTTTGAAGCCATTCTGACGCCGTTTCGTGAAGTTTTTCGAAATCGTAGTCTCTCCTTCTAACGATTTCGAAAAACTTCACTAAACGGCGTCAGAATGGCTTCAAAATCGGCACAAGAGACAAGTACGCGACACATTTGAGGTAGGAAAACTTTATTTCTGATTAGATAGTTATTTACACATTTTTTTTACAAACCGGCGACTTTCCCATACAGTTCTCTATATAAACAAGCTGATGCAGAGTCGAATTTGGAGCTTGGGAAGCCTGTGGTTCGAAGCACTCAAAATCAAATCAAAACAACACAATGGTTACTTGCACTTTTCGCTCAGAAATCGCTTCTTAACATGCAGAAGATTAGCGATGAATGTAAAGGCATTCATACCTTGGAGACGGCTTCCTGAATAATGTGGAATAATGTTGAATTCAAACGGGAATAACATTCAGCCAACGGCAAATATTGCGTTACATGTCGTTACATGTATTACGTAAGCTACAAGGAAACCAATTGTGGAATTTCACACATTTTAGGTATCCTACTGATGAACAGTTATTACATGCAGATATTTTTAGAAGCAACTGAACTGACTGAATTATCGTGCTCAGAACAAATAATGAAGGTGGCGGTGGTGGCCAGTGATGGTAGTTGGGGTGCAAACGTTTTCAAAAGTGATCATTACAATATTTGAAAACTATTTATATACTTCTAATCTTCTAATATAGGGGTCTGGGACCTAGATTAAGAAAAACTACATGTATCTTTGCCTAGCATATGAAACGTCTAATAAGGTGTATTTTATAGATTTACTGTTAAGATATTTTTCTTAAGCTCGGTTCCAGACCCTATATTAAACGTATGTCGAAAACTAACAAACAAAGCAGAGTTGCTAGACAAGCAATAACTGAATAAGCAAAATGTCTGTCATTGTCACAAGATGTCAGATTCATCCGGTTGGAAATTTTTGCACGATTCAGCATCGATGCCCAACAGAAATGATGATAATGTAAAAATGTTCCAGCATCTCCAGGAGAGCCCCAAAATCAGTTCTGAAAACTTTACAGATTTGATTTTTTCTCCGGAATTTCTGGGTATTCCCCGTAAATGGTAAGTACTCCTTGTAATGTCTTAGTACAATAACAAGATCTAACCAGAGCGTGAATAAAACTGATGTACGGGGCTTTTCTGTTTGACTTTGATATCTCTACGTCCATGATGTAGTATAGTGGCTGCCGATCAGACACATCTGTGCCGCGCTGAGCCTGGTCAGCCTCAGTTGTTGCGCACAAGTTGCAAGTGTCAAACACGATGGAATAGCAGCATGCGCAGACGGGTAGGTTTCCGCGTCCTGGACTACCTGGACGTCGTTTCCATCGGTTAATGTGTCGTCACTGGTCGAGGGGCTTTGGCTTGCCTTAAAAGGTTTACACAACTGAGAAAAGTAGCCTTGAATCTGCATAGCAGTTAAAACCTCATCGACTTTAAAGCCCTTTTGTTGAACCATCAGACGGCATGCTGAAAGCATGGCCACACTGTGGTTGCATCCAGCGTCGTCTTGTCTGAGTGCCGCACTTGTTATATCAGGATGCTCTGGCTTAAATGCTTTTAACGCGTATTGCAGAGCTTGAAAGACAGTACTGGCATCCTTGCTACATTTTTCGATAATGTGAATGTTCACTGAATCCACCAGTCAAACTGCGGATCACTAAACACGCCAAGAAATGCCTTCATTCTTGTCGAACCAGTCTGCTTGCCTCTCCCTACACCTCTGGGCAAACTATTTCATGGCCCTGATCACGAGCAGGGACTGGCGCCCTTGACTAGGAACGTACAACTCCCATATTTTTAGACTATTTTTTTCCTGTGAAAAAGGGTAGCGATAAAGGCAACGGGAACTATAGCGCCACAAAACGATATTTTTGAAGTCAAATGCTCAGCTCTTGCCGCCTATTATTCGACAATAGGTTTGATTTATCGCGAACGGACTGCATTATTAGTTTCAAACTTTGAAACTTAATTTGAATATTGTAATCATCTAACCGTAGCCTGAGTGTGACCTCATTTGAAATATCGATTGTTTATCGGTGTATTTCTCACTTGGCTTGAAAGCTTTGTATGGTAAGCTATACCAACCTCTGCTTGAAAAAGGCCTTTTAGTGGCTATAATTATGCAGCTGGTTAGATCTGAATATTTTGTCTTGGGGGCGCGATATTTTACATTTGGCTTTTGACGCTGGAGGCGTTTCTTGGAAGATTTCCCCCAGCAACCTGGATACGTCCGTTCCAAAAATTCGGCATTCTTTTTAACAAGCACTTGGGCTTCTGTTGATCACAAAATTCTACGAAAATAATATGAAACGACTGTCAAACGATTAACAAGTGAGGAAGACTCAAAGATGGCACCAAACTTACCACATGAACACTGTAGGAAGTAGCACGTAGCTAGTCCGTAGCAAATGGCAAGTGCTAGGGTTATCTTAGCAGGAGTGTTACCGTTGCGCTTCCCCTTTCCTCCTTTTTTTGTTCATCAGCATGTTTACAAGGCAGCTTGGGTTACCCTAGCAGTAGAGCAACCATAGCTGAGTGCTAGGGTAGTCTCCCTCGCAGCCGATTGTGGGAGGAACGTTGCGCGACGATACTAAAAATGGCTGCGAGGGAGACTAAGTGCTAGGGTTACCCTATCCAAAACAACCTTTTAATTGTTTTCAGCCCTTGAATGTTGACAAAAAATGGGACATGGGTCAAATCAAACTGGACTGTACCAGGGCCGTGTTTGACCAGTTGCAATTTGTTGTTGTTATTAGCAATAAGAATTAAAGGTAACATTATAACATTCCATAACACTAGAAACCAGCAATGACTGGCAGTACAGACAGGTGAATCGAAGTATGTAGCAGAACTTTTTTTGCAATTAAGTTGTCCTGGGTGGTAGGGTAACCCTAACTGCGAAATTTTGCTTGTAAACCGGGGCTCTCTTTGGCCCTCCTGCTAAAGTAACCATAGCACTATGGTTACCTTTCCTCCTTGTAAAAAGGGTCTAAGGGTCGTTTTGTCCAGCCTTTTTAGAATCTCGGTCCGTGCATTGTCTTGTTGAACGGACCTAAGCTGGTGGACTTTCCAGGATTCTATGGCTTACGTGGCTTTATGGAATGTATACTAGATTACATTTCTAGTTTTCCATAAGGATGTCATTCCTTACTATGTTTCTATATTCATTTGATACATTTTAACAATTACCGACTTGAGACTTTTGATATTTCACGTGCATTTTTTTATGATTACTTTTCTTTTAACCGGGTTACAATCCAGAAAAGTGCCGTGACACTAGAACCGCGATAACCAGGCGGCTTATGTCTTTTTTGTCTTTGACGTTCAACAGTTGAATTTTGAAATTGGCGAAGAAGCAGGAAGAAGATGTCGTGCCGCGCGCCCATTATTCTTTTGTACATTATGCTTTTGTTTCCACACTAAAATGCTCCACTTCAATGCTCCATTTTCTCTATTAAAATGCATGGTCTCCCCCAAAGATGTCACCAAAATGCTCAGGTCATGCTCATTAAACAGAGGCTTAATTAAGTTCAATTGTATTAATTTTAACATTTTAACGGGGTGCTAACGCTAACCCTATCGTATAAGTGGTACAGCAGCAACGTATATAAGTTAATAGTACATGACCGCCATTGACTCATGTATAGCTGACTTCTTCTCAGTCTCCACTCCGCTGTAATAAGGGTGGTATTTGAAATAATTTTTGTATTTCGAGTAAGGGTGGTAATAATAAGGGTGGTATTTGAAATAATTTTTTGTATTTCGAGTTTAAGTCTTCATTTTCAAGTAAAAAATTAATTTTACTTTTTACTCTGGAAATAAAAAATTTCCGGGAAAATGCCACTAAAATTCTCGAATAATGCTTAAAACTCTTTTCCGTACGCTCCACTAAATATGATTCATCAGGGAATCATTGCCTTGAAAACTTGCAACTTGCCCAAATGGCTGAAATGAATCATTGCTATGGCCAAATACTCAGTTTTAAGACCTCATCACCCC
The DNA here is from genome assembly GCA_016490735.1 of Pachyseris speciosa. Classification (NCBI taxonomy): domain Eukaryota; kingdom Metazoa; phylum Cnidaria; class Anthozoa; order Scleractinia; family Pachyseridae; genus Pachyseris; species Pachyseris speciosa. The sequence continues at coordinate 87,655 of JAEMWC010000564.1, read as the reverse complement.
GTAAACTTACTAAAACTCCCAATTTTTATTTAATATGACCGTTTATTCGGTTGTGAACCAAAAATGTTGGCTTAGAATGCCCTCGGGCAACACCAAAAAATACGCAACTTTGTCTTGAAGTTTTTATGACAAAAATTCCTCTTGTAGTTAAAAGTCTACATTGTCAGCAAACTTCAACTCTACTTCTTCTGATCTGCACCACATTTTCCTGTTCACTTGTTTAGCGCGACGTGGATAACGCTTTTGATTTCACTTGCTCTCACTGGTCTGTAATTTTCGACTTTGTGACCCAATGGAATTCTGGGTACTTCTTGTATAACGTCGACATGGAAGACCGCCAATTTCCATTTCAGATATTTGTTAGAACCGTGTCGAGCCACCCGGTCCTTCTGACAAAACATTGCACCAATTGCATTATTTACAAGTCCAAATTGACATGCCAGGTCCCGGAATCCACTCACAAAAGGGCTAAAGACACAACTTCACTCCATGAATTGCCACCACTCGCTCGAATACTTTGAGTGGCCCACTTCGTGTGAAATTGCTTCTCACCTCTGTTTTCTTTCAAAGGATTGCCTCTACCCATCAACGTAGCTTTATGATGCTAGGCAGGGTGCTTCTGAGGTAGAAAATGGCTCGAAAAACACACTTATACATCAAATACGCAACGAATTGTAGCTGCATTGATCGTTTGGAAATAAACGACAGCTAGCGTGACAACAACGATAGAGCCTTCGGTGTTGTGGACCAGCGAAATCTCCGTAGTAACCCCTTGTATGGAATAATGAGATTGACTTGACCTCCTACAATCGGGAAAATGCAAAAAAGACCTACAAAACGACATACGGGAAAGAGTTAATGCTTTTGCCTCACTAAAATGCTCGAAAAAATGTTAGCGTAATGTGCAAATTTCATCTTGTTTAACAACTCGATCAAACAGGTCTTGTTTTCGAAAGATATCGTCGATTTAATTCCGCTTTTACCTGATGAATTGTCCACTCATTGTAGTTGTATCGCCGCCATTTTTACTTTTGCCATTTCCAGGCTGTAGAAGCTCATTTAAGACATTTACACATCACTTTCGTCTTCCTGGCGGACAGCTGCCATTTTGAAAGCTATTGAGTTGGCTTGGCGATGATGTTATTCGCGTTGGCCCCCGCAGATTGCTTGCAGATTGTAGGGGAGCTCTTTCAAGATTGACCGGTTGTCCCAAAAAATCTCAATTCAGTCTGGATTAGAACTGCATTCTACGAACGCAAACACTATGCTAATTAACGTTTGGGTGAGCAAGTTTTTTAGCCCATGTTTTCCCGAAAACTAAGTGTGAAACAGCAAACAAAATACCATATTCTTTGGTTTATAGGTGTATAAGTCAAACTGGTGTGTACATGTACGTCGACCCTACTTTTTGTGCATAAAAGCTGAGATTTCCCTCATTTGTGGTGTATAAACTGAGTTCAAAATCTTTAGCATTTTGTTGTAAAAAACTTCCATGAAGAAAAAATTGCATCGATTGAGTGACACACTTCAGCGAGAATTACGTGAAAAATCTCCAAAATATAATGCCATACCTTCAACATTAAGGTATTTTAACAAACCCTCTAACCTTATAGGAGATGTTTGGGTTTTTATACCACAAAAATGCTCAACACAGCTCAAAAACACGAAAACACAAAGTTGCAAACAACCTGCCATCTTGTATGACCTTGTAACCTGGTACTGGAAACCTAGCCTGTTCCATTTTCTTCCCTCGTCCTTTGCTCATTTCGTGTTTTGCTCTTTGTTTACCCCAAATATCTAAGAGCCTAGAACAGGCAACTGAAAACTGGATGAGCCATATGAGAGGTTACCAAGATTGTGCTTGATCGCAAAAGCAGAAACAGGATGGTTTTGCTCAAGTTTATCGAAGAATTTCTCCATTAATCACATCACAAAGTAGACACAATGGACTGAACTAGTTAACAGATACTCCGGAAGGTAAATTTTTGATTGACTTGCATAAGCGATTGTGTGGTTGAAAAACAAAATGATTCAAGGCTTCAAGGGCAGCTCATCAAGAAAGGTCACTTATTAGTTCACTGGCATTAATGGCAGGAACGAGTAGCTCAAAGTTAGTGGAAAAGTTCTTTCTTTGGACAAACCGTTTGCTATTTTTCCAGATGCGTGTTTTAACTGAATTGTTCATAGACAGGAGCTTTTAAACGAAATTCAAGGTGTCACGAGGACACTTTGTTCATGTTCTTGGACATTAAAATAATTTTAAAACATTATTAATAGAAAACCTTTTTTTTTTACCTTCTTGGACCTTTTTCTCACAGCCTTGGACACCTTTTTTCATGTCCTTCGACAACATCCATCCATCCATCCATACATACATACATACATGCATAAATAAATAAATCAACTTTGTTTAATGAGGGTGACACTTAACAGTTGTTGACTGACAAACCTGTGGCCCCTCGAAATTCCGGATCAAATTGGAATTTGGAAATGTTGGTTTTTGAGGAGAGAAGAAAACCAGAGTACCCGGAGAAAAACCTCTCGGAGCAGAGTAGAGAACCAACAACAAACTCAACTCACATATGACGCCAAGTCCGGGAATCGAACCTGGGCCACATTGGTGGGAGGTGAGTGCTCTCACCACTACACCATCCCTGTAATTGTACATGTGAGTTTGTACATTTGAGTCTACATTTGCACATTTGTACATGTGAGTCTGCAAAATTCCTTTTAGTCTTGCAACATTTTGACTTTTGAATGGAAAACTCATTCCCTATTTTTTGCTCAAATCTAACTGAATGTTTTTTTCTTTCATTCATTAAACAGATGTGGTTGAATAATAACTGCATTGGGACTTCATCACAGAGTGAAGGAATTGAGTATATAGCTGAATTAGTAGATACATGGAAAAATTCTCATGGTACGAACTGCAGGTGGGTGTTTGTTGAGGTTATTTTCTTTGGTTTAAATAACCAATTGGGTAGTGACATTAAGCTGTTGGTCCTGTCTCCTTCTACTCCACATGTAAAACTTGAAGGGGGCCCAAAAGAACCCACACACTGATCGGAAAGAGTATGCCTGTGCTGTGGTCTTTCTTATCACACATCTCAGGGTTGAGTGGAGACTGCGCGATGGGCTGGCCACCTGTGAAGCCTTCCAAAGGGTAGACTGAAGCAACAAGCGAAATGGCCCTGAAAAGAGGCGACAATCTTCTCCCAAAACACAGACAACCAACAGAAATTCTTCTTTGTTTTCTTTGCAACAGCGACATTTGTCCCTAATAGAACAAGCCATAGACATAGTCTGTCCCCAGAAACTCTGTTGAACACTGAAACCTTGTAAGAGGCCTTTTGCATCCCATGGCATGGAGTATGGACAAATGGTGATGAAGACTTCCCTCTTCTTACCAGAATGCCCATACGAACAAATAAACAAACAAACAGCTTTATTTAAAAAATTTACACACAAAAAAGGATTGGCTGGCCCGCAAGTAGCTAGGGCTGATCTAGGTGGGCCAGACTTACAATTACATGTAACTAATTAAAAGGAAAAGTTATCAGTACAATTGGAAAGACATTCCAAAAAAATAAGGGTAGAACTAATAAAAAGTAAGGAAATACGAGAATAGTACAATGATAATAGTACAAGTTTGAGGAAAGGAAGAGATTTTTGGCTATTTAAAAAGTCTTACTTTTAGCACTATTATAGGCACTTCAATATAATCATTTCCATTTTCCAAGATGTCAAAGAGGAGTTGATTAATTTTTCTTTTGGATGCACCCTTACAGTATAGGTACTAACTAAAGGTGTGTTAAACAGCATGATATATCATTCCAAGGCCATCACACTGATCACCCAACCCACCCTGTCTTGTGCCATTGCTTTGGCCATGTTTCATGCTTGATTTTCTCTCTCTTTTACTCTTTCACAACAGTCCTTCTCGGAGCTGACAGAGAAAGCTACCCTCTTGCCCTTTGACCCTCAGTACTCCACTCTAGTGCTATCATCCAGTTGTTGGTTTTAAGTGAAGGCAATTATTTAAGGGAGGCGATTATGCGAGGGACAGCTATTATTCAAGGAAATATGGCACCCGGAATAGATGGCAGTTTTTTTTTGGGAACTATTCTGTATGTGTTCTTTCGGAATTTATCTCTTTCCATTTGTTCTCTCATTCCTAAGCTAGAATAGGAATAAGCAGAATGCTCCTAAAAAATTGTACCCCAAGTCTTCTATATGGCTCTTATTTTTTTTCTTATATATTGTTTGCTAATCTAAATTTTTAATAAAAACCATCCTTTGTTTCATCGAAGATAAAAGAAAATGAAGGTCATCTTTGAGATAATTTCTTTACATCTCCGAACCCTCATTCAAAAAAAAAATTGCAAAGAAAACAAAAGAAAAACAAACAGATTAAGGAACAGAAGTCAAGCTAATGCATTCACCATCCTTTTGGCTGGTTGAAATTAATATTGATTAATATTGGTTGGCTGAAATTAATACTGGTATTGCTGCCAGGGTAGATTTAACTCAAGCTACACTTTCAATTCAGTATTTAGTAACACTCTCACTCGTCCTCTTCATGACAGTTAACGCAGAAGGAAAACATTCATTTTGTAGTGATTGTTTTACTTGTTTTTCTTTCAGAGATTTATATCTGAAATTTAGAGATATTTATCTAGTGAGAAGTAGGCATGCTCCAGTTGTAATTCCTGAAAGCTTTGCCCCCAAGGTAGGAAAGGTTTATTGTTTGTTTACCTTCCATTTTATAAAATTAATTAAGCATTACCAGGAAAATGAAAGTTAGAACCATAAGCAGCTATAGTGACCAACATGTAATTACTTGTGGAAGGCCTGAGTCTAAAAATGTTGTCTGTTCTTCGTTGTCATCATCATCATCCACAAAGCTCACTTCAGGCATTACTGTGCAAGCGCTAAGAAAAAACAACAACAAGAATGCTGCCATGTTTTCATATTGATCCGTATTGTGTCTTTGCGGTTTGAACAACTAATATGTTAAGAGAAGTTTCCTTTAATTATGATTTGACTGACACGATGTTAATCAACAGTGTTTATTATGCAAGGGCACTTGGCACTGCATCTGGATGGCTTGTCAGCTTGACTGGATATTAGAGACCTTAGCACCAGGTTTATTTTATTTGAAACCGCAAACTGCAAACTGCAGTTTTTGGTTTGGCGTTTTCAGTCCCAGGGAATACAAGGGTTTCGAATTTTAGCAAGGCATTCGTTGTTTCGTGCCGCCTTGTTGTTTTTCGTCCAGTTGAGGTGCTTTATTATAATTGCCTAAAAAAACATATATTGTTCATTTATTCGAGATCAAAAATCTAACTAGCACATCACAGGCAGGTATAAATATCTAGTTCTTGCCTTCAAACGTGAGGCTGTGCAAATTTTGTTGTCAAAAAACCTTGCCGTAAATCACTTCCCGCTGGAAGCCCTTCCTGCCGTTCAAACGTGAACTGCAAACTGCAAACGCGACCGCAAGACGGTGGTCACGTGACAACCTCAGATTTGCCGTTTGCTGTTAACCATGGAAAACTCGATGCTAAAGGTCCTAATATCTTTGTATTTACATAGAGTGACTGTAGCTCAAGGTGTGACATTTTTTCGTTACTTGTAGGTTCTTAAATGGCTAGGTGGAAGCAAAAAACTACTAGAGGGTGCAAGATTACAGGTAGGTCTGTAACAACCCCTGCACCCCTTCCCTAGTTCCCCCCCCCCCTCCCCCTGTGAAGATCGGATTTGACTCTTTTTTCTCGCATGTGTATTTGTATATCACTATCTCTGCAGTATTTAAATTTGCTTGCGTTGTATTTAATTAAACTTAGCTGACGACGGCATCTAGATTGTGCAGAAATATAACGTCTTTCTTGTTTTCGGTTTTGTATTTTGTTTGCATTGACGACAATGCAAATTCCCGGTACTTGCTCAGTCAACCATAGTTTACTGCATCATGACTGTAGAGTGTCCGAACGACTTGCGACAAAAATCAACCTATTTTTTTGCCCTTGTTTCCCCTTTGTTTCATTTCAGCTTATTATGTCAATAGACAACCTTTATACTCAGGAGGCAACTGTATTTAACCCTGTTCGAGCAAAGCGGCCTGGAGCCGGTGGAAGGGCTACTGCTGAAACTAAGAAATAGTAAGTCAAGGAACTTTGTTAAATTGCGGGGGTATAGCGATACACCAGCCACACGATACGGTACGTGTCACGATACATAATGTCGATACAATCCAATTCGATACCATGCTCAGAAAACACCATGTTCAGAAAACACCAAGGGCGCGTTCTTTTGGTATCATTCTGGATCAGAAATACTGAAAAATGAAGGAATAACTTCCCTTTCAATCTGTTAGCGGGAGCAGAGTGAACGGAATACCCGCTAGCGGAATGAACGGGCTCTCTTTTGGGAAAGGTCTGGCGGGAAAATCTTGCGCGGCCCGCCATGCTCCACGTCACGGACGTCAGAACGAGTCACTCGGACAAGACTTTTCCGCACGCTTGTCTCAGGTTGACCACTTCCGCCTGGAGTATTTGTTTTTAGCGTATGTGCTGTTTTGTACTGCTTTACTCCTATTACTCTCTTATTTCAAAACCGGAATAAGAATAACCTCAGTAGCTCCTTAGAAAGAACGCGCTCTAAAATAGTGAAAAACGAGTAACCATTGTTTGGTTTAACTTGAATTTTATCATGTTAACAAAACATTTTATCGCATTTGTTATGGTTAAATGTTTTTCCAAGTTACCTCTTCTCCAACTTTTGGTTTCATTCTAAAATCGACCAACTTCACCACGCTGTATACCGTTTCACTTATAATTATAGCAACTTTGAAATGTGTAAAATAAGAAGAAAAATTGCAAATGAAGGTAAGACTGAATGCGATTTACAACCGCTCAAAGTCTTAAGAAGCCTAACAACCGAACCGTACCAACGAAATTATGGAATCACAACTCGAACACCGAACCGAGGTAAAATATATTGTATTGTACTACCACGATTGTATTGTATAACCACGATCAAACTAAAAAAAATAATAAAAAAATTAAAAATAAAAAAGTGGGCGACATAGCCCCTTAACGGACATCTTATTGTTTTAGTGTTTCAGAGCTATTACAAGCCACTGCAAAAGATTGCGACTTCTGTAAATATAAAAAGTAAGTTATATGGTGTATGCTGGTGTACTTGTTTGAAGAAAACCACCTTCAGGATGCTATTATTTACCTCATTGATGAAGTAGTCTCTATGAGGTAATTATGCAAACGTGTCACTCTCTCTCCGCCACTAGTACTGGTTTTAGCCAATTGTAAGGTGGGTACTATTGGAGCCAGTCAAAGCACACGTTTTATTGTGTTGGTGTGACGATTTTCTTGTTGGCGTGTTCGCAAGCAGCGTCTTTGACTTGGGATATCCTGCTGTCTTTCCTGCAGTCTTGAGTTTGATAAATACTGGGAAATTGCTGATACATCTTTGTGATTTGCAAGATGATCCAAGAGATATGCAGCAACTCCACATTCATGAAACGAAGACCGAATATGAAGTGCCCTTTACGCCGGGGCAGAGTTCTTCATGTCGAATTCGAATCGACAAACATTGGTGAGCGGGCAGACGTTCTTTACAAATTCATCAATTATGTATCCCACAGACTCTTTGATTTTGTAAACAACTAATTTCAGCCGTTTTAGTTTCAGCCGGTTTAATTTTGACTGCTGAATTGCAGCTACGCTATTAGACTTTTTCTTCAGCTCTGCCTTGCATAATTATACGGAAGGCGAGAAGGGTCGGTCTGAAGAGAAAATTTTAAATCCCCAAAAGTTAAGTCCATAATAACGTTGAAATCTGAAAATCTCTCTCAAATTCGAAAGTCATTTTCAAATCCTCAACATTTTTTGTTTCAAATAGAATTCATCAGCTAAAGCTTTGGTGAAACTCAAAGGGGCGTAAAAGTTTCAATTTAGAATTCACACGTCTTAAAGATTTGGATTTAAAACTTTTTTTCCAGTTTGAACTTTGTTTTCAGACCGTCTCCTCACGGTTGCTGCACAAGTACCACTTGAATGACGTTTTGCATTTATCATGTGTTTTATTTTTAGTTATACTGCGCAGGACCCTTTTGGCAGAGTGGAATCACAATACGCAGTGACAGGTAAATCCTTTATGCTACAGGGACATAGTCACTGGGATTTTGTTCTGTCATCATCATCATCATCATCATCATCATCATCATCATCATTATCATCATCATCGTGCGATTCTCTCCAGTTTCTGATGTTCTTCTGGGTCTTCTTAATCATGTCTCAGCAACTCCAAGCAGCCTGGAGACACAACACTTTCTATACCAACTGGGCAGTTCCGAGGATGGCCGACAACTGCACACTTCCAAAGTTGTCAGCTAGATCTAGCTTCCCATACCAGGTCTGCGTTATTTGAGATGGCTCCAAGTGCACCAATCATGATAGGTATTACTGTGACTTTCGAGGCTCCATGAATCATTCTGATTTCGACTGCTAGGTCCTGATGATACCTTTCCACCTTCTCCTCCTCAGTCCTGATGATGTTCTGGTCCGCTGGCGCAGCTATGTCAAGATGTGTCCATTCCTGTGTGTCTTTATGCACTAGAGTAATATCTGGCCGAGTGTGCTTCAGCACCTTGTCTGTGTAGATAGTCATGTCCCAGGTAATCCTCACGTCTCCATTCTCTGCGACTGGCAAGGGTTGATGGTCATACCTCTTGTCGGTACACTCTATCCCGTGCTTACTGCACATCTCCTTGTGTACCCACAGAGCCACCTTGTCGTGGCGCTTCCTATACTCTCTCTGGGCAAGCTTCTTGCATTATTATGTTCAAGTTTCTCCGGCATCACCATCATCATCACCATCACCATCATCATCATCATCATCATCATCATCATCATCATCATCATCATCACCATCACCATCACCATCACCATCACCATCACCATCGCCATCGCCATCGCCATCACCACCACCACCACCACCACCACCATCATCATCATCATCATCATCACCACCATCATCATCATCACATCATCATCACCATCACCATCACCATCACATCACCATCATCATCACCATCATCATCATCATCACCATCATCATCATCATCATCATCATCATCACCACCATCACCACCACCACCACCACCACCATCATCATCATCATCATCATCATCATCATCATCATCATCATCATCACCATCACCATCACCACCACCACCACCACCATCATCATCATCATCATCACCATCATTATCACCACCACCACCACCACCACCACCATCATCATCATCATCATCATCACCATCACCACCACCACCACCATCATCATCATCATCATCATCATCATCATCATCACCACCATCATTATCACCACCACCACCACCACCACCATCACCATCACCATCACCATCATCATCACCATCATCATCATCATCACCATCATCATCATCATCATCATCATCACCACCATCACCACCACACCACCACCACCATCATCATCATCATCATCATCACCATCACCACCACCATCATCATCATCATCATCATCATCATCATCATCATCATCATCATCATCACCATCATCATCATCATCACCATCACCATCACCACCACCACCACCACCACCATCATCATCATCATCATCATCACCATCATCATCATCATCATCACCAACACCACCGCCACCACCACCATCATTATCATCATCATTCCGAATAATGCCAACTGAGAGAGTGCGCTGTCAAACAAACTAAGGCGCATTTCAAAGCTAGCATACCAATATATCTTCTTATCCTGATAGCAAACGCCCTAATGGAAGTGAAGGATATGAGTGATTTGTAGATTCCCAGCATCACGAAACTGCATGATTTCAACCTAAAATGAAAAGAAATTATGGACTGCGGCCCCTTCCGCATTAATGCGGAGAAATTGTTTTTCGCCCACACTATTGTTTTTGTATCGTTTTCTCAGTCCGTAATCAAACGCTGTGGTGAAACAGCGTTTTCAGAAAATTCTGTTCTTGACGTCCACACTATAGAACGCAGGTGGCGTTTTCAAACTACTCCGCTTTCGGTCACCAAATCGAAATAACTTTCTCAGTTCATTGCGTTCAGTGCGGATAGGACATAAGACCTAATTTTTATGGTCTCATGTTTATTTTTTCCAGCATCAAACACATTTAAAGTAGAGAAGTTCCACAGTCTTGTGTTTTGGAAACAGCACAATCCTCTCGGCATTAAGGAACATGAGGTTAGTAGAAAGTATAAGCAGAATGTATTACGTTTATAGGGGTAAGTCGCCCTCAGTCGGTCAGTCAATCATTTCAAGTATGGAAAGCCAGTTCGAGGCACTCGGGTGAAACACGAGAGAACCGACCGACTCACCCACCCATCTACCCGACTGAACAACCCACCCAACCCACCCACCCAACTTAACCTTACCAACCCACCAACCGAACAAACCAACCAGCCTAGCCAACGAACCACCCGCCCCTCCCCTGTGCGTACTTAATTGCTATTCTTATGTATTTCACCTGCCCCTATCAAATGTAAGAAAATTCACATACGATCTTTATTTACTTGAGCTTTTTTAAAATTTCTAATACAGCTTTTCTATGTATCTGATTAAATTCGGGTGGTAAAACGCCGTCGAAATTATTACTGATTACTTTTTTAAACTCATCTTATAACCATTATTATGATGTATGGAATCACTACAAAAGCAAGTCTGTGGGTAATATAATTTTTTGTAATCAATAATTTGCGTCGGCATGAAAGAACGATTCCGCAATAATTAAAACTCGTAATTACTTAGGTTATTTCACAGAAACGGCCTCGTCGGTGTGGAGCTGGGGTTTGCATTTCGCAATAGTCTTGATATCTTTCTATTTATCAATTTCTTCACTGATAGCGCTAACTTTGCCTTGCCATTCGTATGTACGTAAGCGGGCAGAGGCTGGGTGTTTACTGAAAATGGAAATATGGTATTATCCACTGAATTGATGAGACAAATTGGCCACCGCGAGAGATTCTAGAAAGCTGAAATTTCCAGTGATATTCCTTAAAAGGATTCGTTCTTGGGAAGGGCTTACGCTCGAAACGTCAGCTTTTGAGTACCTGTTTAGTAGCCTATTTACCTTACAATTATTCGTTCAACAACGAAAGAAAAAGAAAATTTGCTCTGCATTTTCTCTTTACATAGTGTAGCAATCACCTTTCTTCGAGAGCTGCGAAGTTCATTGGCCTTGGTAATGTGGCAGCTGCCATTTTTTTCACGGCTAGAGTGCAAAGTGTTTAGTCATTAAGTTTCGAGTTAATGTCTTGTAAAATCACGCCACATTTGTGCTTCGTGCTTGAGTAAAGAGTCAAAAGTTGAGAGGCTGTTTCTTCTTTACATAATATTTCGATCATCACTTTTGATCTGATTGTTACGAATGTTCCAAAGTGTTCGCCTCTCGCGGTTGTCTTTTTATTCATCTCGACAGAGAGCTTTTTTCAAAGCCTTGCGGTACTTTGGCAGCCGCCAAGCGAACACAAGAGGATCCAAAAAGAACTTCAGATAAAGCGTGTTTTCAGCGATAACGCGAATAGTAAAAAGCGTTTGACCTTTCTTCGTGTCTTGTCCCGCGTAAAGGTAGACGTACCAACAAATGGCGCTCGGCTGAGAACACACCAACAGAATGGCAATGAGGAGAAGATTTAGTCGCACAAAGTTTCTCTCAATCACTTGTTTTCGTGTCGGCTTTTGTTTGTGAGGGCTCGATTCCCGTCTCTCTGTAGACTCTACACTCACTCCTTGGGTGGTACTTAGCGTTAGAGACCGTTCGGCCATCTGTTTGCGAAACGCCCTCTGAAGCAACAAGTAGGTGATTATAGTCAACAGCAGCGAAAACGTGGAGTGAAGGTGCAGATCGATCCTTTCGATGACCTCTTGCGAACCTTCTATGGTCCGCAAGACCTCAAAGAGGGTGGCGTACAACAGGATGATCGCCACGGATGCCGCGGTCTTTGGAACGCTTATGAGGCGCTTGTACTTGAGTGGGAACGCAACCGCAATGTACTGAGCGAACGTGAAAGCCATAACGATGAGGAAAGACGCGTTTGTAGTGATCGCGGCCACGTAACCCGCGGTTTCAAATATCTTTGGGCAGTGAGCTTGTTTGGGGTGATTCTTGTAGATCATAAAATAACACGCTATCACCATCGGCTCAGGAACAACACCGGTGATTAGGTCCGTGAACGCTAAGCCGATAAGAAAACACGCCGTTGGCGTGTGGAACGTTTTAAACGGGTCCCTGTATATTGCCACCAGGAGTAGAAGGTTAACTAGCACTGTCAATGGACAAATCACCGCTAGGAACGATCCAGAGATTAAAAACACTGTTCCGAGATTTGGTGAACCCGCGTCGGTTGAATTAGTCGCTGTATTCATCTTTGTTTCGATATCCAACGGTTCGCCAGCTGTTTTATGCAGCTAACTTTTGATGAGGCATATAAGCTAGCCTAGTCTTTATGTCGATTTCGCTTCGGTTGAAAACTGGTGAGTTTTTCGCTGTTCTGAATGCCTTTTACTTTGTTTTTCTTGCGTAAATCGCGCTTTTGAAACGCCTCTTTGCAGTAGGCTACACATCAATACTTTCTTCAAATTCTGTTGACCTCTAAATCCAACCTCACTCACGAAACATTTGGTAGCCCTTGTTACTTTGAGTCTCAATCGCGTCAATTTTCTGTGGCTTATGGCTCAATACCGTATACGATATTGCGCCGAAACACGTCGATTGAATACTATTCAAACCCGCCAGCATCTCCTGTTACAAAGCAAATGATGGGTCTTTCTTTCCAAAACCCTCGGGTCCTTATTGAGCTTGGAAGAGCTTGATAATACAGTTAGCGGTGGGCTTTGTCCTCAAGTGCTACTCCGTGTAATGCAGTTATTCAGCCAAAGAGCCTCGATCACTCTCCGGTTAAGTACCAGCGGGCTTGGTTTGACCGTTTCCTAGTAACTACATCTGACCTCAATAGCTTCTTGTGTTTTGTTTGATAATCAAGATGTCAATTCTTGCCTCGGCTTTGATGTTGATATTGCTGGGGTAAAAGCGGTCTCTTTTCAGTTCTCTTTCTCTACCAGCCGCACCGACGAGCGGTTCTTCTCTTTGACGGTTTCCTATTTGCCATACAGTTCTCGTTCGCTCCAACCTTTCGGTTTGTTTGAAAATGCCAATTCTTGTCTCCGTGTACTCGTTGTTGCAGCCAGCAGTTCTTTAGAAAACGCGTCCTCCTTTTAGACCGAGTTTTCTGATGCCCTCGCCCTTCAAATATCCGGTTCTTCTCTTGTGCGGTTTTTGTGTTTTGCATATATGGTTGTCGTCCACGATCGCGGGCTGTGTTTGAGAATGCCAATCCTTTAGTTCACACGTTGTTGAGCAAAGTGGTCGTCTTTCAGTTTTCGTTTCTTATCCTCTTCGTAGCTCCAACACAAGACGCAGCCCTTCTCTTTTGCAAATTGTTGTTACCGTTGTATGGGTGTTCATCTCCCGTGTGGCTCAATGGATTCACCTGTCAACATAATTATTACCGAGCCATACAATGTCGTATTTTTCATTATTTGCATTGCGTATGCCAAGGTGATTTTGCGGCCTAGCTGAATAACCAAAGTGTCCGAAAAATTGAGCGACGACGCAATTCGCAATAATAACGAAACCCTGCTCGATAGCTGTCATTTGAATAATCACTATTTTGCGCTCGTCAATTTATTCCAAAGGTTCGGTAAAATACTGCCCGATTGTATTGCCTTTCAGGGACACTTGGCTGTTATCTCCTTAGCAACTTTCGATTTCGCAAAAATCGTGCGACTAGATCATGTGTTTACTCTTGATATTCTAAACCTTTATGAATATATATGCGGTTTGCTTTGCTGAATTAAACTTTATGAGCGGCGTTCGTAATTTCTGTCCAAAACTCATTTATCCGTGTGCTCGATCGAAATTAATTTGTGGTATTGCCAATTTACGCGCGCGAAACAAGAATGTATTGTTTTGCCGTTCTGGGCACAGCTGCACTACGCTCTGTTCATCGATATTAACGGTTAATGCAAGTTTGTAGGCGCCAATAATGATTTCGGTGCTATGTTTTGTATAGATTTAGTTTCATGTCGGGAAATATTGCACGAATCATTTCTACTTTTTTATTTTGCTTCCTAAAAGTGTATTTGGAAAAAAAAAAGGGATGTTGAAAAGCCGTGTACCGCACTTGAAAGCTAGAATAGTAGAGAAACGCTTTGGCAGAAACGTTGCTTCCCACGCAAATTTTTTCCAATGTAGCTAAGAAAGAGGCTTTCTGGAGAAGCAAGTTTTGCTGTTTTTATGACCATTGCCATCGTTGCGACCGTTGCAGAAGTAGAAAGCGGTTCTTCTTTTCGTGAAACTTTTCTCGCAACGGAAGTTCGAAAAAGTTTCACGAAACCGACCATGTTACACGGTGCAACGCCTGCTGAAACTTGTTTCGCAGCGCCGTTGCACACAAGTTCAACGTGTAACAGCAGCTTTAGAAACACTTAGTGCAGGTTACGAAACAGTGATACGGAAAAAAAAGATTCTAAATTCTTCTGGCCAGCTTTCATTACTCAGGCGTAAAGGCCGAGCTTGAACCAAGTTATACGGCACTGCAAACATCTACCAGATGGAAGTGTTGTGTACATGGATTCCTTTTAGTCTTTTCCCTAGCTGTAGTTTTTATTTCTGCATACGTTGGACATGTTCAAACGACGCGGGATCGATTTCTTGGAAAGATGTAAATTTTACAACTCAAATCGTTAAAATATGTTTTGTGAGTACTCAAATATTGATGGAAATATATTTTTTTACAAATACTTTTTAGCGCTCGCGATGATGCGTGGACTGACGCTTTTGACAAATAGTTTTTGAATTGAAAACGGCGAGCAAACACAGGTCAACTATTGTTGGAAATATTCTCTCAATATTTTCTTTCGTTAGAAAAATTATTAGCACTTAAGCGCATATGGAAACTCACACTTTTAGCAATTCGTTTGGCAATTTTAAAATGACCAAATAGAAATTGAATATCGTTGAAAACATTTCTCATTATTTTCTTCTGTTACAAAGACATTACTCCGTCAGGTGGTGCAAAAACTGAAGATTTCGACGAGGCTCTTTTTAATTTCAAGACGAAAAAGCACAAACGAAATGTTATTGGAACTATTTCATCTGTACTTGATTCTGTTAGAAGGAAACGTACTATAGTTGGTACAGAAATCGAGCCTTTCGACGAGGCTCTTTGTTTCAAATGTCAACATTTCTCCATATTGTCGATTTCAAGATAGTATTATTTTTAGTTTTCCTAAGTATTTTGTCGAGACCTCAGTGCTAGTGTTGATACAAACCGCGGGAGATTTCGAGAAGGTGCTTGGCAAATTTTAAACCACCTGTCGTTTTTCGGATGGCAGTCAAATATCGCCCAAAAGATGTTCAGATAATTTCTTTAGCTCGTTGAGCTGAAAGCGGACACTTTGCAAATTAAAACCGCGAGAAGAGTGGCAGCATGGATATATTGCATGTCATATTGATCTCTGCTAATAACCCGGCTGACAACGTGATGAGTTCTATCATATCAAAATGGCGTTTTCCAAGTAACTGTGCGTGGAATAAAAGGCATTTGACATTTAGAAAGCGTCCAGGAGTCAAAAATGTCAACAAATTATGTAGAACTACTTTTTCTATTACGCAATCGGCCCATCTAACAGGAAGAGGTAGATTTCTAATTATTTCTTGGCTGAAAAGCAAGTCGTATTATTTTATGGCGATTTTTCTTGAACACAATAACGAAAGTTGAAAACAGTTAACCCAACTTTTTTCAAGGTGCAATCCATTTCCTCCCCGTTATCCCTTGTCACAGACAACCGCAAATGGTTTCAATGCACATATTAAGTACTTCGTAGAAAATTTTAAGTGTTCCACTTTGCAAACACATATTTGGGTTTAGACCCAAATGCCATGGCAGTGCCCCTTTAAGGTTTAAAAGTTAGGACACGTTAGATGGCAAGTGAAGTCACAGGGACAAGTCTCTGCGATAGGCCGCCTCGTGTGCACTGCTTGAGAGACGTGTCGCTGGTCAAGACGCCTACCGAGTACACACGAAGCGACTTCTTTTTAGGTGGATAAATGACGCTTTTCCATTGGTTTATTATTTTTTATTTTGTTGCGTTGACAAGTCTCCTAACAGTGCACACGAGGCGACGCTGGAAATTAGTGCCATTTTGTCCCACGACCTGACGAACGAATATTCAAGCAAGTTTTAATTCGTGCGTTATACATAAATTGTCGAAAAACGAGTATGGTACTTTTCCAGACCGTTTCTCTTGCACATACATTTCTCTTGTCACCCTTTGCTCTTGTTGTGCACATGTCATCAGCTTCCCCGTGGGGTCGATCCCCGGGCTAACCAGGGGGATTGCAAGCAAGCTTGAGCAATCACCCAGGGGGGGGGGGAATCTTGCAAGACAAAGTTTCCGTGTGTTGAGGTGTCTCTCAGTAGAAAATCCCCCGACATCCTTAGTTTACAAACTTGTGAATTCCCCCACCACCTAACCTTTGATCGTAAAACAATGTCGAGCTTTTTCCCTACCCTCGGGAAAAGAATCCCATCCATCTCCTCAGTTGTATTCCCTCACGTATCTCACTGGCTGTCCCTGGGGTCGACCTCACGGGAAAGCCGATAACCGTTATTCACGATAAACACGGTGAGTGAGCTCTGTGTATCTTTTTTAATTCATAGCTTTTGGATGCCATGGAGACAGCCCATAAGTGGTAAGAAAATTCCAGCCTTTTTAAATTTCCTCGGTTTTCAGAAAGTTATCCTTGCGTAGATGTTCACGTGATATTAACTTACAGTTTGAGCGGTTTTCAATTGAGTGTCCAAAGTGATACCCATTTAGCTTGGTTTTGCATTGCTTCGCTCTGTGATTGGTTGGCAAAATTCGCGCCACTTTCTCAACAATTGCGAAGCAAAAGCACAACCAATCGTGACTTGCAAGCGCGCATTTTCCCGCGTTTTTCGCCGGTTATGTTTTTAAAATTGCTTCGTATTCTGATTGACTCATTGCGCTGTTTGTGTCTGTTGTGATTGGTCAGAGTAGAGCGGTTGTTAATTGAGTGTCGAAAGTAATTCTTGTTTTGCTGCTTTGCTTTGCCGTGATTGGCCAGGAAAACTAGCGCCACTTTCTCAAGCAATGAGAAGCAAAACCCAAACTAATCGTGACTTGCAAACGCGTGTTTTCCCGGGCTTTGCGCCGGCTACATGTAATTGCTTCTTATTCTGATTGGCTCATTGCACAGCTTACTTCTGTTGTGATTGGTCAGAGTAATTGCTTTGGTTTTGGTTTTACGACACTCAATTGAAAAGCGCTCTAAGTGATCTAGTAGTAGCAGTGATATTAACTGACGTTTAACTTGCATTAGTTTTTACCATACCCCTCTTCTTTCTTACCAGCTAGAAGATGGTGATTATTCTATGTTTTGTAATTAACAAATCGAATGTGGCTTAAAGCGTTGTCTGTACTCTTATCGACAACGATACTTCATCATCACAGTGGTCAAAATGTTGTGCGCCTCACGTCCACAACAAATTTCGACCACTGTTATGACGAACATCAACGCTAAACCACATTGCATTTATTTTTTATTACAATATCAACGTCAAAGAAAATGAAAAATGCATTGCGTGACAAGTTGACGCGAGCGGCGTTGTCTAGACTCTTATCGGCAACGGCAAATTACCCAATCAGATTGCGAGATTACTAGCAGTTGTAATAAAATGCGCTTTTGATGTCAACACAAAACGTCCACAGTAATACACAGGTCCTTCGCTTTAATCTTCCAGGTTTCGACAGGCGCATGCGTGGGACAAAAAATATACCATACCTCAGATCTACTGGGACACACTGCCTAGAGCTAGCGCCAGTCAGATTCACCCTCACTTTCACGTGACCCTTGCACGTGATCAGTACTATGGTGAGCTCTTTTGGGTAGTCCTTAGTCCTGCGCGGACCATAGGTGGTCTCGCAACGTAACTCCGTCGTTCTCGCAATAAGGGACCTTAAGCAACGAGGACGGCAACGGCAACGAGAACGCCACGAAACAATAGGCTTAATGAGCAAAAACAAGGACTCTGCACGTACGTTTTACATTTTGGTACAATTCTTAGCCGTCCTCTGCAAAACAGCAACGTGAAATGACCAAATTTTAGGTTTTCTCGAGAACATGACGCCTGACGCTAAATTTTCTTTCTTTTTCCTTATTTTAACGCCGTTCGTAGTAGTATAGTTCCTGAATAGTTCGCCAGCATTTTCCAAGTTAAACAAATTGGAACCATCGCGAAAGAGTTACAAAAACGAATAGTTAGATTTTGAAACGACGTCTTCGTTGCCGTCGCCTACGTCGTTGCTAAAACTCCCTATTGCTAGAAGTAGAGAAGACAGAGAAGACAGAGAGGATAGTAAGAGTAATCTTAAATGGTAGGTAGTGAGGTGAAGGTTTAAGTGATGTAGACCCTGAACAGTCCGGTCATTTTAGAGCGCTTTTCAATTGAGTGTCGTAAAACCAAAACCAAAGCAATTACTCTGGCCAATCACAACAGAAGTAAGCAGTGTAGCGCGGGAAAATACGCGCGTGCAAGTCGCGATTGGTTTTTGTTTTCCTTCTCATTGGTTGAGAAAATGGCGCGAATTCTCCTGGCCAATCATAGAGCGAAGCAATGCAAAACCAAAGCAAAACCATAATTACTTTCGACACTCAATTGAAAACCGCTCTATTGTGTACTGAAAGTAAGGCACTATTGTGTTTGATGGTGTGACGGCCATCTTGAACTTTTTGATAATCGACGGTAGATTCGCGTTCACTTTAGTTTCGCTTGAGTTCGCTCTGTGATTGGCTGGTAAAAACCAAAACCAATGTTTTTTTTATTTGAAGATGTGAATGATCGTGACCGTTATGAACACTACTTAAGCAGTTGTGAAAATAAAGCCCGTATTTCCCCGTAATCATAGCAGGCTACATGTAGTTTGTATCGAATTCTGATTGGTTTCGTGGCGCTTTTTAAGTATAATGTGATTGGCGAGAATCATTGCTTTTGTTTTGTTTTGAATGCTCAATTGAAAATAGATTGTATGTGTTGTTGTTGTTGTTTATCCAGCCAAGTGGAACCGTCTTTATGCCGCTGCGAAGCAGTATGCTGCGGACCACAACGGCGAAAACTACTTTTCTGCTTTAACAAAGGTGAGTTCTCAGTGGATATGGGAGTTAGGTCTATTTATACTGGGTTACAGGTACGTTTTTAAGGCAGAATGTCAACAAGTAATTCTAACTTTCCAAAGGGTCAACTTGCCACTGCTCTCACCAAACCATTATATTTTCTATTGATTTGTCGGGTCACCTTGTAGGGTTTTAATGGCCTGATCCCCCCTCCTATCTGGAACAGTGCCTGAAAAAAGCTGTGGTGCGTCGTAGGTGGGTTATGATAGCGGAGCTAGCTGCCAAGGTAAATTGGCCACTGTGAAGAGATTCGAGCCAGAGGTAGAGTTTCGATTTGATGCCCTTTGTAAGGGACCTCGTCAAAGGCTAACCCTGGAGACATGTGGCTTTCACATCAGCGGATGAGTGAATGAAAGAAAAAGAAGTCTATCAGGGCTTTCTTCTTTGTAGAATTCCAGGGAATTCTTTCGTAGAGGTAGCAGTGAAATGTGTTTGTCTTGTCATTTCAGATTCACAGTGCGTTAGGTCTTGCTGTTCAGTTTGGCAGTGCCACAGTCGTGGCGTACTTGGTAGGTGTGCAACCTTTAATTTAAGAGGTCTTTTAACGGTTACTGGCCTAAAAAATCTCCCAAAGACGATGATAATGAAAGCGTTTGCTGATAGACCTCCTTAGCTTGTATGTTTTGTTTTCCCAATGTAGGTCATGTGATGTTACCCTAGAGAATTGTTTCTTTGAAATTTCGCCTTAGTCACATGCATATGTACGCATAATTTATGAAGAGACAAAAGGCAAATCCCCTTAGGCACATCACATGACCTACATTGGGAAAACAAAATATACAAGCTGCAGAGGGATTCATGCTTACGTCATTGTTTACGCTTTTGCTCATTTGCATACGACTTTGCTCACAGAAGGAAACATGTTACATGTGATTTGACTCCAGGCAGCTAAAGAACTAGTGATATTTAATACATTGTGAAATTTTTAGCTCTTTAGGTGTAGTATTCAAGGAGATATTGTCTTCCAAAAACTGCAAAATTTCTGGGTGACAAAAGCACTAATGAGCTCATACATTATTTGCAAAATTTTGAGTTTTTAAACCCGCGTTGCACAAAAAGTATTCAATACATGGGGCTCATATCCATTGGCAGAGTTATTCATACTACGACCTTTCATTATTCAGAACTGACTCATTTGTAGCTCCATCAGAAACTGAATTGTTCATGCTAATGAGGCAAATATTGTAAACAAGGATTCCCCTATAGAGGTGTATTCCACTGGAAAATTTCCGTAATCATGGGATCTTAAAGGGGCAGTCTCACTGGAATTATCCTATATTTTATCCTTAAATTTACTAAATCAGTTTTTAGTGTCTTTGTTCATTCGTGAATTGCTTCTGGATCACCAGTGATATGAAATCAATTAAATTTTAAAAGAAAAACCGGGCCATAATGAATAAATTATAACCAATTTCACCTTAGACGCAAGGGAAGAACTTGAAATCGTTGGCCGACTTTTTCAAGTTGTTGTATCATTCATTTATATCTTGGCTAAGCACGCTTAACCAAAAATGTTTAAGAATAATTTCCGTGAGCTAAAATAACCATTTTGAAGAAAATTTGGCATTTCGTTCTCGTTTGCCATCGTCAAACAGGTCTCCTTTGATTTCCAGAGTATTACTAACAATCCACGACTCTGCCCAATCAAGGGTCTCTTTTTCGCACGATGACTAGTATAATGTATACTGTTTTACGAGAATACCTATTAAAGTATGACACTGGGCAATAGACAATATTCGTATTCTTGGTATTGAACTGCATCTAGCATGAAGTTGAGGCTCTTGCAGGGGAATCTTTTATATGTAAATGTATTTCCCCGCAAGAGCCTCCACTTCATACTAGATCCAGTTCAATACCGATAATACAAATATTGTCTATTTACTAATGCTTTTTCAACCCCAAATTTTTGAAAATAACTGCTTCCAGTCGTACCAGCTGGGGTGCTGTTGGGGTAAACTCTGCCACATTTGATAGCTTTTCAAGCGCTCTTCATTTCAATTGCCATTTACCACCAGTAATTTGAGCGGGAAAGGCAAAGGTATTAAGCAGATATTTCTTATTTGGTAACTACATTAAGTGTCGAGTAGATATAGGCGGCAAATACTCCGCTGTAGGGGCAAAACCGCCGGCTGCCGGCACATTTTGACCGGGCTGTTTATGTAGACAAAGAAAGCAGCCAATGAAACTAGACAGATACTATAAGAGCCATTATCACCTGGACAACACAACCAGACCAACTACTGATACCCCGAGTCTAAATTGACTACTAAAGGACAGTCTTTAGAGGATTTCTATTAGTCGCTACATATTCTTGGTTTTCAGCCACGTGCACGTCACGCAAGTACAAAAATAAAATCGTCAACCATTCAATAGATAAAGTCAAGAAATTGAGATATCGCAGAAGAGTAATAAATAAACAGCATACTAAAGTCTGAGGGCTGTGCGATATCCCGTACTCGAGTTATTCGTCAAAGTGTACCACTTAAAATTATAGACTTTAGTATGGAAACACCATGATGGGGCACCAATATGGCCGCCGGAGACGAGTGAAACCAGCTGGAACTTTGGCTATCTCAAAGGTTTTCTGCGTTCTGTTTAGCTTGCAAACTTTCACATAGACGGTTCCCTTGTCATATTGGCTTTTAAAACATCAAAAAAAAAAAAAGAAAAAATAAAATAAAAAAAAACCGGTTAATCGATGTTTTCGTGTGCATGACATGGTTGTGAGCAAACATCTTAATGTCACGCACTGTGAAAAACTCTTAAGTTCAAACTGCTCTACTTTCAAAACAAAGCAAGCTACCGAGCTGAAAACATGCAAGCAGATACATTTCTAGAATGTGCTTATTAATTAACTGATTAATTTTATCCTTTTACATTTTGTACAATTTTATTCTTTTATATTAGTACACACGTACACGTTTTAACGAGCACTTAGGAGCTCCTTGGTGTTACGTGTATAAATAAATTATCATTATTATTATTATTATTATTATTATTATTATTATTATTATTAATTTGTGGAAATGTAACTTGTGAAAGCTGTAATGGCTAGTCTGACATGTTTCGTCGCTGCCAAGCGACTCTTCAGAGACGTTTCTGATATCTGGCAAACTCGTTGAGCATCTCGCTCAAAGTCCCGTTCGCAATCAGTTCAGCAGAAGCAATCTCGCCTTATATCGCATAAGGATTCCCGACCGCTAAATATTCACGAGAGCATTGTAATAATTGTGAAAAACTTGTGAATAACTTGTGGAAATGTAACTTGTGAAAGCTGTAATGGCTAGTCTGACATGTTTCGTCGCTGCCAAGCGACTCTTCAGAGACCTTTCTGATATCTGGCAAACTCTTTGAGCATCTCGCTCAAAGTCCCATGTCAGACTAGCCATTACAGCTTTCACAAGTTACATTTCCACAAGTTATTCACAAGTTTTTCACAATTATTACAATTATTATTATTATTTCTAAAATATCTAAATTAAACGTTGCTATTTATTTTGCAGACGCCCACTGCCTCTCACGAAATCATGTTGATCAGTAAAAAACCCAGTAAAGACCTCTATTTACTTCTGTTTGACTGTCTAACAGGTAGGCTCCGCGCACTGGGCGATGCACGAGCGCGACTTAAGCCCCGGCTACACGTTTTAACATTGTTAGAAGAACACGTCCCAACATTGTTGTAAGAACGCTTCTAACAATATTGGATACGCATATAACATTGTTGGAAACACGTCGCTTCGGCGGTCTAACTTCAACAATTTCCACCTCTGCCACTAGGCTTTCGGATTGGAGACGGGGCCCTTAACTCTGATTGGTCTTTGCAATACAACATTGTTGAAAGGGCGGCTACACGCTTCAACGTTTGTTGCATGTTGGAGAAAATGTTTGCTCGAGATCAAAACATTCTTCCAACAAAAAAATGTTGAACAAACGTCATCAAACATGCATGCTACACGTTCTAACATTGTTCATCCAACAAATGTTTTATAACAATGTTTGAACGTGTAGCCGGACTTAGGGCTCGACACTAACTTGTGACACCACTTTCCACTTTAGAAAAAAAATTTCAAAATTTCCTTTCCACCCCAAAATTTTGCTTTCTAAAATAGATTATAGTATCGTAGTTGCTAACCACAATAATGTTTTTCTTACCGTCACTCATTGATAGTATTTTTTATTTTTCTGTGTTAAACTGAACCAAAATAGACTCATTCTTAACTGCTATGTATCTCCAATATGTCGCATTCACTTACTATGTGTAAATTATTGTTGTACCCAGACCTCCTTGGGAGTTTTTTCAATCCTTCAATAATTTATGGTGGAAAATACAAGAATGCATGGTAAAATTTGTCCTCATCAAGAACGAAATCAATGTCTGAGAGTTGTTTTCTCATTTCATTTGCAAAAATTTGATAAAACCTTTTCAAAGAAAAATCTGCTTTCCATCATAGCCCTAAGTTTACTTTCCAGATCAGATGAGTGTTCGGTTCATTTCGTTTTTTTACTCTCCAAGACCTAAATTAATTCTCCAGTGGAAAGTGGGTCAGTGTTAGTGTCGAGCCCTGGACTTGCAGTGCTCTAGATTTATGTGTATGGAATGGAAGCGAATTTGTTTGGCTTTTTTTGCTTGGTTAAGGAATGAGAGAACAGGTGGAATAAAGTTTTCCAAAGCAATGCATAATCTTAAATACTCTTGGCGGAAGTGACGTAACAGCGGGTATAATAGTCTGGACCGAACACCTAAACCTGACTTCCTGTGCCACGTCACTGGGTTGGCGGGCCGCGCACGATTTCCCGCCGAAAGGTTTCCCAGAGAAACACATATTTTGCGTATTCCTAGTAAACCATGTTCTGTTCGTCCCATTCATTCTGCTATTCCGACCGAATATGGAATAGGTCAACTCCCCGCTGCCCCCCCCCACCCCCCCCCCCCCCAAAAAAAAATAAATAAAAACACTATTAGCGTCTATCCCGAGTACATGTATTGCTATTACAGAATAGTCGCAAAGAAATCAAATGAATTCGCCCAGAATTTTAGTTCATTGTAACAGTGGCAAAGGTGCTTCATAAAAATCCGTTAAATTCATGCTTTAGGATAATGCATGCATTTGATTCGACTTTAGGCGAAAGCTCGAGAACCAAGTAAGATCTGTTGAACTCGATTGAGTTAAATTGATCTCGATAGAAGTGCTGCATTCAAACCCGGCCTAAATGAGTTTGAGTTCTGCTTGTAACTAAATGATTTAGATAACGGATGCTCACCATTTACCCAGAAAACCTAAAAATGTGGCTCTACCTCGGTGTAAAAACCTGTGAAACTCACGAATGGCGTAAAACAAAGTAAACAAACAAATCAGAGGAAATGTGCCATTTTTTCGAGAAACGTGGCTATCCTGATTCTGTGGTTCAATCGGGCCATCACCGCGCTCAGCAGATTGATCAACAGTCAGCACTACAGACGTCACAAAAGGAAAAGAATGACAGAATTCCATTCACCCTCACATTTCACCCGCATAATAACCCAGTTAAAGCCATCATTCTTAATAACTTTAAGATACTGCAAAATGATCCAGAAACTGCTAGAATCTTTTCGGAACCACCGCTGATTTCATTCAAACGCGACAAAAATGTAGGTAACTTTCTAGTTAAAAGCGCTTTCAAAACAACTGAACAACCTGGCACTTTTAAATGCGCGCGCTCGCGATGCAAAACTTGTCCTTTCATTCAAAACACTGACAAAATATCGGGCCCTAAGCGATCTGTTAAGATCACTGATCGTTTCACGTGTACCTCCGCAAATGTTATCTATTGCATAACCTGCACATTATGCAAAAAGTTATACATCGGCGAAACAGGAAGACGACTAGGTGACCGATTCCGAGAACATCTTCGTGATGTTGAGAAAGATGACAAAGACGCATCCAAACCTGTCGCTCGGCATTTTAATCATTGTAAACAACACATGTCGATCTCCGTCCTTTCTCTACATCAAGGTATCACGGAAAACCGTAAAAATCTCGAGCAAAAACTGATCTTTCAAATTGGCACTCTTAATCCCCACGGTATCAACGAGCGCTTTTCATTCAATTAATTTATTCCTGTTTTTCACGTTGCCATGTTACCACCAATAGCGTAGCTCCATTTTCTGTATATAAACCATACACAACCCACAATTCCTCGATTCGCTCCGACGAAGGGCTAACGCTCGAAACGTCAGCTAATCGAATCCCTGTACGGTGGTCAATTTACATTATCAACTCCGTTGATAAACCAAATTTTCGTGAAAACATTCTAAACAATGGCTTACAGCAAAACAATACCTCATAAAACGAAGAAAACCTCGCCAGGATTTTAAACCGAGGTAAACCCAAAAATGTCGTTTGGAAAATTTGGACTTCTTAAAAAGGTTTACTGAGCAAATTATGGGCCAACGATTCAAAAGGTACTCTTCACTTTGGCCTGTTTGGGCTTCAAATTTACTTCAAGAAGGTTTTTGCAAATGGCAGTCACACAAAACCTCTTATAACTGCCACTCTTATTCAGCTGAAGTGAGGAGATCCCGAAAGGTAGCAGGGGATCTCTCACTTAGTCACCCTTCTGTGCGCACCCCCCCCCCCCCCCCCCCACCTCCTCCCTTGCCTTTCGCACTGCCCAGGCACCGCCCTTGTGGAAAATGTCCGATAAGTAGGACAAACAATGTAGAAGGAATTTGATCAAAGAGACTGTCACCCGTTTCACCGCTCTTTTCTCTCAGGCTTCTTCTTCTTCTTCTTTTTTGTTTCAATTTTTATTTCCAGCATTTAGAGACGATATGGAGCTATATGCATTCAGTGCTGGGATGGTGTTTCCAAAATTGGTAAGCCTGGAGAACCGAGATGGTCTCGGACGCTTTATAAAGGCGGCCTCTTAATGGCGGTTTTGTTTGCAATAGTACACTGACAAAAGTTTCGGGGCCTGGATGATACACCATTTTGCTAATGATCAGTTCCTGGTGAATTGTGGGTAGATTCAGTCCTTTGTGGGGGCAAACGGTCAAAATTACAATTGCATATTACGTCCTAAGATGGCCGTTTGCCCCACAAAAGACTGGATCTACCGACGATTCACCAGGAACTGACCGTTAGCAAAATGGTGTGTTAACTGGCCTCTCAGACGTGAATGGCTACTTCTTAAATAGCCGCTTAGTGGGAAGTATAAAAGTTGATAAAGAAATAAAATTTACTCGTGTGATGTCGACAGGCAGCAGGTTTCGAAACTCTGCTGAGGCTACTGCAAAGCATTTTCCATCATATGTCTTCCTTGAGATATCGAAACCGCTACGGAATTCTGCGGTAAAAAAACAAAAGCGCTGCATGCTCTTCTATATAACGAAAATGTTTGTATCTTGCTTGTGAGCGACTCACCGAACATCGCGAGAGTATTGTCCCATAAGAATTTCCTTTCCAATTTTTCAAGATTTTTACGAAGTTTAGACCTTGTATTGACCCAATGCAAAAATGGCTGCCTTTAAATTATTCTTTTGTTCGTATTCAAAAAAGCCTCACTAACCTCGTTCGAGATAACAAATTCTTTAGAATTTTGATCTCAAAAACGAGATTAGTGAGGCCATTTTGAATACGAACAAAATAATAATTTAAAGGCAGCCATTTTTGCATTGGGTGTATAACTGAGCTACAGTCGGCGACAAAGTTACTTGAGACAGCACACCAAACGGCTATTTTGTACTTTCGGCGGATGCTCCTTCCTTCTCAGTGTTGTTTCTCGCAGTTCGGGGACAGCGGGAAAGGGAAAAGTGATTCAACAATTTTGTCGCCAGCTGTAGTCAAAAGTGGACTAATGAAACGGGAAGACAAAGGGAAGAGGACAGCACAAGTCCTTCCGGGGGTTGCGTGACAATAAATTACTTTTGGTCGTGTGTTACAGTGAAACCTTGATTTAATGAGGTGCCTAGCGACTAAGGAAATTGGTTCGTTGTATTGAGGTCCTTTTCCATATATTTCAAAAGGTCAGGCTGAAGAATATCGTTCGTTACATGGAGGACTTATATAGAGGTTCTTAAATGGCGGTTCCACTGTATCAGGTGTCACGCTAGTCACGCAAGCATAACTCGCCTTCCTCTTCCCTGTGCCATTTTCTTTCGTAGGTTCACTCATGTTTTACCCTTGATTTCTTAGATACCATCAGCTGATGGAAGTGACCTGCCTGCGATAATTAGACTCGTGTACCGTGGAGCAGCAGAATCGTAAGTAATAAGAGGAGCGGTTACACTAGACCTTTTGCCTCTTGGGTCGGGCTTACTCTGGGCTTTGTACAACTCCCTGTTTACTGTCACGCTGATAATTTGCCCAAGAGGAAGGTAAAAAGCACGTGGTTTTCCTGCATCTGGCAATCACTGTGATTGGTTGCGCCGCTTTGGGGTATCGATGAACCATACGAATCAATCTGGAACTGTCATGGGCAATTCTTTCGTTCTTTTTGGCGTATCCATGGAAATTACGCTAAGGCGATTTCACTTTAGGCAGATTGGTTACATATAGAAAAAATCGCTTCCTCGTGCTGGGTAAAACGAACTCTTTTTGACGTGTTAGCTTTAGATGGCTCTTATCTTGATATCCGAAACATCATTAAAAAGACAACTTTTGTTGATATTTCTGTTTTTGTAATTTCATTTGTAATCTTTCTCATGCTTATATATTCTTGTAATAATAATAACACCTAATTCTGTCCCCCAGCAGTACTGTCAATTTTAGCGTTATAATAATTTTATGTATATGTTGTACCTGTATTAGTGTTTCACCCTACTCGATTAGCTCTGCTATACTCGGGTGGACAAATTGTGATTTTGTTTTAATTAGTCGTAATAAAGTTTTTGTTGTTGCTGGTAAAAGCCATTTACCCGAGGGCAAAATAGCCAGTGTAACCGCAACAAATTTATTCTCGTATAAAACCGACCCATGTGAAGGGTCTTTTCGCGCTCTTCCTGAAGACATCAGATCAAATAAGATTCCTTTATTTCAACGTGGCCTCACCCACTTTCCCACATTGAAACCGACTTTTCTACGCTGCCCCAAACGGTCTCATAGCGATTGGACCCAACTACAACTGAATGCATGCTAACCCTTAACTTTTTGTTTCATTGCCAGAATGAGAGCTGACATTGATTCACTTCAGTTATTCGGAGTAAGTTCCTTTTCGATTGAATTTGTACTTTTTTTCTTTGCCACGCACGCAAAAAATTAACTGAGGTTTAGAGATATCACCACGTTATTGGTACAAATTTCTAAATTAACTTTGGCAACAACATTTATGACGTTAAGGCCGCGCAGGACACTTGCCTATGAATTAATGCATGAGCCAAATTTTTTGGGTAGGTGTTTCATTTTGTAGCTTCAAATCTCTGAATCGTGAAGGTCGATTCTGCTGAGATTTGACAGGGATCTTGGTTTATGATGAAATTACATCATGAATGTCGTTCTGTAGGCGGATTGCGATTTACTGTGATATTTTAGGCTGCTGAAGTTAGAACTGCCAAAAAGCAATGTTTGTGTCCGAGGTTTCTGATTGAGAAGCGCAATAAAGTAAATGGTTTTAT
This sequence comes from Pachyseris speciosa, assembly GCA_016490735.1. Lineage (NCBI taxonomy): Eukaryota > Metazoa > Cnidaria > Anthozoa > Scleractinia > Pachyseridae > Pachyseris > Pachyseris speciosa. The sequence goes on along the minus strand of JAEMWC010000564.1, from coordinate 58,704 downwards.
TACTTAGTGATATAGGATGGTAACCTCTACTGTCATGTGACAGAAGGCGGTGTCCCATTTTCGAGACTCGTTGAAAGTTATTGGCTTCCAGAGGAGTATAACTGTGAAATTTCAAACAGGAAATGTATGGTGACCAAACATCATCAAACATTGTTTGATGTCCAAAGATGTTAATGTTTGAAGCTCTAGCCAAAAGGTTATCAAACACGATCAAACAAGACCAAACAAGGTGGCCAAACGGTAAAATGTTCGAAAACCAAACGATGTTTGATGATGTTTGGTCACCAATCATTTCCCGTTCAGCTGGGGCTCTAGACTTTGAAGCGTCCGATCTTCTAAGTTTATCTCCCTGGTGTATTAGTTAATAAAGTTCTATATCCGTGATGAAAACTCGGACACAAAATTGCGGCATTCTCCTTCTCCGAAGATCGAACGAGTCCGCCAAGAAGTTCCAAGAAGTTCATTCTTTGATTGCACCTGTCGTCACGGCGGCCATGTTGGTGGAAAAAACAGTAGCGAAAAAGTCTTTTGGGAATTTGACTCTATTATTATGCAAACCTTGAGCTACATTTTTCTGTTGTTTTGGCATCAACATGGTCGTCTTATCACGTGACTACAATCAAAGAATGCTTCGAGATTTCAATCACACGTGCAATTAGCAATACGCTGAACACACCTTCAAAGTATTGAATAAATTTATTCAACAGTGTTCAGCAGGGTTCAACAAAATCGAACGGATGTTGAAGCAAATGTTGAAGCCGTTTGCCCAGACCTTTACATTCCAAATCGCCGGGGGTGACAAACGGTTTCAACACATCATCAACATTTCATTCAACAATTCTTCACGAGAGGCCTGGTATTTCTTTACTATGGATACGTCTTTGAGAGACCAATTGATGCGCACGCGCATACCTAACAATGTTGAAAGGGCTGTTGAAAGCGGGTGGCAAACGGCCTCAACATCGTTCAACATTCGCGATAACAAAAAAAATGTTGAATGGATTTTGAAGCAAAGTTTAAACGCTTTTAAATTCATTCAACATCGATTCAACTTCCATTCAACATGTTCCAACACGGTCAGGTTGAAAGGGGTGGCAAACGGTTTCGACATCGCTGTTCAATAGAATCGAACGGATGTTGAAGCAAATGTTGAAGCCGTTTGCCCGGGCCTTGAAAGTCGTCTAATGAATATTACACGCATCGTCGGAATCAGTCGCACGGTTTGTGTATCTCTTTAAATAAATACATAATGGTCCATTAGCTTGCTTATCATCATCATCATCATCATCGTCGTTTTCGTCGTCGTCATTGTCATCGTCATCGTCGTTGTCGTCATCATCCTCATCGTCGTCATCATCATCATTATCATTATCATCATCATCATCGACAGATTTGTCAAGCACGAATCCAGCTATAACCTCTAATGGAGCAAATACATCAACAACATCACAATCATCGTCGTCATCATCAACGTTGTCGTCGTAATAATCATCAACATCATCATCATCAGTATCACCATCACTAGTTTTTACCACAATTGCTTGTAATCTCGCAATCTTATTTGCAAATTTGCCCTTTTCGTTAACAGTCTAGCCAGCCCACAATATTGTGACCACTGTGATGACGAATATCGCTGTCGATAAGAGTACAGACAACGCTAAACCACATTCCATTTGCTAGCCTTCTCAGTGACAAGCATTTTGCTCTCGAAACCCTTAAAATGATTGTTCGTTGGTTTGCAAAACAGATGCTAGTAAAGTCGGCTGCTACAGGCCCTTTGTTTTGCTTGGTATGGTTTTTCTTCGACATGTATCTTTTTCTTTTTTTTTTTTTTGTTTCAATCGTGCAATCCCTGTACAGAGATATCTGTGTATAATATCATTTGTGTTTGCTGTTGTTGTTTTTCAGACCGTCAATGTTAATGTCGACCCTTACATGATTATTCGGCACATCAGGATGTCTGTCGAAAGACGAAAAGCACGTCTTTTATGAAGAAACATCAGCGGGTACTTTTCAGGAAGAATTCCTATGTTAATCACAACTGTAAGAAAATTCTGGAATCTGATTGGCTATCACTTAGTTTGACAGTGTAATTGGCCAGTGTACGTGTCATGGCTAAATAATCGGACAATACGCGCGTGCGCGCTGCAAGAGGACAGTTGCGCTTTAACGAGCTCGTTTTTGCGCATCTTGCAGTGAAGACTGTTGTCATTTTCTCCCGAAAAGTTTTCCTTTTATTTGTTTCTAGAATTTTGTTATAGATACGGGTAAATTGGTAACAGGACTGAATCGAGTTCAGTTCGGTTTGTAATCATACTCGTGATGAAACAAATCGGACTCTGTCTACTCGGTCGTCCGATTTTGTTGATCACTCGTATGCTTACAGACTCCACTCAGCCTTATTACCATTATAAAGAGAAACCAGAGGTGTATTTTATTAGTGACATGGCAAATCGATCTTTGATTACAGTAATTACTGTGGAATATATTGGTGTATTTAAATGATAAGCTGTAGTTCTGCAGTCTCGAGACACTTTTATTTTAAGGGAACCTCCACTCTCACATCAAATTGACGCTAAGTGATATCAAATGTTTCTTTGTTTACACTCAAATACTATTTCTGCATTTTAAGATGAAATTTAGAGTTTGTTTCCAACAAAGTAACCTCAGATTGTTGTGAGAGTGGATTCTCCCTATAAGACAGAATCTCGTTTTTTCTTGAGTACTCTTTGCCTCTCGCGGGTGCCTTTCTATTGATTGTTTTACATGATAGTAGTCTAACCATAGAATGAGCAAAAATTGTTGGTGGGGTTATATTTTGTTGAGGCGGGGGGTATTTATTCTTCAGAAGCTGTACAATTTTCAGTGTCGGATTTCTTGGAGTTAGCTTGTAACTGTAAAGGTACTTTGTTTGGAATCTTTATTACTCCTGAAAGTAGTTTTTACCACCGTATCAGAGTGGAATGAACTCTATAATTATAAAGCCAAAAAAAAAAAAAAAAAAAAAAGCCGTTAGCCTCGCAGCTCCTATAAGCTCTAAATTTCAGTGGCGGGGATAGTGTCGCAGCCCTATTGTTTTAGGGCTAGGGTCCATTGTTGTGTTGTTTGTTCTGTTGTCTCCTCCAATCAGGTGAGACCTTGTAAGAGCTGCGAGGTGACCCAAAGATTTAGGAGTTAAATTTCTTTTTAAATACTACCGTAAATTTGCTTGTCATACAGGCGACTAGTCTGAGAGGTTACCGAACATAGCAAGTTCCGTATTCTCCGTTATGGTGAAAGCACCATTATTTTATAAAGTTAAAAATTTTGAAATTTGCATTTTTATTGAAATACGTTTTATTTTACTTTATTATTTAGCGTAGCATTTTCTGCATAATGGTTTTATTTGTGCTATTCGGTTCTTGATTGGCTAATTTCATTGCTATTTGTGGTGTGATTGGAGAGTGTGATTACTATCTTTGTATTGCCATGTTTTGCAAAGTTGGGTCAATTACCAGTTTTGAAATCGCATTGATACAAGTATGATATTTGGCGATGTTCAAGAATTATTAACCATAAAGAGGTTAATACCAACGTGTATTCACTGCCTCTAAGGTGAATATTTTTTTATCTGTACCAATCCATGGGATGGCCCACCCCAATCAATCACCTTATGGTGCAAAAACGTGTGTACGAAATGCTGGACAATGTTGGCTTGTGAATAGGAAAAGCCTTCTGGAGTAATGGTAATGATAACTTAGTAACTGCTATAATAATAACAGTAACAAATAATAGTAATAGTAATAATAATAATAATAATAATAATAGACAGTAATATAATGATAATAGTAATAGTAATAATAACAAGGATGTTAATAGTAGGGCACTAATAATGATATTAACGGCTATGGTTGTAATAACAGTGATAACAGTAATAATAAGGATGATGACGACGACGACGATGATGGTGATGATGATGATGATAACAGTAATGGTAATATTAACGGTAATTATGACGATGCAATCCCTCATCAGTTGTCACGCAAGCAATTTGGAAAGGGCAGAAACCATTTTTTTTCCGTTGGTGGTGGTGGTGTTTCTTATGTCTTCTTAATGGACTATTTGGTGTCAGTTTTGGCCAAGTTTACAATTTAGTGTCCATCCTTAGGTTATGAACATTGGTTTTTTTTGTTGATATTCAGCGAAAATTGTTATCTTAAGAAAACAAAATTTGGTAAAGAATATTTTATTGAAAAATTTGTTTGGCAAATATTGGCATATTTGTCAATATGAGGAGCTGCAACTATTAGATAAATTTCTTAAAGTGGAAAATTAGACCGCTCGAGGTTTGGAACATATAATTTGTTTCTAAGATTTTTACTGTTATTAAGAGATAAACGAGTGTTAACTTAGTGCTTCCTTTTGATTATTTTTACCACTCGAAAATAAAATTCATATCTTCAAGCCATTGTGTAATTTTCGTTCTATTTTATAGACAAAAAAAAGCAAAACAAACAAATGAATAAATAAATAAAATACGAATTTATTGAAAGTTACAACACTTTATACTCCAGAAGTTAAGCAATACAAAGCTATACATCATACAGCTTACAATAATAGCTTTTTTCACGTGCAGGCTGTAGTGCCTGTTTTGTTGGTGAGACCAACAGAGATTTCGCCACTCGTATCCGTAAATATCTCTCCTCCGACAATAGACTGCGAGTAGTCTCTAATTTCGGCGATGGATTGTGGGGCGGGCGAAAGAAACGCGCGCGCGCGAAGTTGCGAGGAGACGCAACGCGAGGGGAGCGTCTCCTCGCAACTTGGCGGCGCGCGTGCCTTTCGTTCGCCGCACAATCCATCGCCGAAATTAGAGACTACTTGCAGTCTACTCCGACAAACATTCCCACATCGTTAACATCTGAGAAGTTCTGAAAATTGTCGTTCCCTTTGTTCAGAAGATTGTTTTAAAATTCTCGACTCTGCTTCCACATGCTTCCAATTGAAAATCAAGGAATTGGGAACAGACGTCTTTAAATTCCTAGGTCAAACACCTTAATTTATCCGTTTCATATTAATTAGTCTCCTTTCTTAGCATAAGAAGACTGATTGAGAAAGGCATCCTGGAGTCAATCGCCTTTGGGATCTTCTGCACAACTTGAGTAGACCGGCCAAAATACCTTCTCTCCACTTCTGACTTGGATTCCGAGGAATTTGACAATGCAGCGCATTAAGTGGACATTGCGCCAGCGGTATATCAAAGGATTCAGCGAATAATTGCAAAACATCATAACAATCAGTGACCGGAAAAACATAGTAATGGAAAACCGTGGCCTCAACGAACTTTACTGTTACCAGAGATGCCTACAGAGGGGAGTAACAAACAGGTACCGATCCAACAATATAAGCTGAAGTTTTGGCAACCTTGCTCTCTGTTTCAGCTGTACTAGAGTGACCTTTGCTTAAAGCAGTTTATCTGGGAATGGTGTCGCTGGGCGAGTCTAGATGCGAACGTAGATTAATGTGATAAGGCTGGCGAAAATGACGATAAAAGATGTGGCAGCCCGCGCGCGTAATAACGCCCTGTAGTGAGGCCAAAGAAACGTGAAATCACAAGAGCTGCCCACGAGGCGACCATGACCCCGGTGGATAGCAACAGACGAGGGGCTGTGATTAGTTGGCTGTATCTGAAAGTGAAGAACAACGCGATGTACCTTTTACAGGCGATAAGACAGAGAATAAGGAAAGATGTTCCGACTGATAGATTCCAGAGAAATCTGTACGTTTAATACAATCACCCAACTAACGTAGCGTCCTTGCAGCTCCAACAACCGACGGACGAGGTACATGGGCTCTACTACCAAGTCGACGAAGAAGTCATTCATGGATAACAACAAAGAACAACAGCAGCGTATCTGCTTACATTCGAAACCCGAGAATGACTTCCTGTTTAGCTGTAGTTGTACCGTGTCATTGTTTTGCGTTGTTTCGTTTGTTTACTTTCTACCTCAAATTTATTATTTTATTTTATCTCTTGATTTCCACAAAGTGGTCTATCATGTCTCCCTGCCCTTTACAATAATAATAATAATAATAATAATAATAATAATAATTAAATAACAATATATAATTATAATAAGAACCTTCCCAGAATTCTTTGCAGCTGGAAAATCGTCAATCCCAAATAACTTGGTCAGTTTGAGGGCAGCAAGACCCCCACGTTGTCTAGAAAAAAGTCTTACCATGAACTAATTATTGTACAAGACTAAGGGCGATGACGTCATTGGTCACGTGACTTTTCTCACAAGTGCGTTTTTGCTCACTGTGACGAAGTTATTTTGTTATTGCAAAAGCAGTCAACGTGGTTTGAAGCACAATGGTGTGAGCCATTTCGGACTGCCCGGGTACCGAACAAAATATAAATATTAAGGGAGGTATATACAATTTTCAATAAGTGGGAGTCTGGGTACAAGTGCTATCTCGCGTTGCATTAAACGCGAGGAAACAAAAATTTGGATATTGGTAGATATTTTTATGAAAAATACATTTTTGTCATTTTTAATGCTGTGACGTCATCGGTCACGTGACCAGAATGGACCGAAGTTTAATATTCGCTCTACAAGTGTACTAGAACCTTTCTCCAAGAATATTTTTAAGCGAAGTTGTAGTTTAATAAATAGTGTTTTAAAAAATGGCCATGATTACTTTTTCCTAAGAAAGTGCGGCAGTAGAAAATCTAACTGAAAAGTTTGTCAGCTTCCTGCTCAACGACCATTTGAGGTAGGAACAAAAGAAAATTTTGCCTAAGGCTTGAGAGTATGCTCTTTATGATGGCGTTGTCAGTTTCTTCTAATTTCAATTGCTTTTGGCGATGATCGATGTTTAAGATTTTTTCAGAGGAGAGGGCCTGGAGGAAAGAACGAAAACGAGGCTATACTTTCGCGCGCTTTTTGTTCACTGCGACGCCGCGCCACAAAAGGTTAGCTAGAAAAAAAAAATTCCAAGGACTGGACAACGGACTGGACTTGCATTTTCTTTAAACGGAACTTTTGACGACTTTTTTAATTATTATTTTTTTTATGGCTGTTGTCTGCTCAGGGACAATGTATACCTGAGAAGGTAAGTTGATACAGATAGTTGTTGCTGTTTGTTAAAAAAACAAAACAAAAAAAAGCGCGTTTGTGGTACACTTAAATGCACTTCCCACCTAAAAAGTGTTGTTTAATTCTTGAAATTATAAAACTTAAACTAGAAGTTGCAGCAATGCGAATGAAATCAAATTAATGCTAACATTAAATGAAACAATTTAAGTCGCTTAAGGCAACCGATGCAAGCTCAGTAATTTTACTAAATACGATATTTGAAGGTTAAAAACGTATCTTAAACAGTGACGGAATAAATGATTACTTTATTTTCAACCGGAACTTAAAACGTTACCTTCATTCGCACAGACATCAAAACTTTATTTTATACTGTCCATGAACTAAATTCCCTATTACAATTATAACAAAGTGTACAATAAAGCCATTATTCAAAGTATTGGCCTAAGAAAAATAGTTGCGCATAAACAAATACTGGAACAGTTCGTGCTTTCAAATGGATTACCCAAATGAATTACACGATTCCGACACATAAGTTTAATTTGAGTGGCGAAACATTTTGTTGTATCTGAAAAATTACTGTACTACACAAAACGTTTTCACAGAGGTTGTAATGCATGGGGGTTCACATAATTTAATTCAGTTTTATAAAGCTAAAAATTGTATGTCAAAGATTCAGCAGAAACAGAGAAAAGTTTTAAAATCATGGCTGTTTGTGCGAGTTCGTGTACGTACGCGCTAAACGCGGAAAGTACCTAAGCTTAATAACTCTGAAGAAGTCAAGTACTTAAGTTTATGTCAAAACCGACCAAGAACCAGTCGAAAAAAAACAAAGCAAATAATTGTTTTAATAGATTTGGCAGTTTTACAAAGTGTTACGCTTCTGGTTTGTGGCACCTATTTACAATGGTAGTCTGAGGAAAAACCTTTTTACAACAATGTTTAAATTATAAGCTTAAGCTTACGGTAAATTTCATTTGAATCTATTTTTTAAACTGAGGGGAAATTAAAATGTAATTTACTATAAGAATGGGTCCAACACAGAAATCCTGAAAACCTTCTTCACAAACAAACTGACGATAAACTTGAAAACCAAATTTGAGAGAAGGCTTAACTTCTTGCCGAGCCATACAAAAGTTGGGCACATAAACAAAGACAACGCTTATCTGGCTTATCGGTTGACCGTAAGTTTTTTGAAGAAAACGACTAAATAAAAGGGCAACGGTAAATACCTTCTCCAATCGTCGAAAAGGCTACATCGGGCCACTGCGTAAATCGCACATCCTTCGTCTTTAGTCATGCTCAAAGCACAGCGGGAAAATTTATGTGTTGTCGAATGCAGTCGCGGCGCGAATTCAATCCCTTTCACAACGCTTTAGATACATCCAAAAAGCCGTCCATCAAGCCTTGATATAATTCTTCCCAGAGTGGCCAGTTAAAAATATTTTCACAGTCTAACACATCTTCAGGTGACCTAGTCGAAGTGGCGGAACGAGAGAGTCGAACGAGGTATCGCACAGCGTTCATGTGCTCGTTAATCCACTGACTTGGTCTAAGGTTTTATGAGACAGGATGAACCAAATTTCAAAATAATTTCACCGTTTTGAATGTAGTTAAGCTTCGGACTAGAAATTTCCCATTACTTTGTTAAACTTGACCGCAAATACCACTTTCACCACAGCTACAGCGCTGTCGCAAGCAAACCGTCGCTTCGTTTCAGAAGGTCGATTCACTTTCTGTGATTGGTTAAACAAAATGACGTGTGAATCGCGAGGTGTGGAGAATCTACGATTCGATGACAAACATAGCGGGCGATGTCTTCCTTCGTAATTTAACCAAAGAAAAAAATTGCAAAACATTTAATTTTTGGTTTATCGTGAACTAAAAAAACTGTCAGAACAAGAGCGGTACGCGTGTTTTCAGAGCATCTCTCTCTCCCTCTCTCAACTACTCATGTCTACAAGGTCTAAATAATAAGTCAGTAGTGCATGAATGGGTGGGGCAGGGGTTCTGAACCTTCAACTGATTGTACTTTTTTCTTCTGGTTCTACCCCTTACGTAGCAGTATCTACTTATGTCTTAACTTTGTTGCAGAGTCTAACAAAATTGCAAATTCATCACAACTTATCATTGTTCTTACCACCTTGGGAATGCCACCTTGGGAATGCCACTTTTTTGGTAGCCGCTTCAGTACACGTCTATTATTTCTATTTCTGTATTGTAACCGTTTTCTCCATTTTTACTTTGCTTCAGTGTTGCCCCTGAAGAAGGTTAGCCATGTCTCACCGTAATATATGGCATTAAAAGTTACCCTTTTCGACCATCATTTTGTTTCTTTGCCTTATATCTACCTTTTTATGGGATATATAATTATATATTGTTATCTCCGGTTTTACTTGTAATAATAATAATAATAATAATAATAATAATAATAATAATAATAATAATAATAATAATAATAATATCTTGCATTAGATTCTAGATTAGGTGTTCTTGGAAAATCTTTCGGTTTCGAACGGATTTGACTGTGGCTAGCAGTTAAGAACAATACAAAGCGTTTCCAAAAATTTCACACACACAAAAAAAAACGTGTCGATTTGTCGAGAAAACGAAGCGAATTTATAACGTGGTCTGCCACAGGCAAACCACGTGATTACATTGCAGCCAAAAGGGCTGAATTTAGTAATTAACAACAATAACGCTTAAGGCCTATTTGCAAACTTGATAAAGGATAAAGTAGAAAAAAAAAATGGATAAGAAATTGACTATAATAACGAAGTACAAAGTGCAAAAAATCTGCGAGATTTACCAAAAATGATAAAAATTGTGACATACATGGCTATTTACAACCATTACCATTCGCTCGGTTACACATGGATGGAATAAAAGACCGTTGAAAGCGATTCTCGTCTCATTTCGTTACAGGCAGAACTCTACGAACTCTACGACCAATATCTCGACAACTCATTTACTTACGAAAGTTTGGTAAATAGAGGAAATTCTCACTTTTCGAACCTTTACAACCTAGCTATATAACTCATTTCATATTCCCAAGGCGTACTGTTCCAAAGGCAGGTTTTTTTTTATTAAACTATCACAATTACTACACAATATAAAACAATATAGAAACTAAAAAAAAGACAAACAAAACAACAATAACAACAACAACAAAAAACAAACAAACAAACAAAACAAAACAAAAAAAAAAAAACAACTACTACGTACAAAGCAATGGCCGCTATTAGAACCAAAAACTAAGAGTAAAAGTACAGGTATAGATCTTGTTAAAAAGATACAAAGAAGAGCAATATTACAATAAATACAATCCTCTATTGTTACGTATTTACAGTGCTGATAGCAGAGACTGCCATTTTTTATTATGAATATCAAGGCAATTATTGCTTTCGGCTACCCGTAACTCTAATTTATATGCATACTTCACTTTTTCAATCAACAAGGTCAGTGACGGTTTTAAGGACAAACTGCGACACCGATAAATAATTTATTTACCAAGAAGAAGAATATGATTGATCAATTGAAGATCCTTTTCATAAATTCCAACGGTTATGTCTGCAGCACTGAAGACGTTTACAGATATAACATATCCTTCTAACCAATTTGTCACAGATAGCCAGAAGCTATTAGTAAACTCACAGTAAACAAACAAATGCTCTAGGGATTTGTCAGACAAGCCGCAAAAGGAACACAATGGTGTTGTCGTTTTGCCCATTTTATGCAAAATCTTGTTTGTATAGATAATTCTGTGTAATAATTTGTATAGGTGGTTTGCAGCCAATCTCTAGAGACACAGATAACAATGGTGAAACGAACAAATGCTGGTGGACGAACAAAAGGAGCTAATGAGAGATCTATTGTTTACGTCCACCAGCATGGCGGCGATGACGTAACGTGCAAACCACCTTTTGAAATTCTCTGGACGTGGATTCTAAAGTCGTTTTTCCAGGAAGGGTATAGATCTCATGCCAAGACAACTCGAGCATTGGATACAACTCTTCATAGCGGAGTTTAACCTTTGGTTCGACCTTATATTTCCTTATTATATCCCAATACAAAATTTTGGACGAGGAGGGGAAAGTAAACTGCACCACTTCCGAATTTCTTCCTCTTCCTTCCTTAACTAACATTTTCCAGCTTTGTGGAAGGGCGTCATAAATACTCATTAAAATAAAATTTCGGCTTGTGTAGTATGAATATTTTTAAACGTATCCCGCTTGGGTAATTTGCCCTCTGTATCTAAAATATCCTTAACTCTCATAATACCTTTGTTAACAATGGAGCAATCATATAATGATCTACCACCAACTTTGATAAATTTGTCAGTATTCCATATTATTTGGTCAAGAACGTCAGGTGACGAAGAGACTTGTTTCTGTTGAAATATTTCCCACTCTTTAAGACACTCAGTGTAAAACTTAGGAATGTTTTTTGCAAAGGATGCTGTATCATAATTACATTGAAGAAGAAAGGGTCCTCCGACATTGTGAAGATAGAAATTTAAAAACAGTTTCTATGAGCTCTTATAGTACTCATAATACTTTTTTAGACACATAATTCTTTGCGTTTTGATAAGGGATTCTATATGGATACGAGTAAATTGTGTGCTAAACTGTTTGCCGAGATGAAGACGGATATCACATTACAGGACATAGACATAGCGCATCGGGTGCCCCTCAGAAGTGCAGGGAATCTGCCGAAGCCTATCATATGCAAGTTTACGAGGAGGTTAGCAAAGGAGACGGTAATGGCTCGCCGGAAGGATGCCTGTAAATCAAATCCTGTTAACCTCGGTCTGCCTGACCAGGTTTCTTTATCCTCTGTCAGGCTCTTCGACCACCTTACACCCAAAATGCAGATTATCTTCTCTGAAGCGAAGAAATTCAAATCTAATCATCACTTTGAATTTTGTTGGGCCAAGAATTCATGTGTTTACCTTCGTAAGGACCGGGACTCCCGCGTGTTGAAGATCAAGGATGTCGAGGATCTACGAAAACTTCTACGATAAGTATATGAAATCTATCTTATGAATGTCTGCTAAAAACTCTAGTAACACAGCGAGACTGTTACTCAAAGAACTCCCTTATTATGGTATAAACTTTATCCCGATCCATGGTCAATTCAACAATATTATACCTAGCTCCCTTCCAACTAAGAAGTACCTCGAAAAGCTAACTAGTTTCCACGATCTTGACCTATTTAGCCTAAATACAGATAGCAATATCAACCCCGACTTTAATCTTCCTAATTCAAAAATACGATGCCAATATTATTCTCCGCATAGTTTCCATGTAATGAAAAATAGCTTGAATGATACAAGAAATGGAATCCCGAAGTTTTCTTTATTTCACAACAATGTTAGAAGCCTGAAACGAAATTTTGAAAGCTTAGAAACTCATCTTTTAAACGAACTGGGGTATAACTTTAGTGTTATAGGAATAACTGAAACTAAAATTGCAAATTCTGATCAGCCAGAACAATTACCATCTCTGTCAGGTTATGAATTTGAATTCGTTCCGTCACCTCTTTCCGCTGGAGGTGTTGGTATGTTTATTAGTGACAAATTTAAGTATAAGATAATAGAGAAAACGTCAACCAACGCCTTCCAAGCTCTCTGGGTCGAGTTTCTCTTTGAAAAGAAAAGCAATATTATCTGTGGAATAATCTACAGACAGCACAACTCTCCAGAGACCTTTCAGGCATATTTTGATGAAGCCCTCGAGAGATTTAGTCAGTCCGACAAGACAGTTTACATAATGGGCGATTTCAACATAAACCTCCTCAATGCCGAAACATGCAATTTCACTAAAGAGTTTTTACTCACCTTACAAAGCTACTCCTTTATTCCAACGATTGATAAACCAACTAGAGTATACAGCAGCTCGGCCACGCTAATTGACAATATTTTTGTAAATAAAAATTGCGGGAAAATCACAAGTGGCAACATAATCTCGGACATAAGCGATCACTACTCTCAATTTTGTTTGACTGAATTCTCCTGTGAAAAGAATCTCCCCAAAAAGACTATGGTGCGCGACTTCTCTAGGTTCTCAGAAGAGGATTTTAACTCTGAATTAGTGCAAGTCGATTGGGAATCGATTCTTGAAAGAACACAAGGAAATATTGATATCGCTTTTTCAAAATTTTATAATAAACTTAACAAACTAGTAAATAAACATGCTCCGCTCAAACTTTTGTCAAAACGTAAATTGAAGCAATGCTCGAAACCTTGGATTACTAAAGGGTTGCTCAAATCTATAAAGATTAAGAACGCTCTATTCGCCTCAGGGGATATCGAAAAATACAAATTCTATAGAAACAAAATTATAACCCTAACTCGACATAGTAAGAAGCTTTATTACCACACATATTTTACACAACATATGAACGATATGAAGAAAACATGGATTGGAATCAACGAGGTAATGAACCACAACAAAAGAAAGTCTAAACCCATTGTTGGCCTTAAACGACTGAATGGGATTGGTGTGACGCGTAACCCAGCGGAACTTCCGAATGTGTTAAATGATTTCTTTTCTACGGTTGGCCAAAAATTAGCGGCAAATGTACCAGATAGTAATCGTCACTATAACGAATACTTAACAAAAACTAATTTCACCAATTCCTTTTTCTTTGAACCGGTCATTTCGTCAGACATTGAACTAGAAATCTCGCACCTACCATCAAACAAGGCTTATGGGCTATATTCGTGTCCTATTCGCGTTCTGAAATGTGCAAAGAGCATACTCTCTTCACCCTTAGCTGAGCTCATCAACCTTTCTGTTCAAGCTGGAAAATATCCTTCCAAGTTAAAACATGCAAAAATTATCCCAGTATACAAAGGCGACGATGAGACAGACCCCAGCAACTACCGTCCTATTTCGCTTCTCTCCGTCTTTAATAGAATTTTCGAAAAAATTATGTATTATCGATTGAAATCATACATCGAAGATAATGAACTTTTATATAAAGCCCAGTATGGCTTTAGAGAAAAATTTTCCACTCAGCATGCAATTTTGGACATAGTGAATACGATACAAACAAATATGGACAAGAAAATGTTTACATGTGGCATTTTTCTCGACTTGAAGAAAGCGTTTGATACCGTCAATCACACTATTTTACTTGATAAATTGCACCATTATGGGATCAGAGGTATTGCACACGAGTGGTTCTCGTCGTATTTGGCTAACCGAACACAAACAACGCATATTGACAATGACCATATTTCATCCAAGAAGAAGTCGGTAACTGGAGTTCCACAAGGGTCTGTTTTAGGCCCTCTACTTTTCTTGATTTATATTAATGATATTTATCTTTGTAGCAATAAACTTGGCTTTTATCTGTTTGCTGATGACACAAACCTGTTATACGCTGACAAGGACTTGAAATCCCTGGAAACCGTAGTTAATAACGAGCTAAAAAATGTTTGTGACTGGCTTAATGCTAATAAACTAACCATTAACGCAAAGAAATCAAATTTTGTCATCTTTAGGCCAGCACAAAAAAGAATTAATCATCAACCATGTATCACAATTCCGGAAAATAACAACAACGGATTCGCGGTTCTTGAATGTAAAGATTATGTAAAATTCTTAGGAGTCCTAATTGACAAGAACTTAACCTGGAGGCCTCACATTGATCATATTGCTTCGAAGATTAGCAAGATAGTCGGCATAATTGCTAGGCTGAGACACCATGTACCTTTAAATACCCTTCTTCAAATTTACCGTTCGCTGATATTTCCCTACACGCTTTACGGTATACCTGTTTGGGGTCAGGCAGCACAGTGTGATCTAAAAAAGATTCTTACCCTGCAAAAGCGTGCCCTCCGTCTGATTTTCTTTTCCACTAAAAGATCTCATGCCATCCCTCTTTTTATTGCCTCGAACATCCTACCTGTTAATATGCTCTACTTTGAAACGGTTTCCACCATAATGCATGATGTTTCTACTAGTTCTACACCTAGGAACATTCGTGAACTTTTTATTCATTCATCTGACGTTCATGCATATAATACGCGTTTCTCTTCCGCAGATAATTTTTATGTACAAAAATCTAGATTGCATGTGAAACTCAAGTCTTTCTCTGCATTTGGTACAAGGTTATGGAATTGTCTACACCCCGTCTGGCGTAAGCTCACGAAAAGAGCATTTAAAAGAAAAATTCATCAGTTGCTTTTAACTGTACTTGGGATTGAGGACTATTATGTTGACGCCCATTCTCTAATATTGAAATTCAATACCAGTAATTACTGTGCCATATAGCTATATACTTCGCTTACAGACGTATACCATAATTTTCCCTTTTCTACTTTCCAGTCTGCTTTGCTTGTACTATTTCTTTCTTCCTTTTCTTTAACTTGTAACTACATGAAAATTGTCTCTGCCAGTTAGCGTAATGTAGTAAATCAGTTAGCGTAATATAGTAATCTAAGGCATATCTTATAGTAATATTGTAATAGTTTAGTGACTTTTTATTTATTTATTTAATTTTTTTTTAATTCCTTATATATAAATGACTGATCCGCCTAGATTAGCCCGTGCTATTAGCGGATCAGTCACATTTGTAAATGTGTTTTTGAAATCTTTATTAAATATCATATCATATCATATCATATGCGGCATTCTCAAACCACCATCTCTATAGTCACTGACCAAGTTTAACCGCTTCACCTTATCTCTTCCCTCCAAACAAACTTAAAGATAACGGAGTTTATCTCCTTGATTATTTCCTTCGTAAGTGGGATCTGAGCTGCACGAAACATA
Organism: Pachyseris speciosa; assembly: GCA_016490735.1. Taxonomy (NCBI): domain Eukaryota; kingdom Metazoa; phylum Cnidaria; class Anthozoa; order Scleractinia; family Pachyseridae; genus Pachyseris; species Pachyseris speciosa. Next base: position 42,842 of record JAEMWC010000564.1, on the reverse strand, counting down.
AATTTACGTATTGCAAAAGTTTTGACGATTTGAATTCTACCAAACAAAATGAGATTTCTCCACTGACATACGCTTATCGACTTATTGACTGACTTAATAATATTTTCAAAATTAAGCTCCTGAAATTTTTGCTTATCATACGTAAAGTAAGTACACCCCCAGTATCTTAATCGGTTTATTTATATTATCTATACCGACATTTTCGCACGAATGGTACAGGCTACCGAGCCAGTACGCCTCTGTTTTTTCCTTATTTAATCTCAAACCAGAGATGTCTCCGAATGTCTGAAGAAGCTTTTGTAGTAGGCGAATAGATTTCCCATTTTTACAAACGTAGTTAGATCATCTTCAAAGACAGAGAGCTTAATGATGCTCTCGCCAACTTGGATGCCTTCGATATCTTTGTTTTGGCGTATGGCGATATTCAAGATCTCCAAAGCCATAATAAAAAGATAGGGAGACAAGGGATCTCCTTGACGGACACCGCGCTCAACGGGGAAGGTTTCAGATACAAAACCATTATTCATGACGCAACTCGAAATATCCTCATAAAGAACTTCTATCCATCTTATAAAAGAGTTAAACATTCTAAGCGCCGTTAATAAATACCTCCAACGTATCGAGTCAAAGGCTTTTTTAAAATCAAATGTTGTAAGAAGTCCGGGCTTATTATACAATTTCGTGTATTCCGTGACATCATCAATGGATCTTATACCATCAAAGATAGTCCTGCCTTTAACATGAGCGCACCGATCCTCGTGAATTATTTCAGGTACTACTTTTTCTAATCTGGCTGCTAGCGCTTTGGAGCCGATTTTATAATCAACATTTAAGAGTGGAATTGGTCTCCAATTTTCCATGCACCTTCTGTCCTTGCCTTTCTTTTCTATAAGGCGAATTAATGCCTGTCTTTGTGAATTTGAGAGCCTCCCTTGTCTGTAAGCAGTGTTTAAATAATCCACTAATAGCTGGATCACCCAGAATCGGCCAGAACGTTTGGTAGAACTCAGAAGTGAGGCCATCATTCCCAGGCGATTTATTATTCTTAAAGCTATTTCCATGAAACATTCCTCTTTAGTCAGATAGTTAAACATTTTCCGTAAGGCAGGTGCCAAACACCTAAATGACTCGCCTTGAGCATCGCAAGCATGGGTACTAAATATTGGTATCTCAAATGAGTATAAATACAATTTAGTATTCACAATCTGGGTAAAAATGGTATCGAATAAAAAAAAGAAAAAAAAACAAGATGGGAATAAAAAAATATACATGAGACGGATATGAGAATTAAAAATAAGTATACCACAAACGAATTTCACAAGGGCATAATATATATATTTAGCCAAGCCTAAAAGCGGAGCTCCAAAAGCATTCTTTTTCTACTGGCATTAAAATATAGTCTGCTTGTCATATCACCCATCTGACCTCACTCAAGCTACAGACCCAATGCTGTAGAAAATAGTATGGAAAGGTGATCTGAGCCAGTGGCACAGTGGATTTGGACCCCACGTGGATTTGCACCCTCCAGTCCAGATCTGCTTGTGGATCAGATTTGGACCCCCTAGTCCAGAACTGCTAGCAGATATGAATCCCCTTTTACGGATTTGGACCCCCACCCCTCCTAAAAACAAGCGTTCTATTGAGTAAGGTAATAAAAATTCCTTTCCAAACTGAGTTTGGAGATGTTAAAAAAGCAAAATAAAAATATTGAGGTAGGTTTAATTAAAAATAATCTTTAATACCTTGTGTAAAAAAGAACCTGCAACGCTAGTTTTCATCTATAAAGTTTTAAAACAAAACATTTCTTACCATCTTAGAGCAATACTTTAGGACAGGTCTGTTTCCCCGTTCAACTGTAGACAACTTAGTTACATACTTAGCTACTTAGGTATGGTTTAGAGCCACTAGAAATTGGTGGAGAAGCCTGGTGATTGCTCCTTGGAATCAGTATCACATCAGATATATAGTGATTCAGATCATCACTTCATAATGAATGCAATTTCAATTATCCACAGCCTCCCATGATACAGTCAGAATTCAGAAATTGTGTATCCTCTGGATATATGTATGCCTCACAAAAATTATGAAAGAAAGATACATGGAAATCAATAAAAATATTTAGATACCATGAATTAAGACCAAGATATTTCTTTTGATCAATTACTTCTTGACCTTACTATAACAAAAAAAAAAACTGCTTGCTAACATTAAGCTCATCACTCAATGCACCTACAGTGTTTTCAAAAAGAAATCTAGCTGCTCTTCTGGCCAGTTAAGTGCAAGACCAAACAACTTGATAATAATATATTGGGCGTTTGGTTGATACCACTAGCAAGGTGATTCATCAAAGCAAAAGTGCTGGAAATCTGTGTTAGCCATCTTAACTTGATCTTAACATACTTCATCAAACATCAGAGATTCCATTAAACATTAATGTCAAATGTCATCCAAACATCCCACAAGATTGGTGTGACCAGCTACTAATAAAATTAATTGAAAGACTGTATGCAGGAGAAGGAAGTCCAAAGGATGTGTACATTGATGAGAAAGAGCTTACTTTAAGTTTAATTTTAAGTTTTAACTTTAATAATACTTTGTCATGCGAATACAACTAAGTTGATACAAAACAAAAAAGTGCATGACTGGAGAATAATTGGGAGAAACTAAATTCCCATACAAAGAATATTATCTAAAACGTGGCCCAAAGCTAACCTAATCAAATTAAATCAAATATTTGTCTCTTACAAGTCACCCCTGATTTGAGATTGAGACTAAAAATTATGAAGTAATCCAAAGCAAACCTAATTAAATTACATACTTGTCACTCACAAGCTACATCTGATTTAAAATTGACACTAATAATGTAATAGATAGGACTTAAAACTGCTTAAAGAAGGTGCATGCATGATATTCGATGGAACACCATTCCAGTCTGTTATGTAGCGATTAAAAAAAGAAAAGCTGAAGGCCATATATATATTTAGCCACGCCAAGCCTAGAATCGGAGCTGCACACACTCACCGAGCAACTTCGCAAGAGTTTATTTGGGCCAGTTAAATTTGTGTCCAAAAAAATTGAGCAGCAGCAGGGAAAACGAAGAGTTTTCGATAGTAAACGTTTGCAAAAAAAAAAAAAAAAAAAAAAAAAAAAAAAGACGGACATTCTTGAGTCCTAACTACTTTCAGATGAAAGCGTAAAGGGTTCAAAGCGGATAAAAAAACAAAACAAAACTAAACAAAAACACTACAAGCGAACAAAGTACGATGCCGGCGAGTTTTTGCTCGAAGAAGGAGAAGGTGGAGAAATTAAACAAGACTAGCTAGTAATTAAAATAGCTTGTACTGATAAAGCTAGGAAAATCGGTATTTATTTTGACATAAATGCCCCTAGAAAAGAAAATAAATTGTACAAACTCTTCGTTTACAGCAGTCAACAGGAATTGACCGCGGTTCAGAAACAATAGAACAACAAATATATTACAAGAAAACAAAGCACAATACGAATAATATTTCTTCGAAGATTCTTGGAGAAGGTGGAGAAATTAGACCAGTAACAAAACTATCTTGTATTAAGCTAGAAAAATTGCTTAGCAAATTTGACATAAATGTCCGTAGAAAAGACAAAAAAGAGGTCCGCACCTGATCGTTTAGAGCAGTCAACAGGAATCACTGAGACAGCAATCACTCGGAATGCGACAGAGCTGAATAATAGAGCCATTTCCCACAAAATCTTTCCTTGGCTTACACAAAACACTTAAGTGCTTTGATGGTTTTACTGTTACTTCCCATGTCTTCCGAAGAACCAGGGGCACCCAACGACAAGTTTCGGTAGATATCTGTTCGGTGGAGGGTAGTTCGCCTTGCGCTTTCGGTGTCGATTAAAGAGTGCACTCGGTTTTTCGTAACTAAAACGTGGCCTAAAAGATTCGAAATTGGGAAATATTAGCCCATGAGGTTTTCGGAAAGGTCATAATTCCTATTTTTGGCAGTCAAAAACGTCACCTAGCATTTTCGGAAAGAAAATAGTTTTCTAGGAAGTTCGTGGAAAGTTCATTTCAGCTTGCGTTTTCTCCAAGGAAGATTATGTTCCCTAACATTGTCGAGCAATTAAAATTTCAGCTAGGGAATCCGAACAGATGAACTTCTTCTAGCTTATGAAAACATCGCTTTAAACAGACTTCAAACACCATAAGGCACTTAAAAATGCCTTTCTACAGCTTTTGGTTGATTTGGCTCGTTGGGTGCCTCTGAAGAACCTTCTTCAATTAATGATTCTCAGTGGCAAAACATCATCCAGATAACGAAGAAAGCGCTTGCCAAACCAAACGAGCATTTCTCTCGCAGACCCGTCCACTTTAAATTTATCAAAACCAGCCAGCCAGTCAACTCATTTCGCTGTTTTTAACATCCAAACGCTGATTCTTACCGGTTCAAACAAATTAAGCCGACATGTTTAAAGACGGCGAAACTTAATTGTTGTTTACAGGCTGCTTTCGACGAAGATCTCTTAACGAAGTGAAGCGCGCTGGGTTTTGACTGTTTTGGCAGCATTTTGACAACTTAATGTCAGATTTTGAGAAGTGCACGTGCACATGCATTTGATCGGATTTTTTATTTTTACTCGAGCTCGAGTCTCCCCCTTTAATGCTTAATTTTACGAGGACTCATTGCGATTACGTGTTGATAAGATAAGGGCAAAAGTTTCTTAACGCTACTGTGAGGAACCAAGGTCGAAAAACAGTCAGCCAAGCCGAGTAAAAGCACTCGTTCGCTTGCAAAGAAAACAACGTAACAAAACAAACAAACAATTCAACTACTTCTTTGCGTCCAAAACGAGTACAGATGATTGTTATTTATATCCATTCGAGAGAAAAATACAAGTTTCATTCCTGAACAAAAGTAACAACGATTAAACCAAATGTTAAGCTTCTAGTTAAGCTTATTTAATTTACCTCACTGTCCTGTGTTGTAGAGGTTTCTACCACTTGAAAATGCGTAAGCTTCAGTAAAGTAAAAACAAGCATCCGCAAAAATAGCAAACGGTTTGTCCAAAGAAAGTGCTTTTTCCACAGAGTTTGAGCTACTCATTCCTCCCATTAATACCGGTGAACTGTTAAGTGACTTTTCTTGGTGAGATGCAAGATGCCGCGGTGAAGTGAAAGCCCTTGAAGCGCTGAATTATACTGTTTTCAACCACACAATCTTTGAAGCTTTTCCTGAGAAAAATCTTTCGTCCTTCCTTTCATCACTTGAAAATTCACTTTCCGGAGTATCTTTTGACAAGTTCAGTTGATCTTTATGCTTTTTACGCGAAAGACAAACTTCGATCGAAGAAGATGAAGTTGTTTTGCTCAAAATAAAGAAACCAACTGAATGTGAAATTACGAGCCGCAGAAAGCGCGCGAAAAATTTTTAAAGGCCTCGATTTGGTTTGGGTGTCCCACACTTGGCTTGAGCCTGCGATCCAATCAAAAGCAAGTACCTGGTCGGCGGTCATCTTAAAAAAAAAACAGCTGACCTCGATGAGGTCTTAACTTGAGCCCGCGATATGGTCACGTTACACTGGTCAGCAGATACCTTGTTTTGACAGGTGTCAATTGGCTATAAGATGGATGTCCAGTATCAAAGACGTACGCTGTAAAGTAGCTGGTCAGCTGGGCCAGGTGGAGTATGGCCGCCATGTTGGATTATTATGATTATTATTAGGATATTATTAATTATTGGGCGACTCCGTCGTCGTCGTCGTCGTCGTCGTCGTGCGTACGCGCCCACGAGCAATACCGCTAGCCATTTTTACCATGGGAAAAGCAGTTGACGGGTTTCTATAGGTATGGAGCTCCGCTTGACGGCCCTTCGGGCCGTCGGAGCTCCGCTATCACATATGGTGAATGAGTTTAATATATATATATTTAGCCAAGCCTAAAAGCGGAGCTCCAAAAGCATTCTTTTTCTACTGGCATTTACATATAGTCTGCTTGTCATATCACCCATCTGACCTCACTCAAGCTACAGACCCAATGCTGTAGAAAATAGTATGGAAAGGTGATCTGAGCCAGTGGCACAGTGGATTTGGACCCCACGTGGATTTGCACCCTCCAGTCCAGATCTGCTTGTGGATCAGATTTGGACCCCCTAGTCCAGAACTGCTAGCAGATATGAATCCCCTTTTACGGATTTGGACCCCCACCCCTCCTAAAAACAAGCGTTCTATTGAGTAAGGTAATAAAAATTCCTTTCCAAACTGAGTTTGGAGATGTTAAAAAAGCAAAATAAAAATATTGAGGTAGGTTTAATTAAAAATAATCTTTAATACCTTGTGTAAAAAAGAACCTGCAACGCTAGTTTTCATCTATAAATTTTTAAAACAAAACATTTCTTATCATCTTAGAGCAATACCTAAGGACAGGTCTGTTTCCCCGTTCAACTGTAGGCAACTTAGTTACATACTTAGCTACTTAGGTATGGTTAAGAGCCACTAGAAATTGGTGGAGAAGCCTGGTGATTGCTCCTTGGAATCAGTATCACATCAGATATATAGTGATTCAGATCATCACTTCATAATGAATGCAATTTCAATTATCCACAGCCTCCCATGAGACAGTCAGAAATCGGAAATTGTGTATCCTCTGGATATATGTATGCCTCACAAAAATTATGAAAGAAAGATACATGGAAATCAATAAAAATATTTAGATGCCATGAATTAAGACCAAGATATTTCTTTTGATCAATTACTTCTTGACCTTACTATCACAAAAAAAAAACTGCTTGCTAACATTAAGCTCATCACTCAATGCACCTACAGTGTTTTCAAAAAGAAATCCAGCTGCTCTTCTGGCCAGTTAAGTGCAAGACCAAACAACTTGATAATAATATATTGGGCATTTGGTTGATACCACTATCAAGGTGATTCATCAAAGCAAAAGTGCTGGAAATCTGTGTTAGCCATCTTAACTTGATCTTAACATACTTCATCAAACATCAGAGATTCCATTAAACATTAATATACACTTAATGTATGGTCCCGAGGGAAACAGTTAGTTTTGTTTTCCCGAGAGTCCTGATGTTTCCCGAGACGAAGTCGAGGGAAACATCAGGACTCGAGGGAAAACAAAACTAACTAGTTTCCCGAGGGATCATACATTAAGTGCTTTGTTATATACCGAGACTTTCCCTTCAACAATCACAGCAAAATTAACTGACAAACAAACAAAGACGGCATTACAAAAGCACGTCTTTATTCACAAGCCTGCCGAATGAATAATTTACAAACGTTTAAAAGTACCTGAAAAAGTAGAACATGCCTTTCTTGTATTTTTTTTTTTTGTATTTTTCTTTTCCTCCTATTAGATGCTGAATTTCTTCGGCTGATACTTGAGAAAAACGTTTTCTTTTAGTCTCGGGTTCCATAACGTTTGTATTATCGTTGGTTTATAAAACTGAAAACTGGCAGTGTTCTCAGGTCCGCCTCGTCAATCAAGCTGACGTGAGCACGTGCTGAAGATCATGCCACTTTTTAGTCATGCACTAATCACGTGCTGCTGTATCCGGGCGCGCGGGCAACAATTGCCGAATTGTATCCCGGTCGGGATACATTTGAATTTGGTCAGGGGCACGTGACCAAGAATCAACCAATCGCAGTACTCCTTTTGTTGAGTGAAAGTGTAGGTATATAACAATGCTAAATGTCATCCAAACATCCCACAAGATTGGTGTGACCAGCTACTAATAAAATTAATTGAAAGACTGTATGCAGGAGGAGGAAGTCCAAAGGATGTGTACATTGATGAGAAAGAGCTTACTTTAAGTTTAATTTTAAGTTTTAACTTTAATAATACTTTGTCATGTGAATACAACTAAGTTGATACAAAACAAAAAAGTGCATGACTGGAGAATAATTGGGAGAAACTAAATTCCCATACAAAGAATATTATCTAATATTACACATTCTAAAAACTAAGAGGTGAAATTTAAACGTGGCCCAAAGCTAACCTAATCAAATTAAATCAAATACTTGTCTCTTACAAGTCACCCCTGATTTGAGATTGAGACTAAAAATCATGAAGTAATCCAAAGCAAACCTAATTAAATTACATACTTGTCACTCACAAGCTACATCTGATTTAAAATTGACACCAATAATGTAATAGATAGGACTTAAAACTGCTTAAAGAAGGTGCATGCATGATGTTCGATGGAACACCATTCCAGTCTGTTATGTAGCGATTAAAAAAAGAAAAGCTGAAGGCCATATATATATTTAGCCATGCCAAGCCTAGAATCGGAGCTGTACACACTCACCGAGCAACTTCGCAAGAGTTTATTTGGGCCAGTTAAATTTGTGTCCAAAACAATTGAGCAGCAGCAGGGAAAACGAAGAGTTTTCGATAGTAAACGTTTGCAAAAAAGAAAAAAAAAAAAGACGGACATTCTTGAGTCTAACTACTTTCAGATGAAAGCGTAAAGGGATTCAAAGCGGATCAAAAAAAACAACAAAACAAAACAAAAACACTGCAAGCGAACAAAGTACGATGCCGGCGAGTTTTTGCTCGAAGAAGGAGAAGGTGGAGAAATTAAACAAGACTAGCTAGTAATTAAAATAGCTTGTAATGATAAAGCTAGGAAAATCGGTATTTATTTTGACATAAATGCCCCTAGAAAAAAAAATAAATTGTACAAAGTCTTCGTTTACAGCAGTCATACTGGAAAATCTGGACCATTTACAGAGTTAATGAAATGTCTGTGAATCTTAAATTTACAGACTTTTTGTGAGAGTTCAAATCTAACCTACTTTTACATATGGCATACAAAGTATCTGTAAAATCATTTTTATAGATATTTTATACACATTTTGTGATATTCCTTTTTAGAATGTTTATGAAATGATTATGAAATTTAACTGCTGAAATAAGAAGGAAAACTGAAAAATTTACAGACTTAACAAAATCTCTGAAGAATGTTTGTAAATTTGACATTTACAAAGATTTTCTATGGTTATTTTATCCACTAAAATCTCTGTAAATCGACACAAGTATAGTATTTTAAAATCTCTGTAAATTGACACAAGCAGGACATAACCCCCAAGATGCGGAGTTAAGTTAACTGAGTTACTACTGTTGGAGGTATTTCTTGTATGAGAAAAACACTTGTGCTACTCCTAACAGACAATAACGGAACGCCTTTGAGTAGGATTTTCATTACCAGCACTGGTTTTTTCTGCGTCGCTTTTGAGGACGGGAAAACTTCTGTGACCAAATTACTGCATGACTTACGCAGGAAAAGGGATGAACAGAAATCATTGTTGTATACAATGTGAAAGAAAATTCATTGTGCGATTTTCAAACTTAAATGGCAAGCAGTGCGCGCGGCAAAGAAGGACGGCCTCAAAACTATTTCCTCGCCAAGTTTGTGCTTCTCGGGAGGCTGGGCTGATTTCGCTTTCGGGCGCCATAAGCATTGGCCGTTTGGCCGAGAGGCAAAGTGTTAAAAAACAAAAGGTAGTAAAGTGCCAAAGAGTCGTTTGAAAGACAAACCATAGTTTTGGGCTTAGTCCTTCACCAGAGGTGTGTAAATGATTTGAAACTGCGTACTATTGTTCTTTATTATCTTTTGACCGAGAGGGAGCTCGAGGGAGTTGGGTTAGACTTGGTCATGCGCAAACGAATTCATTCCCAGTAGGCAATTCGTAGTTTTGGCGCCCGTTTCAACTCAAACTTCGACTCGTGGAAGACAGTTTGCGAGAAATTTCTCCTACTTCGAATGGCTTTTTACCTCAAGATCTTTACAAGGTATATGCGACCGGTTGGCAAGCTTCTTCCACGGTAATCGAGTGTTGTTGGTTCAAGTATTTGGTCTCCATGTTCAGTGATGGTTGCCTTGGTCTGCTGTAGATTTCAAAGGTAAGCATATTGGCCGTTTAAGACTGTAATATTTCCAATATATAGTACTGGCTGGGTATATGTATCTCAAAAAGCTTGCTATACGAAGAAAATACAAGTGACTAGTGGTATTTTCCATGGTATATACCACTCGAAAGCATTGCATAACTACAGTACAGTAGTACATGTACGTGCAGCTGTATAAAATTATGCTATCTTGCTAATTCATTACCGTGTTTGTTCTTAATATAAGCAAGGGTTAAGCTTACTGCATGTGCAGGTAAGGAATGGTAGCTATGATTGCGGCAAACTAGGTGCTCAACTGGCTTGCACTTGATTAGAGCCATTGATTTACCTGTAGTTGGTGGCAAAGTGAGCTTTTGGTGTGATCATAAATTAATGTACTAATGTACTGAAACTCAATTATAAATTTTGCTTTCCAAGTTTCTCTAAATTAGATGACAAGACTCCACAAAGTCCCATCCACTAATTATGTATACACTTACAAATGTAAGACCCAAACTCTGTTTCAGGAGCAGGGTTAGCACAACAGTAATGCAATGATTGTATTTAATTAAGTAAAGTTGTATGGAACTGTGTGGACATCTTTTGAAATTAGCTTTTCAATTTAAAGGCCTATTTCCCTTGATCCAATATTGGCATCTTTTTTTGTTTTAAAATTGTGCGGCTGTTAAAGGAAGGAAACATTTAGCTCTACACTAAAGCATACAGCTGTAGGAGCAAAACAAAGCAACAGCAGTGTAGACCTCATCACAGAGATCTCATCAAGAAAGAAATTATCACTCAGTTTAGACAATTGTAGAATGCCCGCCCAGTGGGGCATGAAAATTGCAGTTCATAAAGAGACACAATGACAAGTCAGTTTGAATTTACACTGAAGAGTGGAGCCTTATAACAGAACAAAGCACGGTTAAGGCTTTTTTATTTGTTTTATAATATGGTTTTTCCCACAGTTGTAGCTAAATTCGTTTCAATTTGTTTAGAAAACTGAGCAAATTTTATTCTCAACTTGCGCGCGCGGAATGGCGTCAGTGATCGTACATGTTACGTCAACACTGCCGGTGTCTTGTTTTAAAAATTGTTTTTAACGGGAGGCTAAAACCGTTCAGTTAAAACAAGCAGCACTTGGAATTCGTCTCCTCAGTTCTATTTTATGACTGTAATATTTTAATCGAGGAGTTTATGTTTTGAATTGTGAAAAATGCCAGATTTGTAATGATTTTGAAACTGCAAGCGCAGACAAATGGCGTCACCTGCGTGCTTTGTACTCATAAGGCACGCTCGCTTTCAATGAAAAGATGCGCGAGCTATATTACATGTATAATTAACAGATAAAAAAGCCTTAACTGTGCTTTGTTCTGTTATAAGGCACACAAGGAAGTGACGAGAGCACGAAAGAAGTAGGAAGAAGCACGAGCCATAGGCGAGTGCTTTCAACTACTTCTTGAGTGCTCTCGTCACTTCCTTGTGTGCCTTATAACAGAACAAAGCACGGTTAAGGCTTTTTTATTTGTTTTATAATAGTTTTTCCCACATTTGTAGCGAAATTCGTTTCAATTTGTGAGAAAACTGAGCAACTTTTATTCTCAGCTTGCGCGTGCGGAATGGCGTCAGTGATTGTACATGTTGCATCAACACTGTGTCTTGTCGTAAAAATTCTTTTTACTTGGCGGTTAAAACCGTTCAGGTAAAACAAGCATCACTTAGAATTCGTGTCGTCTGTTCTGTTTGATGACTGTGCTATTTTAATCAAGAAGTTTATTTTTTTTAATTGTGAAAAATGCCAGATTTGTAATGATCTTGAAACTGCATGCGCAGACAAATGGCGTCATCCGCGTGCTTTGTACTCTCATAAGGCACGCTCGATTTCAGTGAAAAGATGCGCCAGCTATATTATAATTGTGGGATAAAACAAGGGCTTCACAGGTCTAGCTAAGGAATTTCATGTCACACGAAATTCATGAATTATTGGTCATGACCTGTACAGCCCTGTAATGCATCAAGGCTGAAGATGTGTCTTTTACTTTGAGTGTTCACATCTTCATTGATGTGCCTACTGTTGTGGTAATGCAACTATTAATTCTGTTAACACTAACTCGACCAAAAAATTGTGTGGTACAAAATTAATTCTGGCCACAGCTGCCGTCCAATAAAGTCTGCTTGATTTCATATCAGTGTCCTGACTTTTTTTTACAATGAGAAAAGAAATAGAGACAAAGCTAATTTGTACATGTAGTTCTATATATTTTTATCCCAATCACAGTAGACAGTAATATGTCAATTAAATTACACTGTAGTTGGCTTGCTTTATTTACTGTGTATCATGTAGAAATGACCTTCAAAGGCTGTTTTTTTTTTCCATAGTACAGTGCTTGTGTCCAGGCAAGTATTTGGGGTGTTAAAACATACCGGTAAATCTCTATCCTGCTTGATTGTATTTGAAATGCTTGGAGCCTTACTTTTGTTTTGCAATAGTTGTGCTAAACAGCTACTGAGTATTGTATGGCATGTGCCTCCTTTTACAGACTGTAGTAATAGCTTACCCAAGTATTACAACTGTCAGTGAGACCATCACTGTATGAGAGCAGATCAAAGGCAAGTGGAACTATCTAAAATTTTTAAAGTTATTTTTTTGCATCATAAGGTGGTATGTTCACTGCTTTTTGCCTTTTTTTAACTTTTACAATAATTAGTCATTTAACAAGCTTCAGTTTATGGCTTGTAATGAGAGTGTGCAATGAAGACCATACTGTAATTACAGTGTATTCTCCTGCATTTCTGAAATTTCATTACTGCTGGGGTGTTTTTCATACCATTTAGACTGTATGATTGTCTAGTTGTTGTGTGTAATGAAGAATAACATTCAAGATGGCTTCATGTTCATGGAACAAGCATAAAACTCCTAAGCCCAATCATATCTGCATGTGCCATTGCAGCATTAACA